>NTHP01000224.1:382397-483295 GCA_003416845.1 Oplegnathus fasciatus | reverse complement strand
ACTTTGTGTGCATTGCACTGTATCTGTTAATGACTGTAATGTTATTACATTTGACAATGAATTTAACTATTAAAAAGTTGTTGTTTTATCAAGATACTGTTTTCGGTTTTTGTTTGTGCGAATAACTTCCCTGAAAGTGAATAATAAAGTTTACTTTTACCTTAATCAGGACACATTACTGTATGCGAGTATGTGTATGTGCAAGTATTTGCAATATATGTAACTATATGTTCATTTATCTGAGTGCACCTTTTTCCAACAGTATTATGGGAGATTTTAATATGCGGTGGATGTTCCTCCATGATCCTCCAAGATCAGAACTAGATTTACTAGATTACTAGATTTTTGTGTTTAAGACAATCTAGGCTACTTTTGCAATGACATAAACATAATCCTAAAAGTACAGTAATAGGTGATGATGAAATAGAAGAGGTAGAACATGTTTTCATTTGTTTTGTTCATGTTATCTCCAAGTCACAGTTTGTCTCTCTCTGTCCCTTGTCTCTAGCCACATTCCCTATTCCCCAGGCCCCATCATTGTCATTTTCCATCTGTCCACCAGATGCCCTCGGACCTTCCCTCCTTTCCCTCACCCGACTGCCTCACTCGTCTACACACCTGTTCCCACTTCCCTGATCTGCTCTGCAGTTGCCTAGCCTTACCCGCCCACCTACTCGCCTGCATCTCATTCCCTCATCAGCCTCTCAGTTCATGTACCGGCCCAGTTCTAGTGCTTCCCTGCCAGACCATCAAAGTTGCCACGTACCGCATGCCTTTGCTTTCAAGCCAGAACCAGAACCTGACCCTGTACCCATACCTGAACCTGAACCTGCCTGCTTACCTGCCTACCTATACCTGTCTGTGAGTCTTTTATTATCAATAAATCACTGAAATTAGCCTGTCTGCATTTGGGTCCTATTTCTTGCTGCCTCACACTCACCAGTCGTGACACTCCGAGCACAGCACAGTACCTGCATTCAGTTGTAGTGGTACAGATGGAAATTGTAGAGCTTTCATGTCCAACAATAAAATACTAAAAGTGTCCCTGTAAAAATGTGACAGTGAAAACCCCTACATTAAAAAAAGGCCAATGAGTTTCATACATTAATTGCTGAGCGTCTGTACTGAAAGTTTATTTGGGGAGCAAAACTTCATACAAATGCAACAAAGTCATTAACAGAAACACACACACAACATTCTGTATGTGCACCTGTATGTTGTTTACATTTAATTTACCCTGTAGAGAAAGTGCTAATAAGATTTAGGCTACATGTAGACCATGCTTGTGGCCTTTTGTGATCCAGACAGTAAGGCTGAACAATTAATCGAAACATTATCAAAATCTCAATATGGCCAAGCCAAGTGCAATATCCAAATTGCAGGAGCTGCAATTTTTTGATAAATGTAAAATGTGTCACGACATACCGTTATAAATGAAGCATTGTGGTGTGACAGAGATGCCCCGGCCTACAAATCATATTCTCCAGATGTGAGGGAACATGCTTGTTTGGTGCAGACCCCAGCAAAAATCACATCATCATCACTTTTATATTTTTTTCAGTGAAAATGAAATTTAAAAATTCCCACTAAAATCGTGACTCATATCGCAATATCTGTAATCGCAATGTTATTTTTACCAGACAGTTAACACTCTTTAATCATTTGTGATTTTCACTGTGCTTACACTCTACTATTTTGGGTAGATACTGGGTATTGAGGTGAAAGTTTCTTTGACCATAATTCAGTTGCTAATCATTCTGGGTAAAATTTACATCCACAAATCCAAATGGACTGGCTCCAGACCCTTTATTGTTAACTCAAACAGTATGGCTCCTTAATTAATGGATGGTGGACTTTATGGACTCCCCTGGCCTGTACAAAGTTTGCACTATGTTTTTGCTGTGTTTTGTAAGGCTATTGTTGTATTGTTTTGCTGTAAATGAAGAAAGTTAAATCAAAAAACAATTGTGGACCCACTAACCTGGTGTCACTCTGCATATCATTAGCAACACACTTCCTACAGTCGTATTATTTACCTAATCTTATCTTTTTCCAGCTCAGACAGACGGCCGTCTGAGGCGGCGCTGCGTGTTTGCGACAGTGTCGTAAAGCGCCAGTGTTATGGTCGGAAACTTGAGCAGTCGTCCTCTGAGCTAAGCTGTCAGTCGCCCTTCAACACAGAAAGAGTCCTCTTCTCTGCCAAAACAGACCCCAGCCTCAAGCGTTAAACCATGGCAGGGACAATTGCACGGAAAGCCATCGACCACCTGAAGAGCAAAGAGTTCAGGGATTATTTGACGAGGTTTGTATTGAAAGCTGCTATATTTTCTATTAGCACGCATGCTAAGGTAGCTAGCTGACGAGTGACTAGTTTACGAGTGACTAGGTTACAGCGAGGTAACGTGAGCTAATGTTTAACATCCGGCTGAATTTACTGCCCTGACCTGTCCAGCCAACATTTTAATAACATTACAGCACCACTTTTTAACAGTTTGTGTTGCTGTCTGTAGTGTTGGCGTCGTTTTTTCTCTGCTAGGTTAGTTTTCAAGGACGATTGTGCTGAATGTAGCAGCGCTCAGTTAACTTGTTTCTCCAGTTTATGAGGTTGGCTGTAAATGGACTGTGGGTGAACAAACATTTTCTAACTAAACTAGTATACATGAGAGGGATATGTTTTCTGTTGCTCTAGAAACATCCAGAAAAAAATCAGCAAGCCTTTAAAGTGGGTCGTACCCTGTGAGAGGCTCTGATAGGGTCGCAACGAGCTGCTTTGCTTTTTGATTTGACTTCTGTTTTGTAGAGACAAATGCGAGCAGACCTACTTTTATTACTTTTTGACATGTTGGTTAATGTGTACATGGTGCTCTGGTGGTGTGTGCACTTGCCACAGATCAGCAGCCTGCTTGAAATTTAGAGTAAAGGGTAAATTATGACACCGTGATGCAAGAGGCCATCTTTGTTTACATTTGTCACAGATAAACATGGTTATCCTCTATTATGAATACTGTGGTAGACAGTAAGTAAACATACTAAAATGTTACCTTTGTCATTATAACCTAATTTAGTAATGTGAAACTAAGCAAGACAGAGCAGATGACTTTACTCCCTGCAGAACCTGGTTCTTTAAATTGTACTAGTTCTCTTGTCATTTGTGCGTTGCCAGATACAGAGCCATGACCTATTTTAGGTGGCAGTAGCTCTTGTGTGGCCTGGCTCATATCACTATGATTAATCTGTATTTATGTTCTTTTCTCTTCTATGTGGCCCTGAAAATCAAATAAAAACATTCAACAGCACGGTAAGCACTCATCCTTTCTGTTCCTCTGTCTGTCTTTTAGTAAATCTGTTTCTCTCCTCATCTGTGACTGCCTGTTGGTTTATCTGTCTACCTTTCTGTTTGTCTTTGATTATTTATGTTGTACAATATAGTAGGGCTGCAACTACTGATTATTTTCATTATTGATCAATCTGTCGATCATTTTCTCGATTAATTTGATTAGTTGTTTGGTCCATAAAATGTTAGAAAATGGTGAAAAATGTTGATCACTGTTTCCCAAAGCCCAAGGTGACGTCCTCAACCCAAAGACATTCAGTTCAATGTCATAGAAGACTAAAGAAACCAGAAAATATCAGAGTTTGGACACTTTTTCATAAATAATGGTTCAAAATGATTAATCAATTATCAAAATAGTTGCCGATTCATTTAATTGTCACAATACAGATTTTATTATTAAGTATTCACATGGTAGTTATTGTATAGCTCTGTTCTTCTGTACAACCAGCTTAAGATAAATGTCCAAACCATATAAAGTCTATGGTCCAAACTGTATTTTGTCACTCTGTGTGTATCTGTACAGCATTTCTGGGGTCCTGTAGCAAACTGGGGTCTTCCTATAGCCGCCATCACAGACATGAAGAAGAGCCCTGAGATTATCAGTGGCAGGATGACCTTCGGTAAGACACACAGACATGTGTATTGATAAACCCTGATGTATACACAATACCCCCATCCTTTTCTAGTCAACGTCGTGCGGGTGAGGGTTGTAATTTGTACTTCGTCTCAAGGATACTTAGAAAGAGAGAGCTGAAATTCAAAGTTAGTCACTTTGGATATTTCCTGTGACTGTCCCTCTTCTAGTATGTTACATTCTGAATGATATAACTTTCACTTTGGGTCTCAGAAGTGTCTCGAAGGAACAGAAGACCTGTCAGACGAGTTTGTACCGACCATTATGTTTGTACTGTAGTGTTAAGTGTGTGCAGCTTTGGAGAGGGGGATTAATGTCTGTGTTGGAATCAGGATTTGCTTTTAAGATTTCATCTACTGACCTGTAATGGTTTTAAAAATCCCCCCTCCTATTTAGATGCTTAATATCCATATTTATGACATTTTTCTATTGTTAATTACGCTATAATTTATTTTTTTGTGTGCATCAAGGCTAGGTGAGCAGTATTAAGACGTGTCCAGCATTAAGAGGTTTATAAGAAAACTTTGCTGTAATAAACTCTTTCCTGTGTGTTTTCTCCCTCCTCTCAGCTCTGTCCTGCTATTCACTGCTCTTCATGAGGTTCGCCTACAAGGTGCAGCCACGCAACTGGCTGCTGTTTGCTTGCCATTTGACCAATGAGTCAGCGCAGCTTATCCAGGGAAGTCGTCTCATCAAATACAAGTAAGCAATATTCTACTCTTGTGTTTTTTCTGTTGTCATCATGAACGGATCATGTATCATGAAACGCTTTTGGACATTTCAACATTTCATCAATGACTTCGCTGAAGAGTTATGATAAAGAGCGACGCTATCAAAGTGAGAGAAGAGACGTGCCTTCAGTGCTTGATGTAATGAAGTGAGATTTAGGATAATAAGACCTTGGTGTATAATAGCTGAATTATCTTTTAAATTAGGGTCATGGAATAAAACAGAATTGTGTGCTCTCTGACTGTTTCTGTATCGTTTCAGCATGGAGAAGAAGATGGGATCTTAGTGGCAGAGTGGAGCGGATGCAGAACGGCACTATGCTGCTTCAACAGACACCTAAACCTGGACATCAAAACCCATGCATCTAAACAACTTATCTAATCATTGAAACTGTGGCACTTACACCATTTTTTAACTTGATGTTACCACAATTAATCATCCTCCATGAAGTTTTAGTCACTTTTTACTACACAGGCTCCAAGAATAAAGGTCAACTGCTGTGTAAAGTTTTAGATTTTTGCAATATTCATCATGACGCACAAAAATATAATGTGGGTGAATGTACACTCAGATAACCAGCCTGACAGTTAGATGCCTTGCGCACTGGATCCACTGACTGTTGCACACTTTCAAACTAGGCTAAAAACAATCATTATTCACCAATCATCTCATTTTAGGTCATCTGCATTAATATTTGTATTACTTTCTTACCTGCTTGGTAGTTGAAATATTAATGATATTTCATAGAGAACTTAGTCTGACGTCAGTTTGTGCAAATATGTCCACACCATGGTAGATTAGCTCTGGCTAAGCATATGGACTTTCATTCATTAACCTTTGCTTAAACACAGAGGACGCACACAGAGCTAAGCTTTTTGTTTGTTGTGCCCTGAAGCAAGATATAATGCTGTACAAAGAAAACAGTGAGTGTGTGTGAAGATCCAGTTTGGCATGGTTTTATTACAGCAGGATGAATAATGATTATTCAAACAAATGTTTAAATCATGCAAAATAAATACTTTTTATGTGGCGAAACTACCTGTACTGTAAAGCTGTATAATGAGATAAGTTATAATCCTCCATGACTGGGCAAGACAAGCTGCTTCTGTCAGTGCAGACCAAACATGTATCATGTGTTGTTGTCATATGTCATTCACATTAATTTATTGTCATTGTATAATTCACATTATTTTTCCCTGATTAATGATTTGATTCTCTGGGTTTGTTAAAATAAACTGGCTATAACCAACTTGAACACAATTTAGCGAGTGAGTGATTTATTTGCAAAGATTGTTTTTCATGAAGTTCAGCCGCACTATTCATTTGATTCTTGTTTGTCTTAAAGTCCTGATCCGTGTTCATTGTTCGGGATCAGGTAACTTTCACAAGGTCAGATATTTCACCATGGTAATGTCAACACTTTGCTCTGCAACCTAATGCCCTTGTTAAATTAACACTAAACACATCTTTTCAACAAAGTTAGAAACTACAAATTGAATTAACTAAAAATGAATGGGTTTTTTTATCACGTTATATGTTTCATGTTTTATGTATACACCCAAGCTTTTCTGTGAAAACAATTGCTGAGAGCTGGATGAATACATTAAACATTAGTTTGTTTCACCATTTTACACCAACATGGCTTCATTTTTATGTTATTTTTGTAAAAGCGTTGCTGATTTCTCTGCTGAATGATGAAGAGAAAAGCAATGGCCATTTAAAGAGTGTATAATTGTGAATTATCTACCACAGATATAGGCAATAAATTAAAGGCATTATATCAGTTGCACTCTTCTGTATTCATATTATAGCTCAACTCTGATCATGTTGAGTGATTGTTTGGAGAAATCTGCACTGCTTTCATGTGAGCCAGACCTACAGTAACAGTTTAAATGTGAAAAATACAAAAAATCTAATATATATTAACTTTAAGGGGAGAAACCCAAGTATACCCAAAGCTTCTGAAGGGGTTTATATTAGGGTGACAGAATTTACTCCATACAGTCAAACTGAAGCAGATGTTTGGAAATGGGTGTTACAGGAAATGGTTTGCACCACTTACTGTACAGTGTTACCAAAAATACAGAGCCTTTTGATTTTCCAACATACAATATCAACTGCAAAGTTAAACATGAACCTTAGAAACCAAACTGAGACATTTCCTCTTGTTTCGACTTTTTATATAAAACACTTTTTTTCATGACAAAAGTCATTGTAGAGAGACGTGTTTCACTTTTGGGAGTTTTTGAAGTGAAGGTAAGTAAAGTGTAAGAGTGGTTACTTGGTTGGTTGACCAACAGATCACGTATTTATCACCTAATAAGTTCTGACAATAATATTAAATGAGTTCATATTACCTTTTATATGAAATGTTTTACACTACATATTGCCTCCCTTTGTCTTTTCTTTTCTCACCATTCACATATTTTCTCTTCAATTGTTTATTCTCTTCTTATCTCTCTAAAAGAAACACAAACAGACAAGTGAACAGATTAATTTGTATCATTCTGATAATAACATTAAAGAAATTGATATTCACCTTTTAGATGAGAGAGTTCAAACTTCCTATTGCCCTCCCACCTCCTCTTCTCTCTGAAAGACAAATGGAAGTCATCACTTCATAAATTGTGATAATAACAAGAAATTAATTCATACTTATCTTTTCCATATAAAGGGTTCAAACTACATATTGCCTCCTTCCCTCTCTTCTCTTTTATTGTTTGTTCTTGTTCTTTTCTCCTCCATTCTTGTGTTTTCTCTTCTTTTCTCATCTCTTTAATTGTGTCTTCTTCTTTTCTCTCTTTAAAAGACAAATACAAACAACAGGAAATAACAGTTAAAATCTTAAGAGAATAAAGGTGAATAGATTAATTATCCATCTGTATCATTCTGATGATAAAATTAAAGAAAGTGATATTTACCTTTTGCATGAGAGTTCACACTTCCTATTGCCCCCCCGACCTCCTCTCCTCTAAAAGACAAAAGGAAGACAAGAGGAGTTATAGTTAATAAAATCAGAAAACAGGTGAACAGATCATTTATTCACTACACGAATTGTGATAATTATTAACTGAATTGATATTTACCTTTTTCATAGATTTAATTCCTCATATTGGTCTCCCACCTCCTCTCCTCTCCTCTCCTCTCTCCTCTCCTCTCTAAAAACCAGACAAAAGGGAATAATAGTTAAAAACATCAAATAACTTGTGAACAGATGAACAGATAACTGACCTTCATGAAACTTAGAATAGTAATAGTAATATCCTATAATTCCAGGAGATGGCAGTAATGCCATAGAAAGGACCCAGCTGCGGTTGAACAACAAAGAAGAAGACCAACATGGCGTCCCTCAGCAGTGATGAGTGGAGAGCTATCTGCGACAAATTCACCAACGCCCAAAACCTCAGTGATGTAGAATCACGAAAAGACCCAGAAAACGACCCGTTCCGCTCCAAATACAAGGCCAGGGAGCTCCTCACAGAGATATACTGCTCGCTGAAGAGTTTCGAGGCCGGCGAAGGTGAGGAGGACGGCGGCGCAGAGAGCGGCGACCAGCGGCCGACAGAGCCGCCGGTGGACGGGCAGAGGGAGGACGGGTTCGGTCAGGGCTTCAGCGGCGACTCGCCAGCCGGACTGCGGGCCGCCAAACTCGGGGCTGTGGAGTACTATCTGGGCGTCAACCATGTCGACACAGAGGAGCTGTCAGCCGGGCAGGAGCATCTGATGAACTGCATGAAACTCCTGGAGAAATGCAGAGTGTCGTCCGAGAATGTGTCGCTGTTTATCCATGTCAGGGTAACATGGCCGTTATTTTAATAACCTTTAATAAAGCTATAAAGCTAACTGTCCGTTAGCTTTCCGTTAGCTGTCAGTTTTCTCACACACTCCAGCAGAAGTCGTCAACAAACAGGCCATGGCTACAGCTAACGTTAAACTCAGCCAAAATGTATAAATAAAACTAATGTTAAAATATATAATTGACTATAATACTGTTAAACCCTCCTAAAATTGGCAATGGCACCATCAGTAACACCTCCTTGATGCTGAGGGAGCATTTTAGGCCTGTGGGAAAGCAGTTTGTACCACCACTCCCCTTCTACATACATTACAACTTACATATCAATCTGTTGATGACTTGACTTGATTATTATTAAGAATCACAGTCCATCAGATTGATTATACAGCCTTGTAAACAGAGTCAGTGATTCTTGCGTATCCAAATCATCCCTCTGTAATAGGAGACCAGATGATGCTGACCACTTGCTCATGTGTTGGTTGTTTGTTTGTGTTGTCAGAATCAGCTGGGCATCCTTTGGGCAGGCCGGGATGAGACGGAGACGGCTCAGGGATTCCTTGAAACAGCAGAATCCATCTACCAACGTTATATGAAGGAGGTAAGGTTGGTTGTTTACTGTGTGGCTGTTTACCTGAAGCTGCAGGTGCATTGACTGATTGATGACGGGGCAGGAGAGACTGTATCATCACTGCGACGTGAGGAGTGGGGATAACTGTCTGACTGATTATAGCTTCGTTATTGTCTCATGACTTGTCCATCATCTGGCTATCATGATCATGATAAACACTTGATGGGGTACACCGTGGTGAGTGGTAGATTGAGATTTTGCACACTTATTAATCGTTGTTAATTTACCTCAACATCTGAGTGCTACATAACCGTAGTTTACCTGTCTGTCAGGAGCCAAGGCAGAGCATTATATTGTTGTATTTTTGATAAAAAGTCTTGTACATGCCATTGACATTGCATTTTTCTGCGTTCTCTGAATTTCTGAGGGTGCTACATTATGCCTCAAATGTTTCCCTACTCTCGTAATTAAGATGAAATGTGAATACAGTGCACAAGGTAGCAATTTTGTACGCAGCCTAAGTGTTGGCTGTAAGTGTGTGTCACTCGCTGTAACTGTGTTGACACCAACATTCATGACACATTCAACTGAGAAGTGTTAGTGTCTTGCAGCAGGAGGACAAGATTGTGGAGCCAACACGGCTGCGATTGAAAATTACAATGTCCAGATGCTCTTCATCAGCAGAGATTGGTTGTTGTGTTTTTCAGGATGGGAGTCCTCCCACTGATATGATAGAGTACTTTACTACTGAGGAGAAACTACTGACACACCAGGAAAGGACCAAGAGGTAACTTGTGAAGTCCAACATCCCCATACAGAAGGCCCACACACAAATGTACATTTACAGACTTCCTACTGTCCCTTTCACTCTTTCTCCAACTGTCCTTTCTCAGGTTTGAGTTGGCCTACACCCATACCATGTACTACCTTGCTCAAGTCTATAAAAACCTTGGTGAGTCGGATCGTAGAACAATAAATTAATTGACTCGTGTAAATTAGATACTTAAAATAGTTTATAAAATGTACCTACTATTTAAACAGATATAGAGAGTTTAAAATTCGATATACAACATTAACATCCACTTTTATCTAATAAGGAGCCTTTTGAAGTGGCATCATATTCATCAAAATTTGAGGCATTTATGAAGTCTGCTTCTGAATTGGATTCATATCTATGTGAATGTAATGAAGTCTTGTTATGTTAATGTACTGCTTTATTGGATGATTATAATAACTACAGTGTTCTGTCTCCCAGGTCAAACTGAGTGTGCTGCCACCTACTGCCACAGCACCCTGCAGAGACAGTTAAAGTTAAATCAGTTCAGTCCAATGGAGTGGGCTCTGAACGCCGCTACACTATCACAGTATTACATCACTAAGGTGGGGCATAGATTGATTTAAATTAATTAAAAACAGCTGATTTAAAAGCTCACGTCTAAAAGGATTTTGCACCTGTGTGTGATTTCTAGGGCCGATACATGGAAGGCAGACATTGCCTCTCAGCAGCTACTGTCATATCCGGTTTGGCAGGAGAGGTTCCTTCTGAGGCCGCAGCACAGGAGAGTAAGTATCTATCTAAATTGTTCATTAATATACAAATCAAAATAATCACACTGATTTGCTCATTTCAGTTGTATTCTGTAGCCCTAATCCACCACAGTGAGTCGGTTATTCCCTCCCTTCCTCTTTCTGACTATGTCCTCCTCACTCCCTCTCACTTCATGCAGATATATCTCTCGTTCCTTCCCTCTCCTCTGGCATATCTTAACATCTTTTCCTCCTTCTGTCTGAGCCAGGTGAGACAGAGAGTGAGCGCAGGGAACAGCTCAGACAGAAGAGAGCAGAGATCGCGAGATGTTGGATCAAATACTGTCTCAACCTCCTGCAGGACGCCAAGAAGCTGCTAGAGGTACTGCATGGTTGTATGTGTGTGGGGTCTTTTGTGTGGCTGTGGGTGTTTATAAAGTCTTTATGCTCAAGTATAAGTCATGAGACTCAAGTCCACACCTCTTATATGAACAGTGAATGCCACCATGGGTGAGGGAAAGAGCTCCACCCACATAAACCTCAACTTTATCAGCAGAAAACCCAGGGAAAAAAGAAGTTTGCACTAAAAATATAGCACCAAAGATGATGGTTAGATAAAATAATTTTATGGATTATCCCTTTAACTGTCCTGTTTTTGTTATAGCCTAACCTTGATGTGCATGTTTGTTCATGTAGAGTATGTGTATATCTGTGTGTTTACCTTCCAACATGTCCACATGCTTGTGTGTATCTGAGCTTAGATCTACATCACTGTAGTGTGTCTTGTGTCTTTTAAAATGTGCTTGTATGTGTGTTTGTGACCAGGACAACATTGGGGAGCTGGATACTGATCGTCAAGAAGAGTTGAAGAGAGCGAGAAGACGTGAGGAGGAGGAGGAGGAGAAGGGCAGGAAGAGTGCTCTGCTGTTTGGCTCTGAAGACACCTTCGACTCCATTGCTAGCCTGGAAGAGAAGGTCTATATACTATACTGTGTCTGATACTACTGCTAGTGCTACTAGTAATGTTTGTTGTTATAATTTAATAGTGTTACAGATAATACGTTATAACAGTAGTTATTTTATAATGTTTTAGTTTTAATACAAGATTCTGATGTGTCAGTATCACTCCGTATATCAAAAGCATAACCAACTGAGGACAAACCTGACGATAAATACAGATGTAAGATTTCTGTGTCATCAGAGGGCGCCATTGTAGTAGATAAGATCAAACTCTCTGCTTTCTGTTCTCCAGGTGAGCTGTTTGTTCCCACTGGACTTCACTGAGGCCAGAGCTGTGTTTCTGGTGGGACAGAATTATGTCACACAGGTATGCACAATGCACAACACACACACACACACACACACACACACACACACACACACACATAAACTCTTATACAAGTAAACAGACACCCAGCAGTGGAACAAGTTTAATAATCCCATGTAGCTGAGTTATTGAATGTAAAATGTAAATTAAAAACACAGGCTATGCAATAAAAACAGATGCTTTTGATCTATGGCATTTATGTTCACCTCCCAGCGCAGTTTGTGGGCTTTGAAGCCCATTGAGATGTTGTACTTTGTTACTGTACAGATAAATTTGACTGGACTTGACTTGTATCATGTACCAAGCAGATAGCTGCAGATGTTTTCAACTGCACTGGTGCCACTTTACTGTTCCTAAAGTCCTCAACCATATTGTTGTATTAAAAATTCATCTCAAGAAGCAAGTACGCCTGGATGTCATGAATATGATGTTATTCTGGTATATGATTTTAATGGGATTGAGGAGTCCTTCATCCTTTTTCTTCACCTAGATGGGTTTACATTTGAAAAAATGCTCCAAGCATTGAATCCACAATGTATAGTTCAGCTGCTAAACATGGTAAACTCCATCCTTTCACCCACTCTTGCAGGCCAAGGAGTACTTTGAGATGGACGGCTATGTGACGGATCACATAGAGATCTTGCAGGATCACAGTGCTCTGTTCCGGGGCCTGGCATTCTTTGAAGAGGATCTGGAGCGGCGCTGCAAAATGCACAAACGACGAGTTGACATGCTAGAGCCAATCTGCATCGGTACTGCTCTAACTTTGCTTTTGAGTTGCAGTTTTTTTGGTTTCTTCTTTTGAAGAAACATTTATCTCTTTGAATATTTTCATATGATAGAGTGCATTAGAAAAAGATGAAACAAAATAACACAAAATTCTACCCAAATGTCCATGCAAGGTGACATAATTGATTAAATCTGACTTTCTCTGACTCTTTCTGTTTCTCTACAGACCTGAACGCCCAGTACTACCTAATGATCCGCAGACAGTTGATGTTTGAGTTGGCTGAGATCTACAATGAAATGATGGACCTGAAGCTGACGCTGGCCAACAGACAAGCAGATACACAGTCTCTAGACAACCACACCATTAAGAAATTCAACCATCTCTGCTCTGCCTCTGCCAAGTGAGTGTATATGTGTGTGTATGTGTGGACGACCCGTGTGTGTGTCTGTGCATCTACATTGATACAATTTTAAATTATTTGAAAATCCTCTGTTCTGCTCTCCAGATACTTCCAGATGTTCCTGGACTCATTGTGCTCTCCAGAGGGGAAGCTTCCCGAGCACCTGGAGGAGGAGGTGCTCAGACCGGCTCTGGTGGCCCGCTTCAGAGTGGCCCGACTCCACAGCCGGCTGATTAGCTCTTCACCCTCTGCTCAGCTGGACAACCTCAACAAGTCTCTGGAAAACTACAAGTATGAAGATATATTTGTTCATTTTTAGTGATACATCGAAACACTTCCTGGGTTGCATATTAATAGATGTGCTCTCAACAAGAGAGACTGACGTTAACATAGAAGGAAAAGAGAATGAAAGACGGATGTATTTGGTGGAATAGAAAGGATTTTGTTGAAAACAGTTAAAATGAATAGAATAGGTGGGTGTGCTCCACAGTCTACATGCTCCCAGCTGCCATTTTTATCTGTATATAATATCATATATAATGTGTTGACCATCACTTTTGTCCTCCTCCCGTCTAGATATGTGGCGCAGTATTGTGAGACCCACCCTGAGGCAGCAGCCGCCGTGGAGACGGAGCTGGAGCTGAGTAAGGAGATGGTCGGCCTGCTCCCTCTCAAAATCAACCGCCTCAAAGCAAGGATGGCTGCCAACAACTGAAGGACGCCACTGTTTACTGACTGACTTATTTGTTTCACTAATAGTGTTAAATCCATCCAAATGAGCCACTCAGTCTAAATCTGAATTTACCACCTCACAGTCAAAGGACACTCCCAACAATTAGAGAAACTGGATGGCAGATTGACTGACTTTCTTACTTATTTATATTGGTGATGGCCTTTTTTTGTGCAGTGGGCATGCTGCTTTCACGAGACCATTGAACACATTACACGCTATACATATGTGCTCTCCTCTGTGTAGTAAAGTGTGTGGTCGATTTGCTTTTAAATTCAGATAGCACAGAAAATATACTCTCTTCGAAATCAATATGAAAATGTCTTTCTCATAGTACTAAGAAATAATTGAGAATGGTTGATGATATCTTTATGTTTTCAACACTTTGAACTGAAGGTGAATTGACCTGTTTGTGTCTTTGCGTCGATGCTTTCCTCCCAAACAGAGTGGTGTAAAGAAGTTTATCGCTAAAACATAACATCCTTATGGCAGATATGTACGTAACAGATTTTCTTTTTATTTTATTTTACTGTTGAGGTGTCCTCTGTGACCCTTGTCTGATTCATGCACGTTTTCTATTGTTAATCATATTGGTTTTCATTTAATGTGGCTTTATTTTTCTGTAAAGCATTTTAGTGCACTTAAATTCTGTTTCTTCAGCTACTTCATGTCTCTGATGGTAAAACAAGTGTCAAACCTACTGTAACCATGGTTACTGTAACCATGGTAATAACAATAGGCAGCCAGAGGTACAGAGGGTGGAGTTGATCCAGTTTGTACTGCAAATGGTCAGAACAACTGTCTGAACCATCAGAAACAAGCGTCCCAGTGACAGCCATTAAGTGGACTGGACCACATTGATGTTGGTTCATTAGACCTCATAACCTGCATGATGCCAGCTTCATCCAGTTGAACCTGCGTATTTTCTTCCTGTCTATCTCAATGTCAGCCTGTTTTATGTACTGTAGATACTGTATGTAATAATAAAGTAATGAAGTAATACACACTTACAGTATGTCACAATACCAATATGTGCTTTTTTACTTACAATGAGAAGCTGGGTGTAAAATGTGTCCTCAGTCTCTTCTCTGGTGTATCTTCATGTAAGAGAAGTACCAAGTTGATTTAATGAGTGTGGCTCCCTGAGTAAAAGGCTAAAATAGTCTCAGTTTGGGGCCGAGATGAGTTTAAGAACCTTTTTTTCCAGTCTATTAAATTGCTTAATGCAGAGAAATGTCTTAAATGGTGTCTATTAAAACCAAATTATCTCTTAAACCGACTGTGACAATGTCATGATGTTCCATAAAAGTTACAGTATATCTCCGCTTACATGTTTTTGTCAGTTATGTCTTTACATCGTTCATCTCCCATAGTTGTGTCCTGCATGTTTCCGTATTGCTAGGGTGTTGCATACATTTACCACATCGTGTTGAGTAAAAACTGTTACGTTACAGCTGTCAGAGATAAAGGGACATTTCATATTAATAGTAAAAAGTCTGAAGCAAAGAAACTCAGTAGCTTTCCGTGTGAGGTCCCTGATTTCAAACTGTTGGATCAGAGTTTAATGAGAATATCTCAGATCCAGTTGCATGTTTTTGTAAAGGGGAAGCACTTACAACAGAGGTCAGATGTGTGAGCAGACGCATGACCAATTTCCAACTAACCATGAGGCAATGCAACTTTGCCCTATACTCTATGCTGCTTCCTCTCTGAGGGCATTATGGCTTTGTGGTGAAGCTGTACTGCTGCCGGACAGACCGTGTCTCTGATCTGTTGGGTAGATACTAGTCTGGTGACACCATGGTGACAGGATTGATCACCACTATAGCCATCCAAGACAAAGTGTGCTAAAGTTAAGAAAATATTTCACCTTGTAGTGACTTCTGTATGGATATACAGGCAAACGTGTGTAAGCAGATGCTTCCATACGTACACTTCATTAGTTTTTCCTTTAATTTGTCACTCATCTCCACCCATCTGTATGTGTTTATTAGTCCAATATATGAAACAGGTCACAGTGTCTCATTAAGCCTTTATTACAGTAGTTTCCAAATTAGAAATGTGTCACAAAAGTTCAAGAGGCCTGACATCAGTTTAAAATTAATTTAATCAAATAATGACCACCAACACACCCCCTCCCACACACACACACACACACATATACACAAAATACTGACCGATTGTGATGTAAATTGCAGTTTGTTATGAAGCATTATTTGTGGCTTCATCATGCAATGGAAACAATTTCAACGCATCAGAACCTGCAATTCTTGCTTTCATTTATGCTCCCACTAACCTTTCCGATGCTTGTCAAAACATGTATTGACATACCTGCTCAGGGCTTAAACACTTGAAACTAATTTGCTGTGAATGAGAATTAGGCCAAGAGAGCTTACTAGAAAACCCGCCCTTACTCATAATACACATACAGATTTACAGTTAGTTTAGGATTACATTCATATTCATAGTTGTGTATTCGGAGGTTTTTTGGTAGATTTTGCATCATTTTGTAGATTTTTTTTTGTAAATCTGTTTTTATCAAGTGCCAAGAATGACCCCAGATGTGTCTGCTGAAAAATCAGGTGACCTGCAGTTTCTATTGATGGTTACAATTCACATCATACAAGCTGTGAAGAAGTATGTGAAGCACAGACTTCTCATCCCATTGGATGAATTTAAATGTTTAACTCTGGACCTTTTTCTGATTGTTTCTGATGCTTGTGTGTGACTGGCTGTTTGTTGTGTCTCTTATCTCTGTACTTATTTCTTCTGCTGCACTCAAGCTTGATCTCAATATTACCTCAATAAAGATAAAATAAAGGTTATGATAATGATACAATGACGATAATCCTCCAGTAGATGAAAATGCTGACATGTATTCAGTCACAACAGCCTCTGTAGAGTTCTGCGGAAGTTTGGTGAAATGATCCTGCTGTGTTTGCATATATGTTGATGACTGTGTGCGTGTTTACCGTGTCTTTGTATGTGTGTTTCTGAGAGTGTGAAAGTGCTGTCTCTACTGCCATAAACTCTGGTTACTCAGACAATAGAATAGAATCCACATAATGTGACAAGGGGTGGGAATGGAAACCAAGCTGACTATAAAAGCTGACTTTTTATAGATGCAGTAATGTAACATGGCTGCTGCAGGGAAACACACACATATCAAACATTATATATCAGATATTAGTGATTGTATACAGTAGGCATGGTAGCGTTTTAAATTGCTTGAGTGTTGTGGAGGAGAGAAGAGGAGAAGTGATGTGTGTAAATGGGTGTATGTGCCTCATAAATATGTCACTTACTGTGTGTGTGTGTGTGTGTGGTGGCGAGGTTGGGCAGGCTAGTGTGTCATTTCCTGAGGGAAAATGATAGCAACTGATGTTACCACTTCCTGCAGCATCGTACCGATGTGTCGGCTGAAACAAACTGTTCTTTCTCTCTCTGGGTCTTCTCTTCTTGTCTGACACAGACAAGAAACTGGCAGAAAGTGCACAGAGACACAGAAGAAGAAGAAGAAGAAGAAGAAGAAGAAGAAGAAGAAGAAGAAGGACACAACGACAGTCAGTGAAGAATGCAGTGTTCAGCCCACAGAGCCACCTCGGCCTCTGTTGTACAAGAATTCAACAAATATTTGACAGAGTGCTGACAGGAACATGCACACACACACACGCACATACAGGTCACTGAGTCAGACTGCACCACAAAAAGGCCATCCAAGCATCATAAACCGCAGTTTGTTATACACACTGATGTATTGTGTGTGTGTAAGCAGCTCTTTCAGGTTACACACACACACACACACACACACACACACACACACACAAGGAAAGAAATCAAATGTGAAAGAGCATTAAGACAAGACATTTAAAAAAAAGAGATGATGGAGAAATGCCCAAAGATGTATTAATGATGAGAATCTGGTTGATAAAGGCTGTGTAGCATCACTACTATACCCTTTGATAAACACGGAGGGTGAGATGATTTGATGTTAGATTAAAGTGCTGATTTTCACAGAATGTCTCACAAAACCACAGAAGTTATTGACGTATTTCCTCCCGTCACTAGAATCTGTAGCTCAAAACCGTTCTAGTGAAACCAACGCTCATTAACCAGTCAGGTGCTCATGGCTTTTGTTTTACATTTAAATCTATTTTAGACAAAATGTTTCAACATGTTAGTAAATACAGGGAGATGAGTTCGACATTGTGTTAAATAAATTAAGATACAGAATACACATAATATGTAATGTATCACTGTGTACAGACAAAGTGGGATTGTTTTCTAATGATGACACCACTGAAGGGGTAATTCAAAGAAATACTGAGGTTCAAGAGATGTTCAAGCCCTTTACCACTTTGAAGTATAAAAAAAGACCTGAAAGTTAAGAGTCCCTTTTTTGTTTTGCTGTCTGTCCAACTTCATTATGATCACACAACCTGACTCTCCTCATGACATGCCACACCACGGCACACCACAGCCCGTGGTTTGTGCATTACACTGAACAGGTCACAAGCTAATTCAGAGTATTGTTTACTATTTAGAATAACCTGGTTTTACTCTAAAAACTAAAAAAAGGGGGAAAAAAATCATTCAATCAATGTCTGTATTTAATATATTGATCTCCTTTCCAAAACACCTGCATTAGAAATATTGGATGTTTTTTCTTAAGAAATTCGATCCTAATATCTGTGCCACCATCATTAACACCTCATTAAAGTCACACACACATCACTTGCGTTCAACATGAGTAACAACTCCGTACTGTTTTTTCGTGTCCTCCTCCTCCTCCTCCAGCACCTAACAGCCCAGGAGCTTCCTAAAGAACTTCTGAGTCATCATCAATGGAGTTAATTTAATAAATACACTTAATCTGCCCGAGGCACCGGGACATACCAGGTGTCTACACTTGAAATGTCTCAACTTGTGTTTACCAGCACTGTCTGACATCACAGAAAGAAAACAACACAGATACACACGAACAAGTAGTGGGGGAAGTATTTCCATCGTCTACTGAAGTAAAAGTAGCAATACCATGGTATAAAAATACTACATTACAAGTAAATCCTGCATTGAACATTTTACTTGAGTAAAAGTACAGAAGTATTAGCAGTAACATGCACTCATCTTTATATTATTGGAATATTATTTCAAGTGGAAGCAGTATTTTAATGTGGTCAAGGGGGAGCTAATTTTATACTTTATACACTGTTTGGGTAGTTAAATCTACAAAATACATCACATTTAATAAACTGATCATATATTTTATATGTAAAAGTCTAATTAACAACTACAGCTGGAGAATAAATAATGGCGGCGTAAAAACTATAATATTTCTCTCTGAAATGTGATGGAGCAAATAGCAGAAAATGCAAATACTCAAGTAAAGCACTATACTAACTCAAAACTGTAATTAAGTACAGAGCTTGAGTAAATGTACTTTGATTACATTCAACCAATGACAAACACAAAGCATGCACACATAAACCTGCAGGACATGTGGAGACACACACAAGACACAAATACAATGAAAAACAGGCACAAAAGCATACACTAAAGTACAATATATCACACACAACACTGATAAACACACACACACACACACACAGCCATTTTACATTTACACATTCTGTACAGAGAGGACCCTTCAGTGGTACTGTGCTGTAGGTATCTCAGGAGATGAAGCTGTATTTTGACCCTAACAAGGGTTTAGGACCTGCAGTGACTCCCAGACCAGGTACCAGTACATTCCCACATTATAATTGCTTTTCCTTGTGTTACCCACAGATGTTATTACTGTTGTTACTGCTGCTGAATGACTGTATTTCTCTGTCTCTCTCTACCCCCTTCTTTTCAGTTTAAGCAAAATTAAGATGGGTGGAACCACAACTAAGAGAAAGTAAATGGGGGGATACACAACCATCTCTCTCACACACACATAGAGAGCGTAAACTTGCTTTTTTGCATGGAGAGAGCTAAACAGAGGAAATTCAATTGAAGTGAAGTGAATTCATGTAGAAGCAGAAGCTCTCAAAGATACTATCGTCAAGACAAAATGTGCCCGGAGCCAATTAAGACAAATTGTCGCTTCCTCTCGGTCGTTATGATCAGAAAACACAGATTTGGATCTTTGTGGTATTTCCTCAGTCACAAGTGTGCAGTTGCGCAAACTCCGACCTGATATCTGATATGTGAAGGCAGCTAATGCAAAAAGTTTCCACTGAGGATGTGCAGTCACTTTTTATACCAGAAGACCATGACGCACTCAAGAGGGCTGAGCTCTCTATAGGGGGAGTTTGGCTGTCTGAGGCAGTTTACTCTTATTCTTCACCGCGCGAAGGAGCTTCACTTTGGAGAGGAGCGACTTTACATTTACTTTTGGTTCAGTGAAAGACAAGTTAAAGAAAAGGATGAAACTGCTTCTCCTCCTCACCATCTCCTGCCTCGCCTTACATAACGGAAAGGGTACGTCGACAGTTTTATTATCATTATTATTATTATTATTATGAAATATTTTGTGGGTCTTGTTGCGGAGGTGCATGTCGCAGTAGACTTCATATAGATGTTTACAACACAGGTTGTAGTGGAAACAAGTAAAATCATTTCACACCCTGACAGCTGAAGAGCTCTCCCGGGACATCCTCACAGTAACAGAGCAGTGAGTGGTCCAAACTGGGGTCTGAGGACCATCAGGGGTCTTTGATTGACTAGCAAAGTTAGGTACTTTACTACTTTGACTCATGTTGTGTGTCAGCATAATGGGATTACCGTAAATCACCATGACTCACTTGTTAACGTCACGTTTCTCCCCACCTGTACAGTAGACCTCTGAAAACTTTAAAGTCTTAACTAAAATATTCTGTTCCTTAACACAACGTGTTGTGATGAGGAACAACACTTTGAGGTTCATGGGGGAAAATATGTGGGAGTCCCTGTCTGGTCTACTTCATGTTCAATCGGAAAGACCAAAGGCGTTTCAGCTTCCGAGTAAAGTTTCGATGTGGCTTGTTGAACACTTTGTACATGTAAGGGGGCTTTTTGGACTCTCACCATGACACAATTGTAGGCTGGTGTCGGCCTTTTAATAGGCTACAGAGGAAGAAGACTTCATAGGGAAACTCTAAGAAAGGAAAACACAACAATCATTTGATATGCTTCTGCTGAATTCAGTGTTTTTAAATCATATAGTAGTATTATAGACTTTACTTAAAAGTATTTATTAACCCTCAACATCCAAAGTATTAGCCTGGGGATATGTGTTTTCTACATGTTGTTTATAGACCACTAATGAGGTTTTGTCATAGTTAATTTCTCAAGGAATAAATGAAAGCAGGTTATAATCTTATTTAAAAGGGAAAAAAGCATGTTTGCCTCCTTGTATTTATTGGATTTTGCCAATTACTATGAATAAGAACAGCAGCTAAGTCAAGATTTTATTCAGTAGAATTAAAACTGAAATGACGCCTTATTTTATTGTAGGTGTCACATGACAAGCTGTACAGGCTCTAGACGCCAACACACTCAATCGACTGATTATCATCCGCTCATATTAGGCCAATTTCCCTTTTAGTGACACTCTTACTGTCCATTTTACTGACACATAAGATTCAAACTACTTACCACAGGAAGCCACCCATCTAAAAACACTCAAATTTCCAATTAAAAGATATTAATACAACTGTTATTAATATCCTAATTGATAGATGGTGGTAGAATATATTTGGCAGTACTATCAGTGTGAAGCAGACATTTTTCCGGAGGAGAACATTGTTTTTTTAAACATTAAAAAAATGCTTCATCAGTGTTAAGGATTTTCCAAGAGCCATTAAACTTTTTTTTTTTTAAGTTTTAAACAATGCCAAGAGCCCAGCAGGGTGGACAAAACAGGAAATGTGGATTTTGGCAGAGCACTTGTGAGAATTTTGTCTGGTGCAACACTGAATAAATGTTGTTATTTTGCGTGACACTCGATAGTTGTTGGCTTGTTTCTTTACACTGGGTAGTGATGTAAAAATAACTGTTAATGCTTTTAGCATCAGATAAGCTCCATCATCAAGTTGCTGCGATGTGTTGAGAAAAGACTGTGATGCCGTTACTTCCTATTGTAACACATTACTGAGGAGAATAAACAGCTCTGGAGCCCATTAGGCCAACTGTCACTTTACCCTGTTGCACAATAATGTTGTAATCTCCCCAAACGATCCAAATATGGAACTAGTGAGTCCTAATTGTCACACTGAACTGATCCAGATGAGCAGCCAGATGTTGCCCAAAAACACTCTTACTGATGTGAATTGTTGCCTAAAATGTTGCATGAAGACAAAAGTAACCGGAACATCGGTGACCCTCTTCCTCTCTCTCTCTCTCCAGGAGCACCTAGAACTGCTTCGTATAAGTTTGTGAAATGTAACCCTGAGGGCGACCAGGCCAACTGTGTGACTCACCAAAGTCCAGAAATGGCATGGAGTCCAGACATTCCATCCAAACTGCCTTCTGCATCTGCACAGTTTCTGTAAGTATTCATGTGTATCTGTTTAAGAGCACATAAGCCTGGGATGTGATGCTTTATTTGCTCTGTGAGTTGCTCAGATTAAGGTGAGAGCGTCTCAGTGGCAGTTCACTTCGTTGTCAAAATGAGTCTGGAAAAACAAAACAACCATCTCTGTGATAATGTAGCATACTGTCAGATAAATGCAGACTTTAAATATAGAAATGCTGCTGCTGCATTGGATCTGTCACCTCGGTTCACACAACTCCAGCAACACAACCTCTGTCTGCATGTATCTCTGTGTGTATTCTTGTGTCGTGTGTGTGTGTGTTTGAGAGTATGTAAGTGTGAGGTAGGTGGCCAAGAAAAGCCAAAATAGAAGACAACGTGGAGGGATAAAGAAAGACAGAGGGACTGACAGAAAGAGGGCGGGGAGTTTAGAGCTAGGATAAGAAAGACCGAAAGAGTTCATGGTCTATTTCATATTGTCACAGAAGAAGTAGGAATATACACCATTTAAAGCAGTAGATGTTGATCTATGGCCACTTTTGTTTCACTTCCCTATTGTTTGAAATGAAGGTGAGGAATGGTGGTGTTTTCTCTGCACTGAAAGATCATTTTAATTTTATCAAGATTATTTTAAAGCCGATTGCTCAGCTCAAAGTGCTCTCTGGAAGCATACTTGAGCTCTGTGTGCAGACTCCTATGCAGAGGGAGTAAAGTCAGTCCAGGGCTGTTGAAACAGTCTACTAAAATATATACTCTGTACTCATAGTGATGTGGGTGCAAATCCACTCATTGCATGACTTGCTGTGTTTCTATGTTTCTGTGTTTCTATGTTTCTATGTTTCTGCATTTTCTGCTCGTTTATCACTCTGCACTGTGCTTATACAGCATGTATTCAGTTCTACTTTTGAAAATGTGTCTCTTAGATGACCTGTTGGCCGAGCTGTGCATGTGACGATGGCATCTATGTTGTTAATATGACCAGGGTCATACTGTGCCGTATGTCATTGTGTCTCTTTGCTGTCGACTTACTTAAAACATGCAAAACGAAACAAAAAGCCAGATTAGATTATTGTTTATCTGTCTGTGATCCACTTGTTGGGCGAGCTATCTGTCCAGTTAGTGTATCTAAGTTCCCCTTTGTGCCCTTGAATAGAAATAATTAACAATTGACAATTTTCTAATTAATTTTTCATTAATAATTGCAGATTTGACTTTAATCCCAAAGTGAAGGTTCTTCAGCAAATGCTTCAGCAAGTCAGTAAGCCACATTTAGTGTGAGGGTGTCATTCAAAATTGAAGTTAATTAAAGTATATTTGTCACATCAAGTTTTTAAAAGAGCTCAGCAGAGCTCATATCTCCTTCAAAGCTATGCAACTGCCAACATAAGCTCCACATTGGATTTTTTACCAAAGTTGATAAGTCATGATTAATTTTCCATTTCCATTTTGTTTCAAGAGATGAACACATTTTCATGCATGTGCCTTCCAATAAAATGGACAATTAGCAACTTCTAGCCACTTTTAAGCTTTTCAGCTGATAATCACAACAGTCCATTTGTTTCTTTGCATCACTTTCTGTAAAAATTGGCATGTCAGACTGTGCTTCCATGTCATTAAATTTGACCAAAAAAAATATTTTTTGTTATATCCAATCAGAAGTTGTACTGTGTGTCTTAATACACATTGGCGTAATACACAAATCCACACCTCATGCCCTCTGCGGTCTCTGGTGTGAAGAGTTCATCACTTTTTTGTTTCCCCATGACCAACTTCTTCACAGTGACTGTGAAAAAATAAACCCCCTCCAACTCTTCTGGCAGAAGTAGGAGTTGTTAATAAATTATTTTAATAGTTTCATCTCAAGAGGAATTCAAACCATCCTTTTTATTTAGACCATTTGTCCAGATTGTTCCATTTAATTTAACTCAAACTTCAAAACTGTGACCCTCTGGAATTAATGAGCCAGTAAAGAATTGCATGTGTGTGTTTCTGTGTGTGTGTTTAGCACATGCGGTACGTGTGAAAGAATTTATGTTTTAATGTGTGTGACTGCTGAGAAAGTCTGTATCACAGTCTTGGTCTTAGCCCTCAGTTTCCTCTTTTAGGGTTCCTCTTAACTGACATCGATCCTATCAGTTAATGACCTTATATTTAAAAAAAGGAAACTTTTCAAAAATGAATACCACAAATCATATTTTATCTAGCTGCAGTCCATCTTAATGTTGAAGGCACACAGTGTGTTTTGAAAGCATTTAATCAGCCCCAACATTATATATAAACAACAATGTAAACTCCCAGATAACTGTATAAAAACCACTGACGTATTACAAGAGTTCCACAGAAAAACTCTTCTGAAGCATATTTTCTGTATCAGACCTGTGCAAAGAGACAGACAGACAGATATTTGCTTTAGCATCAATGAGCCAAAGCACGGGGTATACAGTACGCTACTCCACTGAGCCACCATTATATGATTTCAACTGGCCTGATCAATGAAATTCATTACAAGTCCAACTGAGAATTAGATATCTCGTGAAGCTTCTATAAACAATTCTATAAGAGATTTGAGATTACAGAGACACAAAGGCAAAGAGAGACAAGCTGTGTGGTTGACAGAAGGTAGCAAGTGGAAATGATGGTTAGAGACAGACTGATTGAAAATTATCATTAATGAAGATTATTCCCAAGAAAAGTCTGTGTTGTTACTTGGTCTTATCTGGCCTGCTGCATCATTTCAGCTCGCTTAAAAACATCAGGGCCTCAGCGGCAGCCCTTCCTTTTGCAGCTCGCCTCGAACAGGAAGCCAGAGGGAAGTGTAGAGAGGAAGTGGGCTGTGACGCCTGGTGGGCTGCTGCTTCTGGTCTATTGTTTTGTGTTTCGTATGTGCCACACTAGTCTGATACTCGTGTTTGAGAGGTACCAGATTATGTGTAAAAAGGATACAATAGCGTAGTAATTTAACTGTAATTTCTTACTTGGACTGATTTATTTCAACAACCCTTGAAAGTCTGTCTACAAACATGGAGTTACAAAGGCCCTGTACACACCAGTGTTTTCACTTATTCTGGCTGATTAGACTTCTACTTGTTGAAGTTTGGCTGAGCTATGTTTGAATGAAGTCACCAAACTTCAATAAAAATGATAACAAGTGTAACACAAAGCTAAATCAAACACAGTCTGCACACTCCCACACGGTCCTCAGATGAGGTCTAATCAGACAAAATAAGTAAAAACCTGTGTGGGCCTTTAAGCCTGTGACATCATCAGTCTAATAGATGCATACCCGGTATTTATTAGCTGCTGTAACACGTCTACCTGCCCCTGATAATTGTTTGAAAGTAAAACCAAATGCTTAAAACAGTAAATATGCCTCTGTCCTTTTCTGGAGTAACAGCTTCAACACGAAAAAACATAAAGCAACACCCAACTCTGAACTCTTTTAAAGCCCCCTTTACTCAAAAATGTGTTTTGATTGTTGTTACTGTCACTGTACCGAATGATATATGTGCAGTAGGGCTGCAACTAATGATAAGTAATTGATGATTCATTTTCTGTTGATTGATTAATCGATTAATTGACTAATCGCTGCAGCTCTAATGTGTAGTTTTTTCAAATTAATCTGCTGAAGGGAGACAGTTCCTCTGTGCTCACCTTAAATCTGAGTTTAAGACGAGTTTGCGTACAAGGAACTTACAAACTTACACAAGTGAGATGTGGAAACTTGAAACCTCCAGCACACTAACACTGAGAATTGACTTTAAAGTGAAGTAAGAGACATCTTGTACCTACAAGTTAAACTTTTGAAATGAAAAATATTTGCATACTCATAGATTCTGGGTTTGAAACGAGGGAAAGTAAAAAGGGTAAATGTGTTTTTAAGACTTCTTTTGTGGAAAAACTACATCACAGAGAAACAAACCACCAAACTCCATCAACATTTTTCAATATCTGACTCTCATTCTGTTTCCAGAGAGGCAGAGCCTGAGGAGGGTGAGAGTCCACTGAGGGAGGAGGAAGAGGAGGAAGAGATGGAAGAGGAGGAGACACCGGTGATGAGTGAAGAGGGGGAGTCACCTGTGGGTGAGGATGGTTCTGGTTATGAAGGCTCTGCAGTTGAAGATAAATTCATGGAGGACCGTGCCTTTGAGACTGCTGAAAGTGAGACAGGCTCCGGTGAGTCCTGGACAGAGGACCTGAGCAAAGGTAATTCTTTGTGAAAAAGTCTTCCTTTGCATGGATTCAATAGTTTTCGAGATCGTCCTTTTTCCCTGCTCCATGTAGTCTAAACTGTCCTTGTTTTTCTGCTTGTAGATACGAGGAGCATGAGTCGGTTGTTCCCAAACAGGTTTCTGGTTGGTGAGGCAAAACCAGAAGAGCAGGAGCTGAGAGAAGACCACCTGCTGCAGCTGTAGACCGTACACCCACCCATTAACAGACACACATACACACAAAGCTAGCATCTATTTTACTTCCACCCTGTCTATTCAAATAGGAAAACAAATATTACATCACCACCTGGTGGTGGAAAAACTTGGTTGCTCAGAGATTGACAAAGGCCAAATATATATTTTGTATTCTCAGTGTTATTGATGGGAATTATTAAACAAAGAACTTTAAACAATGAAAAAGACGCTGCCAAAGTAAAAGAATGGTCTGCATACATGAGATATATATACACACTTTAATTTAGTTTAAGTCTGCAGTGACCAGTATTTGTGCTTTCTTGTGGAAAAGTAAGTTGGAATATGCTTTTTAATGTAAAATTTGAAATATGCTTTCAAATAATTGTAAAACCAGTGCAATAAGATGACCCCTTTGTCCACGCATTGCTGCCTCTGTGCAGCTATAGCTTCAACTTTTTTTTTTGGAGCTATAAGGCCTGTGTTTCTTTAAGACACACAAAAACAGAGACTTATTTATATTATTTGATCCCTTTGTCTCAAATGTTGTGACACTTTACACTTACCCAGGAGGGTTATGCAACCTATTTTTGGGAACTTCTGGTCTGCGAGGTTAAACGAGAGAATCTTGCAAACCCAAATCCCTCAGGAATGGATCCACGCAATGTTAACCACTGTGAGCTGGGACATATTCAAAACATGTAATGTGCACTTGCGTGCATTTCAACATGCTCTGTGTTGTCTAGATTTGCATTTGAAATACTTCTATCAATAAAGGATTTATAACAACAGTATTCAGTTGTGTTTTCAGTATATTTTATCCAAACTGTTCTGTTATCTGTTAACTGTTTATTGTATCTCCTCAGTCAGTCGGGTAGTTTGTGAATCTGAGGTTTGGATGAACTGGGTTTTAAAGAGTTCCTCCCCTTCTGCTCCAGCCTTCACTTTTATATTTGCTAAAGACATCAGAGGTTATCTTTGCTATCTTTGGTGCTTTATAGCTATGTACTTTCCTAGAATTTTTCATAGAAATTTAAACTAAAATGAATGTATAAATCTACTTTTCTAACATAAGAATGTGTATGTAATGCAATACAATATGTATGACATGGGACATCAAACCTTTAGGACAACAGCAGATTTAAAACAATTAAACAATACAATTAATGCACCATTATTGAATAGTTAAGTTCAGAGGTTTTTTTGATCAGCATGACCAAATGGTGAGCCACAACTTAAAGTCCGATAAAGACCAAGAAATTGTCAGGCTGATAATATTCCAATATTAGCTTAACACACAGGCCTATAATGTATCGGTGTATATGTTGGCTGGTGAGTAACCAGAAATATTGCGGTAGAGAAATGCCAAAGATACAGTATGTTGTCATGAGTTTGTCCACCAGAGAGTGCTGATAAGCTTCATTTTCAACTGTGAAATGTCCCACTCTGTACATATTTTGGTCACATTTATTTAAATAACCAAATGGAAGGGAAACATTTACATCATGTGTTTATGTAAAAAAAGAATATCAGCCAATATATCATGAGATTTTTTTTCCTCAAATACTGACATTAGTATCTGCCTCAAAAAATCAGTACTGATCGGACATTGCTCATTCTGTAATTCTCACTAAATTAAGTAATTTTTACTTAAGTAAAAGTAGAAATAGCATCGTCTAAATTACAAGTAAAAGTCCTGAATTAAAAATATTACTTAAAGATATAATCTTGAAGATTTTCATTTAAATAAATGTCTGTTAAGTCACTATCTATCGCCAAATGAGGTAACACAATTGTGATTGAGCCTACAGCTCACTGATGAAAGACCTTACATTTGCAGTATTACAATGCGGGTGTCGGCAGCGACTTTCCCGGAAAAATCACAAGCAGTGCACAGTTTGGCTTTTAACGCAACAGACTCGCTCTTCAACTCACCTGTGCGTGAAGCGGCTTGCTGTTTTTTCCGGTCTCTGCTAGCATTGCGAATAAATGGTTACTGTGGCCGAACAAACAAGGAAAAGATGATGACTACAGACGAGGAAACTTGAAACTGAAACTTAAGTGAGGTCCAAAAACACACCTGCAATTACAGATCATCGGCAAAGGTGCCGCGAAAGACAACAAAATGAAAATCTTCAATATTACAACTTTAAGTAAAAGTACAGAAGTATTATCAGTAAAATGTACTTAAAGTATATAAAGTAAAAGTACTCATTCTGCAGAATGGCTCCTTTCAAAGTGTTATATTATTATAGAATATTATGTTCTTCTGTTTTTATCACTAATAAATACATGCAAGAGCATTTAATGTTGTAGTTCGTCAATGTGGAGCCAACTTTGTGTACTACTGGGTAGATTAGTAGTATAATACTGCATCATATCGTGTTTTTATATGTAAAAAGTAACTAGTAACTATAAGTGTCAAGAAAAAAGTACACTATTTTCCTCTGAGATGTAGTGGAGTAGAAGTATAAAGCAGCATAAAATGGAAAAACTCGAGTAAAGTACCTCATAACTGTACTTAAGTACAGTACTGGAGTAAATGTACTTAGTTACATCCCACCATGAGTAAGGGTCATAAATACTTGAAATAATGAAATAAACAAAATAATTAGGTAATTTGATATCTGCTCCCTAAAAAGAATGTTTCTGGATCAAGCAGCCATTTCAATCACAAACTCCTTTAATAATATATTGATTATGATAATGAGTAGTGGTCCTGGATGGTAGTGGTATGCCTGGTGCCCCCGCCCACACGCACCTGACCCGGGTCACATGACGGCGAGCCTCGATACTACCTCCTGGTTCAGACAGACTGGCTACACGGAGCGAGGCTAGCTGTTAGCTTCAACTGTCTAGACGGCCGAGATGGTGAGTGTAAAAACAAGCATCAGCTGTTCGGGCTACACTGAAATGAGGTCGTTTTTTCATAAAAACCGAGCACCGGCAGGGACCCCCAGACTCACCTGACAGCCGCTGTTTAACATTTAAACCTGACAGGAGAGCTAGCTGGGCTGGCCGCATTAGCATCAGGCCGTCTCTGCTCTATCAGGGATGTTTTGGCTAACCGACGGCCCAGCAGCTTTGCTTAATGATGACAGTAACTAAAAGTGTTTATTAATAATTAAAGTAATTATAGCTTGGTTGTGTTTTCGGTAACTGGAGCTGTGAGACAAATGTAAATGTTAGCTAACGTTGCAGGTTAGCTCATGTACCGTATGTCACATGCATGTTGACTTACAACTCTTGAAATTCAGCACATATTTTTATATTTAAATGATATATTAATTGAAAAAGCATTCATTTTTCTATTGATTTAATTAGTTACATAAATTGCAACTTGATACTCACTGACTTTGATGCACTGTTGCTGTGTTTACCATCTTATTTGCTCTTGTGTAGCTCTTTAGGTTGATTTTTAAGGGTTTTACCAGGAGTCTCCTTTAATAAATGTGTATTATTTTATAAGATAGAATGAATTAAAGCAGACAGTGATTGATTGGGCTGATGATTCCTCCAGATTTGCTGCCCCTGCATGTTGAAGCATGTGTTTGTGACTGTGTGCCAGCTCAGAGGAAAATAATGTGGCTGTGCGGCTGGTGATAAGTGATTGAGTTAGTGTGGTAATAACAGATGTTCTTGCCTGAGTATCGATAGGGTGTAGCTGTGGGGATTTACATGGTGCCAACTTCAGACAGTGATTGTGTCCAGAGCACACTGTCCCATTCATGTGCACACACTTATAGATATTAACTGTGATCATTGCAGACAGCTACACCCCATTGTCTGTCACCAGAGTCCATAGAGATGTGTGTTAACAGTAGAGCTGCAGCGGTTAGTCGATTAGTTGTCAGCTATTAAATTAAGCCAACTATTCTGATAATCAATTAATCATTTTGAGTCATTTTATTTTAAGAAAAATTGTCCGAATTCTCTGATTTCAGCTTCTCAAATGTGAATATGTTCTGGCCTCTTTAGTCCTCTATGACAGTAAACTGAATATCTTTGGGTTGTGGACAAAACAAGACATTTGAGGACGTCACCTCGGGCTTTGGGAAACAGTGATCAACATTTTTCACCATTATCTGACATTTTATGGAGCAAACAACTAATCGATTAATATCTGTTGTAGTTTTAAAGTGCCTGTAAACTAGAAAGCAGCCTCAGTCCTGTCTCAGTTATCTGTACTGCCAGGCTGAAAACTGTGACTGACATTGTGTTTCTGTCTTTTAGATCAAGATAGCTACATGCATGTTGGTCATAGATAAGACAGTCTTGGCTCTGAATTTGCCTGATATCTTATTTTGCTTGTTTCAGTTAGTTGTCAGCTGTTCAAGACTTATTTTGACTTGTCACCTACAGCATTACAACTTAATTAACCTTGAAGATTAAAAAAAGATTGTCATTTTGCTTAAAAACTGTGCTGTTCATGCTCTTCAGGATTAATATAACAAGGAGCTTTTTCTTCTGTCCACAGTACATCCTACTTTACTGTGAATAAAGGCTTAGTCAACTTATCATTCAGACAATCCACCAACTAGTCAACTTAGAAAAAAAGAAGACTATTTCAGATCTTAAAAGTGTGTTTCTATGATGTACTTTGTGTTTTCAGAGTTTCCTAGGAGGTTTGTTTGGGCCGGTATGTGAGATCGACGTACTGCTGAACGATGCAGAGAACAGAAAGACGGCCGAGTTGAAGACAGAAGATGGGAAAGTGGAGAAACATTACCTGTTCTATGACGGAGAGTCTGTGTCTGGCAAGGTAAACTCAGTTTACATTATGTATAAAGTGGGTTGCAGTAAGGAGGTCCTACACACATGAAGCATGATTTAAATTAGCTCTAATTTTATTTATTAGTCAACAGTTCTAAGTCAGCAGATACTGGACTTCTCGGCCGGTCTATTTTGGGATGCTCTCTTTAACTGAGCCCAGTGGGAAATTAAGATTCTTTTGATGTGTGTGCAAGATTTCCTCTGACTTGAGGAGGAAGTGAAGCATCTATGTTTAGGATCCACGAATGTATCAGCTGATATATCTGCTTTATTAAGTAATATTTGAGTCTATTCAATATTACTTGTATATTTGCCTGATCGGCTGTTCGCCTTCTTCTGTCATCAAATAGGTTTTTCTGAGGAGCTTAACCTTGTTTGGACCAACACTTAACAGAAGTAATAACATGGGATAAGCTCTTGTCAGTGATATTTTTTGTGTTCTATAAAGAGAGGATATTCCAGTTTTTCTCTGTCAAAGTCAAATATATTTGTACATGCTTTTTGGTTCATATGATACTTGATGTCATCAAATGTTTCCTCTCCAGGTGAATCTAAATGTGAAACAGGGAGGAAAGCGACTGGAGCATCAGGGCATCCGCATTGAGTTTGTTGGACAGATAGGTGAGCAGGATTAAAGTGGTACATTTATCACTCTATTTTCCTGTATTTTACAAGAGGTAAGTATACTTCTTGCAAAAGACAGGTATGGAGAGTTAATTGTTATTTATGGTCATGATGAGCTTACCTGACTCTTTAGTTGCTCTGATGTTAGTAGGATGGTGCTGCTGGGTATGTTCTGTTTAACACTTAAAACCTCTAAATGTCTTTATGCAATTTGCTCCATGTAATATTTGAAATGCTGATTGAGTTCATTGGGATTCATAGCTGGAAAGCTACTTGTCAGCAGTAAGGCGTTGGCTTTCTCATGTGGCTAAAAGGTTTAACAGAGCATGTGGTCGTCATGTGCAGCCTGCCATAGTGGAGCTCAACCCTCCTCCAACTGTATTTGCGGTAGGAGGAGGGTAACAAGAGCAGTGTGTGTAAAGAGCATGGGATCCTGATATCAAACAAATGTATAAAACTTTTTGTAGTGTGTTTAAACTATGTTGAATTATACACCACCCAGACCACCAACCACTCTGAATCCACTCTGCTGTATTTCAGAGCTGTTCTCTGACAAGAGCAACACCCACGAGTTTGTGGACCTGGTGAAAGAGTTGGCTCTGCCTGGAGAACTCACCCAGAACAGGAGCTACGACTTTGAGTTCATGCAGGTGGAGAAGCCCTATGAGTCCTATACAGGAGCCAATGTCAGACTAAGGTATATTTATTACACAGTTTAACATGATACAAACAGCAGGTTCTGTTATTGTCTTAATCACATGGAGTGTGTTTATGATATCCGTGTGTTTTTGTCCCACTTGATGTTTTTGATGGGCAAATGTGACTTTTAAGATTTTATCTTTTGGTTTTTGAATATTTGTCAGACAGCATGACCAAGATTTTGACTTTTTTTTTTTTTAATATAATTTTATATCTTTTGTGATCAATCAGTTAATCAAAATTTTGTTCAATAGCGGATAATTAAAGTAGCTTTTAGCTGCAGCCATGTGTAATGAATAATATATCTTTGAAACATCCTAACTCTGACTAAATTTGAATGAACATTATATGAAAATTGCACTGACTAATCTATGATAAAAAAAACACATTCTGGGTTGTTTGAGTTAGACATGTGCACATGTGGAGGAGAAAGAAAAGACTTTCAAGTCTCTCCCACTCAATCTTTCTTTTCCTCCTGCAAATATGATGTAGTGGTGACAGATTGATGCAGTCTTTGGAGGACAGCATGTTCTGCATTGTTTCGGTCCGACTCTTAAAACCTTGTCTGTGTGTTGTTCTTGCAGGTATTTCCTCAGGGTGACAATAGTTCGTCGTCTGTCTGACTTAGTGAAGGAATACGAGCTGATTGTCCACCAGTTAGCCACCTACCCAGACGTCAACAACTCCATCAAGATGGAGGTCGGCATAGAAGACTGTCTGCACATTGAGTTTGAATACAATAAATCCAAGTAAGATCAATATCGCTTTAACTTTTCTGTTGAAGTCTGTATCAGCAAACCCCAAATCCAAATAAGACCTTCCCTTGATTCAGTTTGAGCAGTTTTTCTCGATGTGTCTCTTTGTTAGATACCACCTTAAGGACGTGATTGTTGGGAAGATCTACTTCCTGCTGGTCAGGATCAAGATCCAACACATGGAGCTGCAGCTCATCAAGAAGGAGATAACAGGCATAGGTAAGAATCTAAGGTAGTCACGTGTAAAATGAAACATACATGGACGGTAAGTGCAAATGGACCAGCAGCATGACTCTGTGCTAACTTTGTACTTCATCACCTTTGAGGTTTCTCTTGCTGTAAAATGCTGTTTATGGTTTACGCTTCTGTAAACTGATTAGGTCCCAGTAAGAACATAGAAACTTCTGTCATCTCTGCTCCACTTTACTGTAGTCTGTCCTACTGGCCTTAATGTAACTGTTGTCCTCCTTTTCAGGTCCTAGTACGACCACAGAGACAGAGACGGTTGCAAAGTATGAGATCATGGATGGAGCTCCAGTTAAAGGAGAATCGATCCCCATCAGACTGTTCCTGGCAGGTAACTTCTCTACTCTTCTCTCTGTACTGTTGGCAGTATGTTGAGTGCTGATCCTCAACAGCTGACATAATGTGACCTCATATCATCAGGGTGCCAGTTTTCCTGTCAACTTCCCTCTTATTAAAACATTTAAATAGGCATAGTTTTTCTTTTTGAAGTTTGAGCGACAGCATATCACATCTTCTGTTTCCTTACAGGATATGACTTGACACCCACCATGAGGGATGTCAACAAGAAGTTCTCTGTACGCTACTTCCTTAATCTGGTGCTGGTGGACGAAGAGGACAGAAGATATTTTAAACAACAGGTAACACACATGAATGCACAGCAAAAGTATTCTACATCAGTGAGCTGATATCTGTAACTTTTTCTCCAGCACACTGAGACACACATGAAAAAGGAGTATTATCCACGTTGTGTCTGTCCGTCTGTTTTTTTACACAGATCTTGTGTGTTGGCTGTTTGTGTTAAGATGACACAAACAACCATACAAGCTTATTTTGTTGGTACCAAAACCGCTGTAATATATCGACACTGGCATTTTCAAACAATACTCAGCCCTACACATGAGACTGTTTTCTCTCATGGGATTTATACTGTAAAGTTTCCATTATATCTGTCGATTACAGCAAGAGAAGACTTTCTGCATGTATTACATCACTAATAGATGTCTGGAGACAGGATATATTCTTGTCTGACTTGTCTGTTTGTCCTCCAGGAGAGTTTTTCTTAAGATTATTCAAGCACACATATACTTCATTCCTGCATTCTTTTAATTCTTGTTTTTCTATTACATAGTTTCTCTACTCTTGTTTGCACCTGTTTGTCTAATATTTTTATTTGGGATTACTGTAAGTTTTCCTTTATTCAATCCTCTGCCTCTGTGTTTAGGAGATTGTTTTGTGGAGAAAAGCTCCAGAGAAGATGAGGAAAAGAAACTTCCATCAGCGCTACGAGTCGCCTGAGCCCCGAACCCAGCCAGTTAGCGCGGAGCAGCCGGAGATGTGAGGCCGCTGCTATGAACTGAAAATACACACAGACACACCCCGACTCTTCACTGCTGAACAGCCAGAGGTGTGAGGGCTGCCCCACCATCTCCCTGGACTGAGAAATGTCTGTATACATGAATACACATGCATAGCATACCTTCAGACGTCCCCCTCATCACTTCACAGCTTCAGACGTGAGCTGTCCGACCACCGTCACCCTCTCCCCCAGGACTGAAACACACTCGCATACAGATGCACAGGCGTGCTATCCAAGTTGGCTGAATGCTAAATGTCAAGGCAAGAGTGCAAATCAAACCGACCCAAGTAAGGAACAGTGAGGCAGCCTATTTGACCTTGGCGTCTCAGACTGAAAACACACACAAGCACACACACGAGTGAAGCCATACAGTCTCAGTTTGCTGAATGCGTAATAAAACAGGAGCAAAGATGGGAAAGAGGAGATGGCTACAGACGACCACCACACCCTTTATCCCTTTCTTCTGCAACAGGAGCTTTTTTTGTTTGCATATTTGGACGGCACTTATCCTGGACTTTTTTTGGCATCCTCCCTCCCACACCGCCTGCAAAATGACGCTATCTAGAGTCGAGCCAGTGATTTGAAAGTATTCAAGACATGTGGGGATAAGCCAGAACGAAGGACGCGAGAGGCTAAGCTATGAGTCCACACAAGCACTCTGCGCTTATTCACACTACCTGAGTTTAAGTTACATCTAGCAACTATGATGCAACAGTCCACAGACGGCTCTCTCCATGCAAATGTCTGCTTAATTGGGAAATTAAGAGTTTAGTGCAACAAATGTCCATCTTAACATAAATTGAATGCTATATTTCATCTTCTAATGTGGCTGTTCAAGTCCACATCTCATTTCATACAAGATGGACATTATCATTTCAGTGTCATTTATTTCATTCAAATATTTAATTAAATGAAAATCTTTTAGAGCTGCAACTAATGATTATTTTCGTTATCGATGAATGCTGATTTTCAAATAACTGATTAATCATTTAGTCTACAGAATGCCAGAAAAAAAGTGAATTTCCCAGAGCCTGATGTGACGTCTACATACGTCTTGTTTTGTCTGACCATCAGTCTAAAACCCCAAAACATTCAACTTACAGTTACATAATAGAGAGAAAAGCAGCAAATGCTCACACTGGAGAGACTGTTTGGAGCTTTTCCTTAAAAAATGACTGAAACAATTAATCACTCATCAAAATAGGTCAATCAATCAAGTTTATTTATATAGCACATTTCATACGACAGGCGAAGACTCAATTCTAGTCATTTGACTAACCAATTAATCTGCTAAGCATTGCAGTCTGAAAGCATCATACATTCATATTCTTTGCTTGTTAAAGATTCATAAGCTCAATACAACATTTCAGTCTCTTGTTAAAATGAATATTTGATGCAGCTTTCACTGATGAGGACTGTCAGGTTACTACAGGATCGCCTCCAAATTTATTTAAAGGTTCACTCTGTGTTTTTCAGAAGTCGAGATGTTTCTCTGGCACGAGGCATTTTGTTTGATCTGTGAAGTGCCGTTTATTTATGACTAATCTTTAAGAATAGAAACCTTTTGTTGTTTGTCTTCCAAAGTTAATTTAAGGGTTGGTTCACCCAAACCACAAAAAAAGGCAGATGTGTGGATTATCTAGATCACCAGGGAGTTAAATTTCAGTGCTTTGAGCACCACAATTGGAATTCCATTTACCTCCATTTTATTGGAGTGGAGGAAGAAATTTCAGAGAGAGAAATCTCAAAACTTGGACACATTAAATCTCTGTGGCTAAATAGAAAATCTGTTTATTTGTAATTTGGGTTAACTGAACCTTTTAAGCTCCAGTGTCAGGGCTGATGTCAGCTCACTCCCTCTTCAGTCGATGCAAGAAATACATTTTCTTCAATTTCTAAAGTTCAAAGCTTAAAAAAAGGTTGGAAGTTGAAGAAGTTGTCTCGCTACTTATACCTGAAAATGAATGTTTTTTCATCACTACTCGAGTAGCAGTTTCTGTTTACATTTCAAATGAGTCAATAGAAAAATGAAATGATGCCATGGTCAGCAGACTGTAGATTCACTGTTCTTGTCAGTTTCACTTTCTTTGTCATGGGGTGCAGCGTCTTTTGAGCCTGTTGGTTCGGTATAAGTAGAACACTAATGTTGATAAATGGCTCATGTTTGCAGTTGTAAGCACTGGAAGGGATGCAGTATTAATACACTGTAAAATCCAACAATGTTCCACTGTGATGCTCAGACCGGCAGTTTAGGTCCTGCTTTAAAGACACACACACACACACACACACACACACACACACATACACACACACACATACACATACACATACACAGTTTGGTGATGATACCGGTCTTGTGTGCAGGTTGAATTTGCCCGAATGCTCTGATCTGTGGCCAGTTTTGCACTTTCCCCTCCGATGCTTAACTCTGTTTAAAAGGGGCGTGGAAGCTGAAACTAAACATCACTCAAGGACAACTTCACCTCAGAGATCTCCTGCGTCTGTAATGGAAATGATACTGTCATTTATATATCACTACTTGTTTTAACTCACTAAGTACAATATTTTGTTGCTTTTTTGTCTCTTTCATGTGCAAGTCATGCTGTCATGTTACAAGTTTTAATTTCATAAACTTCTGAACACTCACACCCACAGTTCAGATGAATTTGTTCCTTCACACTAGTGTTAACCTCCAAATCTGTTTTTTCTTTTCTTTGGAAACAGTGTAATTTATTTGCAAGAAGTGGTTTCTTTCTTTCTTTCTTTCTGCCTGTCAGACATATTTTCTGTCTCTGAACACAGGTAGGGTTTGTTTGGTGTACTTCATGTACCTTCATAGGTAATGAAGAAACACTTAAATGCCAAAACTCTCTGCCCCTGTCTTATCTACTGCATGTTGATCTTTACACGATGTCTAATCATGCCATCGACGTGCGTGTGTGTATGATAATGTGTATATACACCAAACCCAAATATATAGCTAAAATGAATCGTGAATAAAGCAAATTTATACTGAATATCTTTTGAACATCACTCTTTCTTTAAAAGATAATTGTACAACATTTTCACCGCTTCAATTCTTTTATTGTTAACAGGTACATCTCATCATGTTTTGTACAAAGAATGCATTTGTTATCCAACTTGCCGTCTGTGTGGAAAATACCCACAACCTTCAGGTGCTGTAGCCGGTATAGAAAAGTGTATGAGAGGTTTCAAAGAGACTTTAATGGCTTGACTCCCCCCATTATACATATTTTAGGTATTTCTTCAAAACCAGTTGATGGAGTCGTTGCACATGGTATTATCACAGCTCAAACTTTGATAAGCAAGCCCAATTCATTTTTACCACCGCCTGCTTTGCTTGCAGGCGAAAGCACCTTGACTCTTAATCATCTTCATGACCACTGTTGTTTAGGTGTCCATCCTGATGCACTTGCCAGCTCTTCTAAAGGAATTAGTGTTTCTCCACCAGAATTATTTCCCTGTAAGAGTGGAGAAAGCTTTAGACCATCATATTTTCTGTAAGATAAAACCTACGGAAAATATAACTGCACAGTTGGATTAATAAAATTATTGACATTTTTGGTGGCTCAAACATTTCTGTGAGTGGTGGGATTGTTTTCTGAATTTGGGTTTTTGATGTCAGTATTTTTATAATTCTGGCTATGGGCCTGCCAAAAGAGAAAGAAAATGGCTAAATTTAAAAATATTTTACTTCAACATTTGTCTTGAATTATTGTAGAGAGGAGGATATGGAATGGTGCACACTAATTTTCATCATGGCTTTTTATTTATTAACTTTTTATTAATTTGTCTCACATAAATATGCCTACAAGTCTCCATGCTGTACATTTTTATAAACAACAAATAGAAAGTTAACTCAAGTGAATGCGTGGCACTGGTCACCTTCAAAGATCGTGTTTAATGCAGAGAGACGCTGACGTTTTTTAGATGGCGAGGCAGTGTTCAGTGTTTCATATACGATCTTCGGGTTCAGTTATAGAGGGGTCCTTTTGTTTGCCTGTTTATATTTTGCTCTCTTTGTTACACAACGTTTAAAATAAAATCAATTTTCGGTCATATTAATTTATTTGAGAAATAACTTCTGGCTCATTTAAATGAGTAGCTCTCATTAGGTTTGAAATACAATTTTTTTTAATCTCAATATTAACCGGGCACATTTGTGGGCAGCTACGCTGTGACTGGTCCTGACCCACGTTGTGTCAGCAGGAAGAGACTTATGTTGACCGTCCTCTGTTGAAGTTGGTGGTGTGTGATCCACACATTTAGACCTGCCAAGCAGCATGGAGCGACCATAGCACAGTTTGTTTAACACCCGGGATACAAACCACTCGCAGCGATGTCAGTAAACCGGTGTATGCACCTGTTCTCTCGGCTTCAACGCCACATTAGCACCCGGTCTGCCCGCATCACCACGGGCAGCTGTCATGTGTCTACTGGACCTGGTTTGTTACATAAACAACATCCGGCTGGTTCTGTGGTTTCCAGCAGAAATGTTTCATCCAACAGCTCCTCTCCAAAGCCCCCGGACACCTCCCTGTTTGTCCCCGTGTCTCTGAAGACCGACTCCCCGACTGATGGGAGTGTGGGATTAGAGCTGACCCAGCCGCTCGATAAAAGTGAGTAAATTCACCTGAGCTGGTCTCTGAGGTGAACTGTAAACCACCTGTAAGTTTGTGGAAATATCCAACACTTTAGAAACCGAGGGAAGAGTTAACTCATACTGTCTGAGATGTCAGATGTTCAGTATTTTGAACACTGTGTGTGTGTTGTTTCCTCTCTGTAAATTATAAACATTAAAGTCATTTTCTGTGTCTCCTGATGCCTGCTTCTCTCTCCTGTTTGTTTCTGTGCTTCAGATGAACTGCTCAAAGTTCTCAACCGGTTTTATAAGAAGAAGGAGATGCAGAAGCTGGCAGCAGATCATGGCCTGGATGGTGAGGAACTCATTCACATCATTTATCTCACAGTTTTCAAAAACACCTCATTTCAAGGCCAATGTAAATGTCATTTAGTCGCCTGAACTTTTAGGCAGTCACCATCACCAATAATTGTCTTTTAATTAATGTTCTGCTGTATGGCGCTATACATATATACATATATATATATAATGGTAATCATGACAGCATTTGTTCTTTATCCCTCATATTATTGAATTAACCTGAGGTGGCTGTTAACTTGGGCAGGTTGTCCATTTTATCAAAAGGTTGTGGTTTTGGTCCCCGGCTCAGTCACTGACACCGATACTAAATCCCAAATTGCACGGTAGCTTTGTAGCGGTCACTTGGTTGTGTGTGTGTGTGCGAATGGTAAAATTAGAGTCTACAATTGACAAATTGTAAAGTGCTTTGGATAAAGGCGTCGTAGAAATGCAGACAATTTACCAAATATAGGATCTGTCAAATAGTCAAAGTATCCTCACTATTACACACATATATGGAGAGAAAAAGTTAAGAAAACAAGATGTACATTTTCTTTTTTTGAAATTAAAGCTCAAGATGCAGTTGTGTCATCACACTATTCAGCTATAATTAGACTGTCGGGGGTTAACATCAGTCTCTACTACGGTTATTTTAAGAATAATCATGTCCCATTTGTTGTAATGAACGTATGCCACCTCTCTGACCTGATGAATGTTGTTTTCTACCGGAGAATATTTATTTTTTTAACAGAATAAACTTTCACAGTTCAAATGAAGACTAATAGAATCAAAATCTTTTACAACAGAAAGTGAAGAGTTTCTATAAAACATAATGTTGGTCACACATTTGAGCTCTTAGATCATCGTGAGCTGAAGTCCTGCTGTCGGTGGAGCGCAGCTTTGGCAGCTGGCGGACAGAAATCTAACCAGCATGCTTTGCAAGTTGAGCCTCATGTGTCTTTTTTGTGTGTGTACACAGCTCGTCTGTTCCACCAGGCCTTCATTAGCTTCAGGAAGTATGTCCTGGAGATGGCATCACTCCCCGCTGATCTGCACATCATCCTCAGTGACATCTGCTACGGAGCAGGTTTTAACGAAACCTCAAGATGGAGCTGTGTCAGTAAATAATATTAATTAAAGTAAAACTTTAATTAAGTTTAACTTCTGTTGTGCTCCAGGTCATATAGATGACATCTACCCGTACTTTATGCGCCATGCCAAGCAAATCTTTCCCATGCTGGACTGTATGGACGACCTGAGAAAGATCTCAGACCTCAGAGTCCCTGCTAATTGGTGTGTATTTGATATTGGAGTTAACAATCTTACTTATTTCTTCTATAATGGTTGTCGGTTTCAGTCAGCATCTGTATACGTGTGTCATAACTTTGTGGTTACAGTGTGTATTTGTGTGTTTGTGTTCATCAAGGTACCCTGAGGCTCGTGCCATCCAGAGGAAGGTGATTTTCCATGCTGGTCCCACTAACAGTGGTAAAACCTACCACGCTATCCAGCGCTACCTGGCCGCCAAGTCCGGAGTCTACTGTGGCCCCCTGAAACTACTGGCCCACGAGATCTTTGAGAAGAGCAACAATGCCGTACGTATCTGTCATCTGTTTTGTTTAAAGGGGAGCTCCACAAGGAAGAAAAATGGGTGTAATAACAAAGATATTTCTGGTTCTGCTGCATTGATTTGCATTCTTTTTTTAGTGCAGTGCTAAATCGGTGGAGTGCTCTTTCTTGCTGTTTTAGTTTCTGTCTTTTTCTTGTGGTAATGTCTTTATCTCACTCTGTCTATCCTGTTGTTTTTATTTCCCATCTCTATGTGTAAGATTCCATCTTTTATTGCTTCCTCATCATACCGTACTGTTGACTATTGTCCCGTGTGTATTTGTGTGTGTATTCGCAGAGTGTGACATGTGACTTGGTTACTGGAGAGGAGAGGACCTTCATGGACTCGGAGGGTCGAGCAGCTGGTCATGTGGCCTGTACCATTGAGATGTGCAGTGTCACCACGCCTTGTAAGCAAACGTAACGCATACAAACATTTCCGTTATTAGATTGTATCAGCTAAATCGAAAATGAATGGTTGACTGCAGATTGATCCAAAAAAGTAGAATCACAAAAAGTGAAATTACATGAATCTGGTCTTTTTTATGGTGTTTGGTGTTGTGATTCTATTAAATTAAAATCAGTCTACTTGGCCTCTATCTATAAATTGATGCAATAATATTTATAAACCAGTGGGTTTGTTTTTCATGTGATATTTCAGTCAGTAGCACAATTCTGTCACATCTTGGATAAATGTGTCTTATGTGAAGAGCTGATATTAAAAATGCAAATTTCACAACTCTTGAGCAAGCATATCTCTTCCTTACTGATTGCTCACTAGAACCAAAATGTTTCTGATCTGTTAGACTGTGTAGAAATTTAAGCACTGATGGAAATTATGTTTGTGTTGATTGATCAACAAGGTGATGGCGTCACCGAGAATATTTAGCACAGGTTTGTTTGTTTTTTCGTATGTCTGTCTGTAGATGAAGTGGCTGTAATCGATGAAATTCAAATGATCAGAGATCTTTCCAGAGGCTGGGCCTGGACCAGAGCACTGCTGGGTTTGTAACACACCCTCAAAAACATACAGTCAGACACGCACACACTATCTCAGCCTATGATTCATTTGGCCTAAGGCTAAACTAATGAGCATTTTCTAAAACCTTCTCAATTTGCAATGGCAATAGTAACATTCATGATGGTCAAGCAATGATAATGAAAATCTTCTGAATGTTTTGTTTTGCAAATTACGTACATACTGTAGTCACCTCACAACCCTAATGTACACTCATTTTGCATATGTTTTTTCTGTGTAACTGATTTAATCGTTTATTTTGAATAATAATGTTTCCAACTTCAGCAGTTGACGTTTTCTTTGTATTCGTGCAGGTCTCTGTGCGGAGGAGATCCATGTGTGTGGGGAACCTGCAGCCATAGACTTTATCAGAGAGCTGATGTACACCACTGGAGAGGAGGTGGAGGTGAGGCAGTAATATATACAACGGAGAAGTATCGCTGCTGTTATTCAACGTTTTTTAGTCATTGTCTTTGGGTAACCACTCTCTCTCCTCTCTCTGTCCCTCCATTCCTTTCTATCTCTTAAGGTCCGCACCTACCAGCGTTTAACTCCATTCTCAGTCTTGGATCATGCTGTGGAGTCATTAGACAACTTGAGACCAGGAGATTGTATCGTCTGCTTCAGTAAAAATGACATCTACTCCATAAGCAGACAGATTGAGGCCAGAGGACTAGAATGTGCTGTAATTTATGGGAGCTTACCTCCAGGTGAGTTTGTGAAGGATGTATAGATAGATGTATGTTGCTGTGTAAGGAAAAGACCCAATATGTTAGCAGCAAAGATAAAAATAAAAACTTTTTCTACCCGTCTGTGAATTTGTGTTTCCATCCATGAAGCATTTGCATGTTTACTAAGGTAAGAGGTGGTCATCAAAAAGGTTCATTGGCTTCAGCTTAAACTCAACTTTTGTCCCAAAAAAATCATAAAGGTCAAAGAAAAGTAAAATTTCTGTTACTCATACTTACTTTACCAACCAGTATTTGAGCTTTTTGTGTGATAGAAACTTTTGTAAATAAGCTCCAGACTGTGTGATAAGCTCGCTTGTTGTGTGATTTACAGGCACCAAGCTGTCACAGGCCAAGAAGTTCAATGACCCTGATGACCCCTGCAAGATACTGGTTGCTACAGATGCTATTGGAATGGGCCTTAACCTGTAAGTACCATTATACACACTGTATTACTTATTCCAACAAAAATGATTTGAAAAGCCTGTAAAAAGGCCATTACATGACCTTATTATTTAATTAAGTAAATTTTTTTTTTTTTTTTCCAAAAGAAGTCATGAGTCTCATTCTATGGAGATGTTATGTCATCCTCCATGTTGTATTCCTCATGTTTATCTAAAATGGTCATTGGTTACAGTGGTACAGTTAGTTATTTTTATGTAATTGAATACCTGTTTCATTCTGTTGTTTTCTGGCATGTTCAGCATACATCACTAGAAGTTGCCAAAGTCAGAAATTCTTTAATACTACACAGGGGGGCTTTAACAAGACTCTAATCTTTAAGCTGTAGCTACAGTGGCAGTGTGTGTTGTGTAGATTCCATCACCTCAGCTCACATCTATCCATTTGTCTGCCTTTCTTCCCCCCTCTGTCTCTCCAGGAGTATAAAACGTATCATCTTCAACAGTCTGGTAAAGCCTAATGTTAATGAGAAAGGGGAGAAACAGATGGAGGCCATCAGCACGTCACAAGCTCTACAGATAGCTGGCCGCGCAGGAAGGTCGGTCTCATTTTTATTTATATTATCCCCATTCAGGAGGGTTAAAGTTATTAACCAGTCATTTTAGTTTCTGTCAATTTTTTTTTTAACCTGTCTCCTCTGTCACCTCCCCCAGGTTCTCCTCCAAGTTTAAAGAGGGAGAAGTTACCACCATGCACAGAGATGATCTGCTTGTTCTGAAGGACATACTGAGCCACTCCGTAGAACCCATAGAGGTGACCATTTACACTCAGACACGGGCATACACTCAAACACACACTCTTAGGTAAACCCTGAAAAACCCAGCTTCACGGTGTATCCCATCAGTACAATATAGCTAATGTTTGTCTCCCCTCCTCTTTCTCAGACTGCAGGTCTCCATCCTACAGCAGAGCAGATAGAGATGTTTGCCTATCATCTACCTGATGCTACACTGTCAAACCTTGTTGTGAGTATAACAATCGATTCAGTCATTCTCCTACCTTCAATAGCAATAGTGTGTGAAAAAATCACATTGAGCGGAAAAGTGGGACAATGTCATGGCCGTGAGACTGAAACATCGAAGCGTGCTGCACACTCAGTGTTTACATTAATCTTGAGCTTGAAGGCTCACCTTGGGGAAAAAAACCCCTCATGGTCCACTTAACTAGATTTCTTCTAGAGGTGCTACCTACATGTCTAGGCCTTAAAAGAGTCCTCCACATATTGTCAGACCCACAGTGATCAAAATTGATGCAGCAGAACCAGAGATATAGTCTTTTTTCCCCACACATTCTTCTTTGGCAAAACCTGGTTCCTGCATTACCCACAATGCAGTTGGATAGTAGGGTGTGTTATACTAGTAGTGGCTAATGTAGCCGCTAGCCTCAAGCAGAGATGAGGAGTGGGCTCATTGAAAGTACCCTGTTAAAACAGGGCTGTTCATGAAGAGATGTACGTGGTCAGTAAGAACGCTTATAAGTGCCAAGAAAACACGGCTAAATTCTGACTGTTACGTCCACATGTCACAAAAGAAAGATACTCAAGTCCAGGTGAACGTTCTGCACTCTTAAAATCATCTAGTTTGGTTCATCACTTGCACTCTGTGACCTCATCTTCTCGTTCTGACAAACTTGGTGACTCCTCTCTCCCTCCGCCTCTTTCTCACAGGACATATTTGTCAGCCTCTCTCAGGTGGACGGTATGTATTTCGTTTGCAACATTGATGACTTCAAGTTTCTGGCTGATATGATTCAGCATATCCCGCTGAACCTGAGGTCACGCTACGTCTTCTGTACCGCCCCCATCAACAAGAAACAACCTTTTGTATGCACCTCCTTCCTAAAGGTAAGGATGAGTTGAGGTAAACATTGGAAGAAAGGAGGTAAATGGAGGGAGATAAAGAAGGAGGGAATGATGGGTCGATGACACAGAGGGGGAAAGTAAAAATAATTAATAGGAAAAGAAGTGACTGAGTTTATTGGGGTCAGACAGGGAGTCCAAACAAAACATTTAATCTGTAATCATCAATCGGACTCACCCACTTTTGTTGCATAATTTCTTCATGCAGCAGTTTTTTCAGTTTGTAGAGATTTGTTTTTACTTTGATATTAAAGTTTAAGTTTGAAGTTAAAGTTTTTCTGTTGATCAGACATCAGAAACTGATTCAGTAATTCAGTGTTGTTAGAAGATCCATTATAAAAATGTCCATGAAGGGGTGAATACTTTTTATAGCCACTGTACTTTGGCTCTCTCACTTTATGGTTATATCACACTAATAAAACAAGATGAACTCCAGAATTAAATGATTGTCCTCAACAAGCAACCTTTGAGATTCAGCGTCAAGGTGTATCTTCTAGTGGTGGTGTTGATGTATGTAAAGAAAACTTCTTTCTTACTTGTAGAGTGATCAAGAACCATATGATGGAAATGCATAGCAAAATATTTAGTTAGTTTAATACAGTTATATTCATTGGGTTGATATTAATGATAAAACTAGCATACTGCTCAAGACAATGTTTCTGTTAAGCTTTGCATACTGTCCTGTACTTTCCACTTTGTTGCACTGATTTGAATCTTGTTTCTCTTCCAGTTTGCCCGTCAGTTCAGCCGAGACGAACCCCTGACATTTGACTGGGTCTGTCGCCATGTGAGCTGGCCTCTGGCTCCACCCAAAAACATAAAAGACCTGGTTCACTTGGAAGCTGTTCATGATGTGTTAGATCTTTACCTGTGGTTAAGGTAAGAGGTAGACACATGGTGCAGTGGATTTGATTTGGCCTTTATTGATGAAACGGGGCTTGTTATCATCATCATATTTCTTCCTCCAAACTCTTCTTTACAGTATAACATTACTTCTTTCCTTATTAATGCTGCCACCCTAATCCTCGTTGCTGTTGATCTCTTTGTGCGTCTCTGTAGCTACCGTTTCATGGACATGTTTCCAGACACGGCCTTGGTTCGAGAAATCCAGCAGGAACTTGACAACATCATCCAACAGGGCGTGCGAAATATCACCCGTCTCATCAGAGCCACTGACCCAACCATCACTGACCCCCTGCAGACACAGAGCAGCAGGCGTGGTGATAGTGCAACTGCCAGCAGCAAAGGTCAAAGGGGACAAAGAAGCTCAGGAGAGGTGATCGACAGCTCTCTGGCCAGTCGCCTGGTGAGAGATGGGCTGTTGACTCCTGATTTGCTCCGGCAGCTGCAGAGGGAGTGGTCTAAAGATCAAAAGCAGGAGTTCAAGAATCAGAGCGCACTCGATACAGAACATCACAATAATAGCAACAAAGGGAAGAGGAAAAAGAAGAAGAAATGAAAAGGAAGACATGAGTATGTGTTTGTCGTTAGACATGACTAATGCTGATCCCGTGAAGATCAATAACTGATGCAAGTCTTGGATAAAATCTGGTGGTTTGTTTGAAATGAGTCATGATTTGAAGGGGATCTATGCACATTTTCCAGCCCTGGTGGGATCATTAATAGCTTTTAGCTCGAGCTATAAAAATAAAAACACCACAATGTAGTTTGAACACAAGAGCAGTGTTTGATTATGGTCATTTGATCTGGACTGAAATCTGCACCTACTATATGACAACTATGTTTTCATGTGATTAATTTGTTTTTACTGCGCTAAAAGCTCACACTGTATTCCTTTGTTTCAGTGGGAGCATGAAAGAACTCACAGAATCATCTTGGATACTAATCTAAAACTGTCATATTAGCTCAACAACAAACTTTACTGACCTCACTTGGATTTGGCTCAGAAGAAACAGACCTGTTGTCACGGGTTGTTGTGGGAGAGGTCATGTCCTGCCTGAGCTACTGGCCCACAGCTCTAACTTGGTTTACCAACGTTTCAGTGTCGTAAATGCTGTTTTGAAGCGGCGTGAACATTTTAAAATGCACTGTGTATGTGTTATGCAGGTCTGACAAGAGTCAAACTCATCTGAAATTAATTGCAGTCTCTATAATCATTTTGAATAGATTGCATTGAGTGCAGCCCTGTTAGTGTCTATATACTGATGAGATGCCATATTTTTTCTTATTTGTATATTTACGGTGATGACATTAGTTAATTAAAAATCTACTATGTTTTAACTGTCTTGATTTAATGTTTATATTGTATTATGCAGCTCACACCAGGAAGTAACAAAACCATGCAAACACATGATGAAAAACTAACTCTGGAGTAACTTAATGCTTAAAGGTGGATCACATTGTTGAATGGCAATTAGCATAATTCAATCAAGGCTTTCACGTGTGAATTTTCAACGGACCATGAGGCAACAAAGAGATTAAATCATTACAAAACAGGAAAGATTAGTTCACACACTATGGGGAACAATCTCATGTTCAAAGTCATGACAGACTGTATACCAAACACAGACAAACCACATCAGTGAAGAGGGACATCATTCACAAGTTGGAATTAAACAATTATGGATGTGGCAGACACACCTGCCTGTACAGTATACAGTTACTTTAATCCCTTAACATACAGCTTTTTTCCCCTTTTAAGTAGCTCTAAGGTTGTTAAAATTATTCCACAGTATCATAAATATTCTTTATCAGCTCTTCATTGAAGCTCTGTGATGTTCAAATGGCTGCACCTGTCTATCAAATGGAAATATTCTACATGTGTTGTGCACCATTTTATACACATTTCCACAAAATTCAACCTCATATATTTCGAATCTTTGGAAACTTTGGCATCTTCACTAGAATGAAAAATAATGTTCTGTGGGTTTGTACAATGTTTGGCTGCGCAGCATGAGTTTGTAATGACTGGCCCATAGTTGGGCTGCTGCTTGTTCAGCTGTTACCTCATTCGTTCAATTGTGTGTCTACCTCCTTGACAATCCCAAAAATAAGTTTATTTAATTTGGTATCATTAATTTAATAGATTATATTTTATTTCAAAAAAGAGTCATTGTCATTGACAAAATACAAAAAAGGTAATTTCCTTCTTTCTCTGACCTTTGCTGAGTAACTCAGGCATCAATGAATTAATACGTTGGTGATCTGAGGTTTGTGCAGAACTTCAATGAAGGTCTAGTGCAGGTGACCAGACACTGAATGGGACTAAAAAGAAGGCGGGGCTGGGAGGTAGTACAGAAAGACCGGAGGAAATGATGGGAGAAAGGGGTTTGGCTTGTTAATCATTGAGTTAGAGTGGAGGTTGGTCTCTGCTCAGTGGACTGGGACAGCAGGGAAGAAACAGACTGTACCTTAATATGTGTACACACTGAATGTAGTTTCTCAACAACATTTGATTGGAGTATGTGCAGTCGTGTCGTGCACTGACGGAGGAACACAAACTCATTAACAAACCAGGTGGAAGAGTTTTCATGGTGGTAGTGTGTGTTGTACATCAAGATGTTGGCTGTTCATCTTGTTTCCTTCTTCTTCTCCAAACTCCAGGAGGACCCCACAAAGAAGGTAAGCTCCACAGCGTTACATGATCCAACTTCAACTAAACCTTTGTTTCAGTGGCAGTAACTCTCACCATTATAGAGACTAATTTCAATATGTAATCTGCTACAGACGAGGTATCCTGTGATTGACAACGATTGCTGTAATATATTCAGACTGAAATGAGAACACTTCTAATTGAGGGAATATATAACTAAATAATACGACCATATAACACTTGGAGCACTCAGTCCATTCATTAAAAAAAGAAATAAGTTTGTTACTTATGTTTTCTTATGAAAGTTAAAGTTGCACTGGGTAAATCAGTCTCTCACAGTATTCTAATTATGGCTTCCTTTACCTTGTCTGTCCTTTAAGAACATAATCAGTCAATTTGCAATATACATAATTTGCTAAATTCCCATGCAAAATATAAACAGCTGTTGTTCTACAAAACACATTGGCTTACACTGGATGGTACAGCAATTACCTTAGCATTAAACATTAAGTGTATTTATGGCTTTGCTTTATATGACTACTGTAAAACATTGTATATGCAAATCATGGCAAGATCAACTAAAAATATTTATTAGACTGCTGTTATTTAAAAAAGTAAAATGTGTACTTCTCTTGTTGCTCTAATGTAGTGCTGCATCATGGGAAATTCTGGCAGGATTTATCATTTAATAATAAAAGGATTTAAAAAAAATCCAGCACTTGACCTCCTGAGGTTTTGCAGACATGCCGCACATCTAACTTTACTAAATCCAAAAGCTAAGGCAGTAGCCAGTGCTGTAATAAGATGGTCAAGGAGTGGTAATCTTTACTTACTACAATGATTAACATCTTTCCCTGCAGTGTCACTACCCCTCTCTTGGGATCAACACACACTCTCTCAGGGACAAAGTTTTGACACTCCCACAAGGAACACTACACACACACACACACACACACACACACACAAATACAGAGTGACACCCAGCCAGGCGTACGGCCAGACGGACCTTGTCCCCTAAACTTGATAATTTAGTATACAGGGTGGGACTGAGCATGGGAAGGCTTTTTGATACATTTTCTACCTCTTATTAATTTATGGTTTTACTGCTCTCATGCATTATTTCCTAACCGCATGTTAAATCCCTTCTTTCCATTTCTGACCTTCACACTTTATAGTTTGAGTCCCATAATTAAACTACCCACGCTTCATTAAGCTAATATTACCACAAAATGGTTTTTAATTCAAGACATTTTTGACACTTACTCACAGACTGAGTCTAAGTTTTTGATAAAAGTGCTAAATGTGAGTTTAGGATGTGCTGCTGCAGATTTTGTGGCAATTTAAATGTTTGGCACACACAAACCGTCAGGATAAAATAGTATTACATAATCTATAATCAAATATATTTGATTAAAATGAATGGATGAAAGTGCATGTGACCCTGTCCAGAAATGTCTTATACATTTATTACTTTGTTTTGTGAAGAAAAAAACTGCTTTAGATATAAAGGACAGAAGTAAATGTCTTTTTCTATAACTCCTCCTCTGTACAGTACGTGTCCTTTCCTTCTTTCCTCCCCTCTCTCTCTGTGTCCTCTTCTCATTGAAGTCCAGTCAGTGGGAAATAAATCATTGTGGCTCATTTATTTTTACCTCCGTGTTTGCTCTCTGTTTTCTGTGTCTCTCCTCTCATTTGTTTTTAGGTGGACAGGTTTCTGTATGCCATGCATCTCCATGACGACCAGCTAAGAGACATCTCAGCTCGTTTCCAGGCTGAAATGAAGAAGGGGCTTTCATCAGAGAGTAACGCCGCAGCAGCGGTCAAGATGCTGCCGACACATGTCCGCTCCACCCCTGATGGAACAGGTTACTCACTTTACTGGTTTTCAAACTTTTTAGGCTGTTGTGTGGGTCAAAGTACTCTGAAGAAACTGAATACATACATGTATACACATACACAGTACAATACAGGTAATATATTTTTGTCTCTCTCCTGCAGAGAAAGGAGAGTTTCTGGCATTGGATCTTGGAGGCTCCATGTTTAAGATGCTCCAAGTTAAAGTGAGAGAGGGCACGGGGATCAGGAGGGGAGGAGTGGAGATGGAGGAGAAGACCCACCTGCTACCTAAGGAGCTACTCAGTGGAAGAGGAACAGAGGTACGTAGGAGGAGAGACACAGGAAACATGGACAGTGAAAAACCAGGAAGGGGGGATCCTAGAGGGAACAGGAAATGTGGGAGCTACATGAATTTGAGAAGGATGGGAACAGACGTAGGTTTGAGAAGGGTGCAACAACAGACTGTCACTGTCTTTCGCTCTTCTCTCCCTCTCTGTCTGTAGTTATTTGACTATGCGTCAGAGTCTCTAAAGGACTTCCTGCATGAGAAGAACATCAGTTTGGAGAAGAAACATCCTCTGGGCTTCACTTTCTCTTTCCCCTGTGAGCAGCCCACCTTGGATCAGGTAAAGACACTCTACATCCACCCATCTGGTTCTCATGACCTGCACCTGCAGTATACTGTATGTGACTCTGTATAATTTCTTATTACTTTCTTTCTTTCTCTGCAGGGATTATTGTTAAACTGGAGTAAGAACTACCGGGTTCGAGGCCTTAAGGGTAAAGATGTGGTCAAGGCCCTCAGGGAGGCGATTGACAGAACTGGGGTAGGACGCCCAAATTCACTACATTATACAACTATTATTGTATTATTATTACTTTACCTGTACGACCCACAGACTATGTTTCATTTATCAGACAAAGTATTGAGAGTATCTCAATTATATGCATCTCTATACTTCTACTCCACTACATTTGTCTGACAGCTTTAGTTACTTTTCCGATTACAATTTTCCATACCCTTCCTGTCCAGTGAAAACAATGTAGCTCCGACTTACAAAAAAACAACAACCTTGGATTAGCTGGAAAATGCATCGTCACAAAGCTGAAAAAAAAGTTTTCCTGAGCTCATGAAAGTTGACTTTTTAGAGATACGTGGTTCTGACAGGACAGCGATGCTACAAACATATGATGAGATATGATGACATTATAGACCATGATGCATTGCTGTAGATTAAACTAATCGATTAAACTATTAAACTAATATATAAAGTAGTTAAAATTAGGTCCACCTCAAACATGTACAGCAGTAAAATTCAACACACACATTAATGCAGCAGTAATATTCATCAAGAAACATCATATGTAACAGTAAAACACTGACAGGGTCCATTTAATTGCAGATTGAGTACTTTTACTTTTGACACTTGAGTAAATTTTGCTGATAATACTTTTAGTGAAGTAAGTTTTGAATGCTTTTACTTTTACTTGCAGTGGATGGTTTTCAAAGTGTTGTGTCGATACTTTTATTTAAGTTAAGGATCTGAATACTTGTTTGGTTGAGGAGGTTATTCTAGACAGACTTATTCTAGTAACTGATGCTTTTGTCTAAAGAAACTTTCAGTAATTTTGACCACACTAGCCAATGAATATTACTCATAGCTGACATTATCCAATGAGATGGTTCTAAGAAGAGATTGAAATCAGAGAAGTCTTTATTAAATTTTATTTGTACCTACATTTTAGCAATTTGCCTGAGGGTGAGGGTGATTTTTTTCTGTTTTATTAAGAGTGATGCATATAGTTATCTCAGAACAGACAGAAATAGGAACTGTAACATGAGGTGACACTGTGGGATTATTACATACAGACTCTACCAATTATCTCCCTACTGATCATCTTACCCAAACTGTAACTTTACCTTTATCACCTGGTGTATCACTCTGTAACTCACTCTGCAGGGTATGGATGTAGAGGTGTTAGCCATGGTTAACGACACTGTAGCGACCATGATGACCTGCGGCTTTGATGACCAGTACTGTGAAGTGGGACTCATTGTTGGTGAGTACATTCATCTTTAGAGTAGATTATACTGCCTGGGATGCTGCTTTGTAGCTAATGTTGTGTATTGACGTGTGTGTATGTGTCTGTGTGCATCATCACACCTCTGTGCATGTACTGTACAGTGGGTGGACAAAAAAGGAACACCTGACAATATAATGCAAAATAAACAAAACAACAAAGACTCAGAAATTACAATAAAATTGAACTGAGACCTTCCAAAATGTCATAAAATTTTTATTTATTTATTTATTTATTTTTAGTGTAAAATTAATATTTGTGCGTATTATGATTAACTAATCAAATACTGTTTCAAAAAGTAGTTGTGCACCTTTAGTTAAACTGCTGCTCCCTCTAGTGGTTTACCATCTTAATGCATGTGTGTGTGAAGGAGTGTGTGTTTTGTGTTCATGGTTTTGTACTCTGTCATTGAACCATTTTTACTAGACTCTTTTGAGTGGAGACATATTCACAAACTAAGTTAATAGTTGCCAGTTTAAGATAGGATTTAGGATTAACACCTTCTTGAGATGTTTTAAAGACAGAAAAAGAATGCAATGCAAGTTTCTTTTAACATAATAAACAGAAACGCATGGGTATCCTGTATGTTTGTGTGTTTAGGTACCGGCACCAATGCGTGCTACATGGAGGAGCTGCGTCACATTGACCTGGTGGAGGGAGACGAGGGCCGGATGTGTGTGAACACTGAGTGGGGAGCCTTTGGAGATGACGGGGCTCTGGATGATTACATCACTGAGTTTGACAGGGATGTCGACTCAACCTCCAACAACCCTGGAAAACAAATGTGAGAAAAGCATTTTTTCTTGTGATATGACATGATATGGCACAGCATGACACAAAATCGACCTTTAACCCCTCGGTTTCTGTGTTCCCACAATTCTTTCCTAATTGTAGCTTTGAGAAGATGGTCAGTGGGATGTATCTGGGTGAGTTAGTGAGGCTGGTTGTGTTAAAGATGGCTAAACGTGGACTGCTGTTTGATGGATATGTGTCTGAGGCCCTGAGGACTAAAGGGAAGATAACCACTGCACATGTCGCAGCTATGGAGCAGTAAGTAATCTGTCTGTCAGTCTGTCCCCTTGTGTAAAAACAAGTGATACATACCTGTCTGCCTATTTCAGGTACAAAAATGGTCTGAAGAACACTGAAGAAATTCTCATGGATCTTGGTTTGACCCCATCATCTGACGACTGTGTTGCTGTTCAACACGTCAGCACCATTGTGTCCTTCAGGTCCTCAAATCTGGTGGCTGCAGGACTGGCTGCCATCTTGAGTCGAATTAAGCAAAACCGGAATTTGAGGACATTAAGGATCACTGTAGGTGTGGATGGAACCGTGTACAAGAAGCACCCACAGTAGGTTATTATGAAAATATTCACCAAAGATCAAATTCATATGCCCGTGGTGCACATCAATAGGACTTTTTCGTGGAAGACATGTGTAAATAATGAAATAAGTGATGACTGAATTCCATTTAGCTGCTTCAGTTTCAGGGTCCTGGTCTCGTGCATGCTGGTTCACTGTCACACTGTCAGGACTTACTGGGACACTTGAATAGAACAGAGCCATCGTTAACGTTATTAGTAGTAACACCTGTGATTTTCCTGCTATTACAAGTCGAAATGTTTGCTGTGAAAATTAGAAAATTAACAAAGAGAGTAAAACCTTGATGTATACACTTTTTATCCAAAATAAGTCCAAATTTGGACCAAATTCATGTGCTATTCACACACAGAGAGGTCTTTGAGTAGAAGTCTTGTTGCTGTTCCACAGTTGAGCCAGTAAACCAGTGGTGGCAGGGCTTTATTAGTCAAAGATTAAGTTCAGACCTGCCAGCACTGTGTCCTCTTTTACCTTAAAAATGGCCAAAACTAACTTCAGTCATATAGTCAGAATGTAATTAGAGTTCTCTGTTACATTTTGAATGAATTGCAGATACCTGTAATATAAATTCACCCCATCTAATATACAATAAAACAGCTTAATAACAAAAACATATGCATATTGGAGATAAAGGATCTTGAATTATCATTCTGACCAGTCACATTGTTAAAATACATTTGTAGGTATCTAAATTAAAACATGATTATGGATTCTTATTTGTTAAATCAACTTTGAAATCAACTACATTGGGAAATGACAGTAGTAGTGATGTCGCAGCTGCTACAAATCAGAGGTTAAACATTAGACTGCCTCCGTTTCAGGTATCCTAAACGTCTCCATAAAGTGGTGCGCCGGTTGCATCCTGAGTGCCACGTCAGATTTCTCCTCTCAGACAGCGGCAGCAGCAAAGGAGCTGCCTTGGTAACAGCAGTCGCCCAACGGCTGGCAAAACGAAGGCGACAGGTCAGGATGCTGTGTGTGTGTGTGTGTGTGTGTGTGTTTCTGTACTGTATGTAGTATGTGTCTTCACAAGTGTACACATTTTATCCTCATTCATACCTGATATTTTACAGCATCTCTTATTTGTATTCCAGGTGGATGAGACGCTGTCTCCCTTCAGACTGAGCCAGGAGCAGCTGTACTTGGTGAAGGCCAGGATGAGGGCGGGGCTGGAGGCAGGGCTGAAGAGTAAAGGCCCCTCTGCTATCAAGATGCTGCCTTCTTTTGTGTACCGTACACCTGATGGCACAGGTCAGAGACTGAAATGAAACACACAATGAACAAATTCATTATAATTTGTTCCAGTTTCTACCAGAGAGGTAACCTCTTTGTTAAAAACAAACAAACCAAAAGTTGTTTCAAAGTAGTTTTTTTAATTGCCCTGGAGAGGATGAATAAATTGAGATGGATTATATAAACACAGATAATCAGTACACAGTTTTCTTGTGTTTTTCCAGAGCATGGAAAGTACCTTGCCTTGGATCTGGGAGGAACAAACTTCAGAGCGTTGCTGGTGACCTTTAAAAAAGGTCTACAACAGAGCACACGACTTAACCATAAGATCTACACCATACCGCTGGAGATAATGCAGGGGACTGGAGAAGAGGTAGGACATTTAATCAGAGTGTTAGCACTAAATGATACAGACAGAAACACTAGCAGTGGTAGGCAGACAGACCACATGAAACTGGGACTTGGTTTTGTGAAGTACTGAAGAACATTTGTGAAAGTCAAACACACACCTGACAATTTTTCATCAAAAATTTTTCTTTCTCTGTCTCTCTAGTTGTTTGATCACATAGCGGAGTGTGTTAGTGACTTCCTGGACTACATGGGGATGAAGAACGCTCATCTTCCTGCAGGCTTCACCTTCTCGTTCCCCTGCGAGCAGTCATCTATTGACACGGTAAGTGTGGACTTCAGAGTGTGGGTCTTGGGCCCAAGTTCAGTTAAGTTAGTTTAATTTGTTACAACCACAGAAAACTCTCTCTCAATGGATTAGCAACCAATAATCAATCAATGGTCAAAGTAATAACCACATTTTTTGCTGTTCAGAAGATAAATATACTGTAAAATACAAAGTGAAAATACACAAGTAAACAGATTTTTGTAACCTTTTGTAACATTTTTCCACCTTTGTATGCTGTGTAGGGCACGTTGGTGAGCTGGACCAAAGGCTTCAAGGCCACAGACTGTGAAGGACATGATGTTGCTAACATGCTGAGGGAGGCCATCAAGAGACGCAACGTGAGTCAAAACAGAAAACAGCTTTTTAATGATGACCTGGGTTTTGTCAGATGAGGAGAAAGAATAATGCTGCAGTATATATTGTGTATAAGTAGGAACAATGAGCCTGTGAGATGCACAAAACTGTTTCACACCCAAATTAATGTAAATTATGATGACAAATGATGGGACATGAAGTGCCTTACATTACAGTTCATTTTCTTGGATGTTGAACTCAACTTTAACATAACAGCTGTTAAAAAGACATCTGTGTCCCCATGAAGACATATTCTGCAATAACTGTACTATACAGTAGCACCAATAAATAAAGTGTGTGTGTGTGTGTGTTTGTACCTTTAGGAGTTTGACTTGGACATAGTAGCAGTGGTCAATGACACAGTTGGGACCATGATGAGCTGTGCCTATGAAGACCCCCAGTGTGAAATTGGAATGATTGCTGGTATGTGAACTTCAGAGTGTTTACATTTTTTGCAAATTACATTTTGACTAGTCGTCACTAATTTAGTGTGCTTTTTGAGGCAGAGGACGTTGTATTCAAATTAAGGCTGGAATTGTGTTTAGGGTTGTGGTCAGGCTTGTAGTTATGATGGTTAATTTTAAAATCCTCAGTAATCAAGGTCCTCACAAGTACTAATAATAATCCATGTTAGTGTGTGTTTTTGGTCTGACTGTTCACCACAAACTTGTTGCTAAGGACGCTGGACAAGCATTACATATTTTGAATGCTTTCTTTATTGTACTGCAATGTTTTATAGACAGAAATCAACCATATGGTTGTGTTTCACAGGAACTGGCACTAACGTTTGTTACATGGAGGAACTGAAGAACATCGAGAAGACTGAACAAAAGAACAGAAAAATGGAAAGAAAAGAGGGGACGCCTGGAGGAGAGGAGGATAAGGTAGAGGAAGTCTTATAAAACTCTCACAGTGTTTACTTTGTCAGTCAGCTGTGGGGATTTAAAGTTAAATGAGTTTTTGGATGATAACTCATATATTTAACCCCCTCGTTTGTTTCTGCTCCCAGCAGGATGATGGGATGGAAGGAGAGAAAAAGGAGGAGGATGCTGAGATACAAAAGATGTGTATAAACACAGAGTGGGGAGGTCTGGGTGACGATGGCTCTCTGGATGACATCATCACACCATATGACATTGAGGTGAACCAAAACTCAATCAACCCTGGAAAACAAAGGTTAGAAACACTCACCATGTGTGTGTGTGTTTGTGTGTGTGTTGACCTTGTGATGCTGCCTGCTTGGTCATCAAAGAAACAAATTGAATTTCATGTTTGATCAGCAAAATATGCTTTATCCTTGTGTGTGTCTCAGGATTTCAGCACAGTAACTCACCTGTGTGTCATTGCATATATATGTGGATATTCGTATACCTGTACTTGCTTTTTTTGTGCTAAACATGCGGTTGTGTGCTCATGTGTGTTTAGGCTACATATTAACTTGCGTACTTTTATACACATACACGTGTCTCATGCTCCATATTCTGTGTGTTTTCAGATCTATTGAGCTGTTTGCTAACCTGTAACTTGATCAGGTGGTCACATCTAAAAGATGAATTGTGTCTTTGTGTGTGTGCAGGTTTGAGAAGCTGACCAGCGGGATGTATTTAGGAGAAATTGTCCGGCAGGTATTATTGGATTTAACCAGAGGAGGTTTGCTGTTCAGAGGACACGTCACTGAAGCTTTAAAAGCACCTGGAATATTCCAAACCAAATACCTGTCACAAATAGAGAGGTAGGAGAAACTCCTGCGTGTGTGTGTGTGCACATGTACTGTATGTGTTTGTTTGTGAGGCTGCATGTGCAAATGTATGCATGTCTCCTTCAGATAAATTCCACAGAATAAAAGTTTTGTCTACTATTCAATGATAACTTTTAAATCTGCAAATGATTCATCCATTCTACCATACACACACGCACAAGTGGGTATGACTGGGTATGACTGTAAATGTGTGTGTTGTTGTCTCCCTCTAGTGACCGCCTGGCTCTACTGCAGGTCAGATCTATTCTCCAACAGCTGGGCCTCGACAGCACTTGCGATGACAGCATCATTGTCAAAGAGGTAGAAGAAAGGACAAGATGAGCGACACTGTGTCGTGTTTGTAGACGAACTGCTGTTCTGAGTGCAGTTTCAGACTTGTAACCAATTTTTAGACCTGTGTGTCTTTGAAGTAAAATGCAATTTTAAGGACATAATCTCCAGTCAAATTGAATGTTTTGTTATACTGTACCTGACGACTATACCGGACAAACATAGAAAGTTGCCTTTGATATTTTCACATTAATAATAGTCTATCTGACTACTCTAGTAGCCTCCCACAGTCAGAAGACTTAAGTCTAAATTGATTACGGTCAAGTACATACAGTATGCACAAGACCAATAGTCTTCTTCACAGCAGACATTTTAGTGATTGGAGGTAAAACACAGGTGTAATTGATAACATTAGTCATCACTCTGTTCCACTTAAGTTTCCTTTTTAAGCCATGCTAGTGAGCCAGTGTGCAGGGCACTGGAACCGGCACACTTGAATGCATAATGCAACCATTAATGTTCTTAGTTACACCTGTGCTTTTCTTCTTTTGACATGTCAATAATATCTGCCATTTTAAAGGCCTATTAGCAAACTACAGGGAGCATTTAGATGATACTGTGACTCTATGCCACTCAAAACAGTTAAAACTAAGCATTTGCTGTAAAATAGCATAATTCTGCAACCCTGTGGCCTATTTCTTGTCTCAGATTTGTCTCAAATGCCAGAGAGAGGTTAAGAGTTTAAGTTTTGACACACTACAATGCTCAGAAAATCATGTTCTCTGTTGCAACCTCACTTTGGGGTTTGGGGTTTTTGTCTACTGGTTGAAGAGTGATATGATATTGTTTGGTTCAGCAAACTGTGGCACCAATAGTCTGTTAAGTGTTGCAATAATGATAATGGTTTTCATTGTTATACAGGTATGTGGAGCAGTGTCACGTCGTGCAGCTCAGCTGTGTGGGGCAGGAATGGCGGCCGTGGTCGAAAAGATCAGAGAGAACCGAGGACTGGACCATCTGAACATCACTGTAGGGGTGGACGGGGCACTCTACAAACTACATCCACAGTGAGTTATTTTTATTTGATGTAGTTGTGGCGTGAAACTACTGCAAAACTTAAACTTAAAACTTAAAAAAGGATTCAGTTCAATTAAATGTTTTGTTGTTGGTGATTCGACTACTACTACTACTTTTACTCTTTCACCCTGTTTTTTGCTTCTTCAAATTACTTTTTAAAAACTAAACTGTTTTTTCTTCTTCTGCTGCTGTTTCTAGTTTCTCTGGAGTCCTCCATGAGACTGCCAGAGCTTTGGCTCCTCAGTGTAACGTGACCTTCCTGCCATCAGAGGAGGGCAGCGGGAAGGGTGCCGCCCTCATCACAGCCGTGGCCAGACAGAAGCAGGAGATGTAACTTCACATAACTGAAAAAATGAGTTTTTTTATCACTTCTCTCATATTTTGGAAAGTCCACTTCCCTCAGCACTGCTGTTCTTGTCGCTGCAAGTGTCCTCTGTTGGTTTGGGAGAGCTGCAGACCGCCATGGGTTGCCTCAGATACAAAAGGAGTCACCAACAGCTTCTTTTCACCTGACAGCAAGGAGCTTCTCCTGAAGGGTACAACACATGCAGAGGTTTTCACTGCATGATCCTTCACATGAATACAGCCATTTGTGCTGCAGTGTTGCTAAGACAATGATATCTGATATTTAAAGGACTGGATTCCAGTAAATGGACTTTCACAAAGTGACAATAAAGCTTGTCAACACGCTTATCTGCTTACAGAAAACTTTTATTCATCCCTTGAAAAGCCCTTCTTTTGGTTGATTGTTGGCTCTGTATTAGAGATGGACTATACGCTTTCTGAATTTCAGTATAAATGTATGACTGGTCCATATTTGGTACTTGAGGGCTTCAAACTGAAGCCTCTCACTTTCCAATCAATTCCTGAGTCAGTCGTGGGAAAAGTGTCACACCCACAGCTGCACGGTCACATGTCAGTGTTAGCCATGCACTGATTAGACCCTCTGCCTTTGAAAGAAAGAACTCTCATATCAAAAATCACACCCTGCAAACCACTCAAGGTTAGCACTTCATTTGAGACCAAACAAAAACGACACACGCAGCTGTTCTAACTGCCAGCTCAGTTGTCAAAATGTGATTATACTGTACAAATAATGTGATTCTATGAAGATAAGAATTAACAGTCTCTTCCCTTCTGCTCAAACATCCACCCACGCTGCCTCCTGACGATGCATTCCTCTTTGCTGACTGTTTTGTATTAAAGGCCCTGTATGTAACATTCAGAAAATGCTTGTTAACAATGACACCTGTGGCTGTTAAGTCATCTGCAGTCAGCATCCTGTTGCTCGCGCCTGTGCTTGCACTCCTTAGGCCCGAGCCAGCATCGACCAAAACAGTGATGTGACACACACGAGACTGAACGTGATTGACAGGCATCATGTTGACAGCTTGCTTTTCAATAAAGTTGTTTAAAAAAATGTTTATAGCTTGCTAGCCAGCTCGATCAATCACTGTTTGTCTTTCACCGAGAAGCTCAGTATGTCAGCATAGCTACATTAGCTGGATGAAAACGCTAACGGTGAGTGAACTAGACGGAATATTATAAATAAGATGTGTCGCGAGTCTGTGTTGTGGTGTGTGCCGGTCGTTTGTTGACGTTAGCTTAGCGGACACCACTTACTACAGCGATCAAAAATGCTTAATACATGTAAATTGTTACACACAGCCCCTTCAATAATGTTTTTCTTTTTTTTTTTTTTTTACAATATTTACTAAAAAGAATAGCTGCAAACGATACAAACATCTACTGTAGGTAGTCTAATTCTAAAAGACAAAAAAATGCACATTTGTAAGTCTTTAACATTCTTGTTGTGTTCATTAATGTGTCTGAAGTCTTTCTATTTAACTTTTACACAGCAGTAATTTATATCAGTAATATGATTAATACGTTTTTCAGTTCTTAGAATATTTAATGTAAATCTATTTAGAAAATATGCTGTATGTTGTATAAGGAGACAAAGAGAAGGTGTGTGTGTGTGTGTGTGTGTGTATGTGTGTTAGTCAGCAGTATCTCAGTATTGATGAAGGGCAGAAGGAGGACTGGAATGCCGCTGACCACATTTCCCAACAATAAAAACAACCAGCACTCTGTTCTGTCATTCTGGACTGACTCTCTGTCCTTGTGATCGCCTGTCTGTCTCTCTGCTCTCTGTCTGTCTGTCTGTACGTCTGTGCCATTTTGGTCATTCTGTCTGTCTACTTTATCTGTCTTGCTGGATCCTTGCCCATTCGCCTGTGTCTTTATCCGTCTGTCTGCACGGTACATGCTGAGATAACAGTACAGGCAGAAACGTGGAGAAATCCACCTCAAAGATTTGATGTAACAAGTGAACTGAAGATGGAGGTTCTTAGTGTCGTTGAAGGACCTGAATAGTATGTCTTTGTGAGTGTGATGGTAAGACTTTTTAATCATCCTTTTAGGAAAACATTACAAATGGTGTTTGTGTTTACAAGTTGCATTATAATCTCGAACTACTGATACAATACTGGACAGGGAATGAGCAGTGCAATGATCAGTGCGCTTATGCTAATCCATTCATGACAGATTAGATGATGTGTTGAAGATGAAGGCAGGCAGACAGCAGCAGCAGGGTGCAAGGAATATAATGAAAAGAATGCAAAGCAAAAACCAAAGCATCAGGAAAGAAAGAGTGAAGGAAGGAAAGAAATGATAAAGGATTAAAGAAAGGAGGAAGGAAATGTGTTGAGAAAGGCTGCGTGCTAACAGGAGTGAAACAGTAGCTAATCTGTCAGGGATTAACATGTTAGAATGCTACCAGCTGAGCGCTACGTCACACACACACACACACACACACACACACACACACATGCCCACACACAGCACGGTAATCCTACACTGTCCTAGTAGTGACCTAGTAGCTTCACAGTTAAACCACACATGCACTGACTCTGCAGCTTCAGTGCAGCAACACACACAAACACAGCTGGGCTGCTGAATCTGCAGAGCTGTGAAGTGACTGATACCGAAGCTGGCGTGCTTTCTTTTCCTCTCACGTTCTGTCACTCTTGTCCCTGTCCTCTGTTTCCTTCAGTGTCTCTTTTCATCCAATATTCCTCCTCTCTGTTGTACGCTTTATACACCTTTACTGTACATCACTTTTTTATTTTAGTTTTTATTCTTGTTTGAATAGCCTGAAATGTCCCTCACATCTTTCAGAGTCTTCCTGAAAGGGCATTCCTCAGGGAGCAAGGTGTGTGAGTCTTATTATACATTCACTGTCTTTGTGTGTGTGTGTGTGTGTGTGTGTGTCTTTGTTTCCCTTGTAAACCAACAATAAGAGCTTTGACACACAAACACACAAGCATAAAAACGGTCACCAGTAGATGGGCAGAGTTGAGACGCTGGTTCTTCAGGACCCACAAAGGGACGAGCTCTGGCCCTTTTCTCTTGGGATTGCGCTCTGTTTTTTCCAACATACAGTAGATTTCGGCGAGCACAGGCTTCCATCTTTATTTGTCTCCAAAGAAACAATGAATCGAAGCTTGAAGCCGGGATTTGACACTCTATTTGGAGTGGACAGTGGAAAAATGAGACTCCACAATGCCCCAAAACATCTCTGTGGTGACAACTGTAGGATGCCAGCTCCGCTTGATCATGGGAAAACTTTATCAATGAAGGTAATTTAATTATCCAGATATTATAATAATCTGGAGGAGCTAACACTGCTGGGATCTGGATTATCTGTAATAGTGCAACTGCTGGTTCAGTGGTGAAGATGTGGGATTAGCTGTGATGCTTTTATTATTGCTCGATGTGTGAGGAAGCGTGTAGTTATACTTGAACTAAAGAGCTTGAAGATACTGTGTGGTGTGATGTAACATCATGCTGCAGAGAGCTAGTTTTCTGTACTGCGTTGTGCTCGTGGTTAACTTACTGTCATTGTGTAGCAGGAGCAGGGTGGCTAATGATACCTTGTATATATTGATCTGCGGTATAAATTTAGCTGGCTCGTTCAGTCAGCACAGCTAACAATGTGGTCACTTTCCTGTGATCTTTAGAGTGAGAGACATGCTAACAGGTGGCTAATTGTTATAGCCCTATAATTTAAACTGACTACAGATAGGAAGCGCTGCAGATTGAATAGACTTTCCCACAACAGACATTTTGATTCCCACACATTTTTTTCGCTCTTTCTTTTTTTCTTGCACTGACATTTCTCCTCTATTAGACTTGAAATCTTCTTTAGTTTCTAAAAGCTTTTTCAGCATTTTGAGCTCATCAGAGGGAACCAACCAGACGCTGGTCAGGGGTTTGCGAAGGTGGTAAGTTTGACGTGGGTGAAGTTCCTATCTTGATGATATTTGAGAGTATTTCACAGTAAGGCAATATGCAAATGGTATAATTAATACTAAGATAATTGACCTGCACTGTAGCAAAAATGTACCAGTCACAGGATTAAGAGCAGACTTCATGGACTCCAATGACCAAAATATTTCCTTTGAATTCTTCAAACAAACGTTTAACATGAGAAATCGGCCGTGGGTGATGCTCTTCTGATTACTGTGGATAAGTGATCGAATGTGGATGACATGATGTTACACCAGTTTATTTTCAGTTTAGATCAAGTTTGATAAGAGAAACCGTGTTAATGCTCTGAAACAAACAATGGGCCTCCTGTCAATGCATCCAAGGCAGTTTGTGTTTTGTGTAAGCAGCACAGTTCTCTCTGCAGCTCACTGCACATGTGAATACAACAAGTCCAGGCAGGTTTGCACGGAGGATGTGGAATGACACTCTCGGGAAGGAAGAAATCACAAGCAGTAGAGGCAGATGGGTACACTGACAAAAAAAAACTAACAAACAATCACACCATTAAAATACAGTGAAATTTCTGGAATGCATCACCATCACAGATGGTGCAGTGTAAACGGGTCTGAGCATCGAGTTTCCCATTAACTGTGCAGATTCAGGGGTTCTGTGCAATACTGAGCAATCAAACACTGTAGATGTGGGTTACCTTCGGTTGTGATGTTTTTTACTGGAAGCACTGGAAGCTGTGACATATTTAAGTTCAATCAGTATTTCTAATTGTAGTTTAAAAAAGCTTTCTTAAAGAAAGACAAATTAATACCATATTTCGGTTTCCATTTGACAAATTTTCTTGATTTTATTCAAACCTTATTTTTGCTTAAACTTTTCCATAATGAATGAAGTCAGAGTCACATATAAAGCATTATTTGTATAAAATGGAGTCTTGGTGGACACTTTTGTGTTTGGACTGGTCCTGGCGACTCATTTTGCCGCACTGCTGCCTTTTAGATAAAGTATTAAGGTGGAATGAACTCCACAGCCCACATATTGAGTGTATAAAGGATTACAGTTGCTCTGCGTCTGTGGTTGTTCTCTAGAGAGTCCAGACAACACACAGCTGTTGTTGTTGTGATGATGATGTCACGTCTGTCTGAAAGGACAGTGGGGCCAGAGAAAGTGGCTGATGGGTCGACTCCCGGGATGGTGGAGTGAGTGAGTGAGTGAGTGAGTGGCTTTCTTTCCATCTGAATTATAGAAAGGCGGATGGAGTGGACTGCTTTTGGATTGCTGTGCACTTTTAAGAGGTGAAAAGACAAATGAAAAAAAGTCAAAGCATCTGTACACTGACCTCTATTGCTAACATCTAGTTTACAGTCTAAGCTTTCGGTCACACTGACCCACACAGTGCAAGTAGTCCCACACGCAGGGAGGCGGGGTCATACATTTTCAATTAACACACCTGAGGTGATAAAAGACAATAGCCTAACCCAACTATAAAAACATAAGCCTTCACCCACAGAGACATAATATACAAATGTAAACCTAAACCCAATTACAAGAAACAAGATCCATAAATGAGGTCGAAAGGTAAAAACAATGGAGTGAGTTAAGGCAAAAGAGAGAGTGACATAGAAAGAGTGAAAGAAACACAGAGACACACATACAGAGAGGAAGTGGAGTGTGGGACTGAGACACACACACATTCGATCACTCATTTTGTCAATACAGTGACAGAGAATAAAGAAAAATGTCCATTATAATTTCTCAGAGCCTAATATGACTTATTCATATGGCTTGTTTTGTCGGACCAACAGTCCAAAACCCAAATATATTCAATTTTCTATCATATCGTCATGAAAAGAATCAAATCCTCATATTTTAGAATTGAAAACAAAGAATGTTTGGCTTGAAAACTGAAGTTCAACAAATTGCTTAATCAACTAATTGAACACACCACACCTTCTGAAACATATCAGTGGTCATTCACTTAAAAATAATATTCATACTCAGCTCTGAGACACACAGCCCTACAAACAAAAACTCCACCAGAAAAAGGGTCCACCAGCCCCTTTTCTGAAAAACAGTTAAAGTTAAAATAAGCAGAAATAGTTTTTCACACAGCAAATGCCATAAACTTAATGATTGTTGAGACTTTCGTCTACCAACTCAATAGATTTGGGTGGCTTACCACCACGGCTAAACAGTTTTCTGGGGGAAATCCTGAACTTGATATGCCTTGTGAGCCTCGCAGCCAATTTGCCTGACCAAACAAAAACTTCCGAAACACACTTTTAACTTTTGTTCGTACATTGCACCCAGTATGTACAAACCTGCAAAGAATCCCTTCTTCATACAGACAGCAGACAGTGAAGCCAGATGACAAACATGGTCATCTCCCTGACATTTGTATCCACTTTGAACAAAAACACCTGCATCTGCCCCATATAACTTCCACCACTGAAGGTCCCCTGAACTCCCTACTTTCATGTTCCTGAACTTTACCAAAGCTGTGAATAAAACCTTTCCTTACACAACTCAAAGTTCCCCAGCCTCTTATCTATTGAATGAAAAGCCGTAGAGTGCTTTGACTGACATTACGACTGTGTGCGTCATTTTCTCTCTAACACACTCTAAATGGCATGCAACTTTATAACTTTCTTGGAACAGTAAAACCCAAATCCCCTCCTCATCTTACTTCCCTCTTTCTCTCTCTGTCCCTCCCCCCTGCCTCCCCTCCTCCCTAATTAGGCAGGCCCCCTCTTTCTCTCTCTACCTCCTCCATCACTGGGTTTGCCTCCAAGGCGTCAGCAGACCAGCCAATCGCAGAAAAGAGGATGTGGCACTCACCCCCCCCATGGCCGCTCACACCCTCTAACCAATGAGCTCAGAGATAGTGGGCAGGGCTCATGATCTGGCCCTCCTTACTTCTCCCTCTCTCTCTGCCTCCTGCAGCTAAACTTGCTGTCTCACTCATGCTTCCTGGCTTCACTCACATGCACACAGAGAGAAGAGCTGTAGAGTCTTAGCCGCACATGAAGAAGCTCTGTCTATTTTAAACCACACCGGATTGGACTCAGGATATTTTTATATCTCTTGTGGCGTGTGACAGATTTCATGTATAAAGTAGAGCCAGAGAAGAGTTCCTTTTTTTTTTTACCTTTTTATTTTGGATTTTCCTCCACCTCACTGTAGGTGAACGTGAACGTGTGTGTGACAGAGATAAAAAGAGCGTGTATGTGTGTTTGAGTGAGTCTGCATGTGTGTGTGAGAGAGAAAGAGGACCAGGATGATTGCGGCCCAGCTACTAGCCTATTACTTCACTGAACTCAAGGATGACCAAGTTAAAAAGGTGAGTGCTTTCTGTTTCTTCCTCCTCCATTATGCTTGTGTGGGTGAGAGAGATTGGTAAGAAGAAAAAGCAGAGGTTGAGAAGAGAGGAGAGTGGTCAGAAAGGAGAGCATGTGTTTGTAGAGGTCATTGAGTTTACACATACTTTCATCACCATAACTTTGCTGTAAGACTGGAGTTTCTCAGGACAGTACATGTCAGGAAATCTCTATTGCGCGATACATATCTTTAAGGAAGTGAATGAAACATAGAGCACGTTGGGAGAGAAATACAAGACGGTTTTGTTGTAGTCATTTCACGATCGCTGAGCTTTGTTTTTATAGTAGGATTTAAATCAGCCTGGCTCAGTGAGACGTGACAAACTGCACAGGGGTGTGTTTGTGTAGTAATATGTGTAAGATGACACGACACACGAGTGTGTGATTGGTGCCATGATGTAAGTTTAGAGAGGTGTGGCGTAGAGGAGGAGAGAGGAAGTTAGAGGCGATGATGAAAGGACAGATGAGCAGAGGGATGAGGAGGTAGAACCTGACAAGAAAGAGCAGAGTTGTTTTTAAGGGTCACTGACTTTCTTTTATGTTCTCTTTAAAATGGCACTTTCATTTCTGTCAGTAGATCTCATAAAGAAGAAAAAGAGCTGAGAGGCCTTTAATAAGATGAAACATTCAGTTATTCAGTAACGCATATTTACAGCCTCTCATCATTTTGCAGCAGTCTGTTAACAACTGATCCTTTGACGTGATCATTATCACCATGATAACCTTAGGAATATATTTTCTTTCTTTTCTTTTTTTCCCAAAAAAGAGAAAAATCAACTAAAAAAGTGGCAAGTAGCAGCTATGTACGTGACACATCTCTGCTGTCTCCATATCTGCCCCTGTATCTATCCATGTCTCATGCAACATTAATGTGTGTTTAAGCTAAACAAATGAGGAAAGAATTTTATGAGTGCAAATGAGAAAAAAAAAGTCCCTAAAGCTCATTCTTGTAGCGTCTGTTAGTAAGTTTTAATGCGTGATTGAATATGAAAAAGTTCAAGGTGGAAGAGGAGAAGAGTGACATGAGGTGAGCACCATGAATGTGTCTTTCATAACTTCTCAACAGCCACCACTGACTGGACCAGTTTTAGTTGCCCTTAGAGCGGTGTTTGTGTGTGTACTTGTACAGCTATCTTTGTGAGAACCAACTTGAGGTTTAGACCTTTGGAGTGAAGACAATTTTGGAAAGTGAGGACATTTTGGCCAGTCCTCACTTTGGGACAGCCCTTCAAAGGGCTGTTTGAGGGTTCAGACTTGGTTTTAGGATTCAGGTTAGAATTAGGTTTAGGTTGGGGTTAGGCATTTAGTTGTGATGGGCCAGGGTACGGGGCTAGGGAATGCATTATGTCAATGAAAGTCCTCACAAGTATAGAAGTACAAGTGCGTGTGTGTGTGTGTGTGTTGAAGGAACTGGGCTTTTCCAGTCACTCAGACCCCAACAGTTCCCAGTGCCTCTCGATTGGATGTGCCATAAAATAATGTTGCTAGGCAACAAACACAGCTCCATCCTGTAAACTAATGTAGTCCCATGAAGTAACACTGACTCAGAGGAGGCTCAAGTACTTTCAGACTCATTTGTTTATTGCCTTATCTCAACATGTGCTTCATGATTCACATATGGCGCGGAGTCCCTTTAAGGTCGCTCCCTGATGATGTCACACGTCATCACCCACTGCAGAGTCTGCATCAAACTCTTTTTCCTGTATATATGAAAAAAAGTTGACAGCTATCACGCTTCCTTCCTCCATTTTCCTCTCTCTCCGCAGCCGCTTTCTCAGTTCAGTTAAATTGAGCAATCTTTATTCGTACAAGACGACACACAAAGCTGTCATTCCCAGGTGCACCTGGCGTGCCAAGTCTGTAAAGGTAAAAAGACATTTATCAGCAGCCAGGATCGGATGTAATACAACACATCTCCTTCCTTCTTTACTCCTGCTCTCTTCCTCTCCCTGCCTCCCTAAAATAGGCCAGCTTTGAACCATGTGACCATAGGTGACAGGAGGAGAAGGCTTACACACAAACACACCCACACCTACTCACACATTATGCCAGGTGTGTAGCTATTGTGTAGCAAAGAGCAGGGTTTGTCTAGGTCTCGACAACAACTTCTCTAGTTAAACTGTGAGAACATACAGCTGAAGATTTGAACAACTAACAAAGGATGCGTGTGATCTTGTTTTCAGACAAACTGTGTGTATCTGCAGTTGTCAAAGAGCCTCGATCAGCTGAGTGCGTCTCCACTTCACTCAATCCACTGCAGTGTCCTTGACTGTACTCTTTGATACACTGCTGGCTGTTAGCGGGCATCCAAAGCAGTGTTTCAGTGTGTCTGTGTGCATGAGGTGGGAGAAGGGAAGGTGCAGGAGAGGGCAGTGTAGAGGACAGTATTTTTCCACATGGCGAGGCTGTGTGTGCACAACATCGCGCACACGTACATACACAATGGAGTCAGGTTTCAGTGCTTCCTCGAATCACCTCGCGGTGACAAGGAGAACAGGGCATTGTTGAGACGAGGAATGCGAACAGAAAGGAGAGGGAGAAGGAGGAAGGGGGGAGGGAAGGAGAGGCATAGAGAGAGAGTGTGTGATCTCTTCCTGTAACTTAAACCAAGCTCCAGGCGGTGTCAGAGAAAGTTGTGTGTCAGAGGTGTGTTGAGGGGAAAACATGGCCTTTACAGACTCATGCGTGCAGACCACAGAGGCCTCGTGTCATCCACCAGGGAATGTCACTTTGCTCAATGTTAGTGGAAAAACTGGAAACTCCTATTTTGGTCATTCTACTTATTAAACTGAGAATGATTCATCTTTCATATGAAAGATGAATCATAGTCATTGTACACTGTATTTTCTGTACAGCCCACAGCAAAGATATTTATCCTTCCGATGTGAGATCATATGATGCCCTGCTATAATAAAGTGCTTAGGCATGGTTTCTAGCTGCAGAGTGCTGAGTCATAGATGCTAATTTCTTCCCTGCAGCAGGAACTGCCTTCAGTCTGGGTTCAGTGGATTCCTCTTAAGTTTGATGTGGAGAAATGTGGACAATACCTGCTTTTAATCCTCCCCTTTGTAACCAAGGACCAGGCGGGTCAGCCAGGAACACATTGTTATTTAAGTAACCTAGCTAAGACTGCATTCTCATTCAATTAGCTGATTAGGAACAGATTCTTATTTTAACCAGGACATTTGCATAAGAATCTAAGTGAGCTGAGTGCAAATAAACTGTATACAAACTGATGACTATCACTGAGAACACAGTCAAGAACGCTCATTATGTATGAATGGTGAAATATATTGTATTTGGCTGGTGGTGATGGGAGGAAAATAACCATTAAGAGCAATGAGTAGCAGCACAACTGGCAGGCAGCAGCAGCAGTTGGCATGAGCAGAAAGAGTTGGCAGCTTAAATAGATCCCCATGTTGAGGCCTCAAACCAGAACGGATCTGTTTACATCAGCTGACCGCTAGAGTGGCGCACGTGGCCTGCACTAAACTAATACACGCTTATTATCTTCATTCACAGAGATAAAGAGATAATCAGTTTCAAGAAGGTTAAACAGGTTTTGTGACCACAATATGGTACAAAGTGGACTATAAATCATCAAGCTTTGATATGCTATATCAACTTATTAAATTTTATGCCTAACATGTTAGCAAACGCTTGCACGCATTGCACTCCTTTAACATTGTCAGACTCATGATGGGCAGTTTAAATATAAAAAAATCAATGCAGCTGAACCAGAGTTGTTTTTTTATTCCACGCATTCTTCTTCCTTGTCAAAACCTGCTGCCTACATTACCCACAATGCAACTCCACCACAGACAGTTTGGTTGGTAGATTCAGGTGTGTTTTAGCTGCTTGTAGCAGCTAATGTAGCCTCGAGCTGCTACCCTCAAGCAGAGATGAGGAGCGGCCTTCAGAGGTCTGGTAAACTCCCCCAGATTTTTAACATTTTCAAACTTGTAGTCTTCAGCCCCAACTTTTGCAATTATACTCCGACAGATTTCCAAGGTCTGAACTTGCAGACATTGACACCAAATCAAGTTGGCAAAAGCAAGTTTATTCATATAGTGTTGAGATATGATGATACTATTTGACAAAGTTTGTCCCATGTAGGCAAAAAACAGTGATATTTTCCTGAATTGGCATTAATTTAGGGTGGGGTTACCTTAAATGACGGTTTCTAGCTGACGCATGGCCTCAGTGTTGGTCGGCTTCTCAGACACTTCTGTTAGATCATGGGGTTGGAGAGAGCTGGATGGACTCAACCACAAGGACCAGTGAACTACAACAGTGAGCTGCAGGCTGAGTATTGATTCTCAATGGCATCACCAGTACTACCACCCATTTCACATCACAGGGGTTCATTTGTTCCAATGTGAGTATCACAGATATTGATAAATGGAACAAGGTGTCATTTAAGGAGAAGTGTGAATGTGTCGGTATGGGACCATGCACAGTTTGGAGAAAAGCCAGAGCTTTCTTATCTAATCTGGATTTCTACTCTGCATTCAGCCAAAAGATTAAATTGTTTTCACATTTACACTCTACATGAGATGTTATTGGCTGAAACTATGGATATTTTTGCTGCAGTAGCTCTTATCCAACTCTGCTTTCATTTCCTCTGGTTGGACAGCTGACCTGGGTCAAACAGACCACATGCAAAAATATATATACAAATGCAAAAGCAACGAGTTCTGTCTATGCATCTTTAACTATTTGGTGCCCACGGGGGCACAGTGTCACATCAGGACAAATGACAAAGGTGTCACAAAGTATCAAGTTGACTTTGAAATACTCTGTTCAATATTTGTTGGTTTGCTGTTTTGTACTTTATACCAACAAGTCCAACAACAGTTTGAAGAATTATTTTGTAATTTGCATTTAGTTTGCATGTGCATTTGAGCACACATACTTGTGCCCATGTGTGGTTGTGACAGGTATGGTGCAGTAATTGTGTGCAGCTGAAGACTGAGTGGAGAGACATGTGGTTGTTTTCACGTGTGTTCATGGCGTAATTGAAATAACAGGGCATTAGGGCGTTGTCAAGCACCGACATGTTGCTGCAGTTAAAATGTCTCTTCAAACCACAGGCCAGACCTCAGTGTAAAACACAACCCAGGGCTCAGGCTGGGGTCCTGTTTGTGGTGCAGTCCAGCAGGTTAACAGTACAAATGTAGTTTACTGAGTTTAAGAAGGTGAGAGGTTACATTTACTCAGCTGTGGGCCCCCCTAAGACAAGAGCATGTGCTAATGAGCTTTCATCCCAGACTCCACATTTAGACAGAATATAGGGAATGTAGCACCTACAGAGTAGTTAACAGTTGGACAGCGCCGTTCAGCTCTCCATGTTGACTCACAACTTGTTTATACTGTTCTGCATGGTTAAGCAGCAGATCATTGATGTTTGTCAGTGCCAATTTACTGTGTGATGAAAGCCAAATTGACCATTTGATTTTGACTTGTCACACTCTTTACTCACATGCTTGAGCACATGGATGGTTGTCCTTTGAAAACTTGTGTATATTACATTGATTGTCTTTAGCTTTTGCACAGAAATCTTTTNNATTCCTTCCTGTAAGTCCACTCACACCCAAAGTGGCATAGTCCTGAACCAGTTACCAAAGACCAGAGCTGTGTAGGAAACGCAGTTAATGTGTGACTCCTAAAACAGGAAGTTACAGCATTCTGATCTGATGTCTGTTACAGTGAGTAATACGAGTCAAGTATCACATGACTGTCTCAGTACGTACAGGCATTGTTTGTGTGTGAATACTGAATCGTGTGAGCATGTATGTGTGAACCCGACTGACCCTGTGAGAATTTTATATATATCTCACATATTCTGGTAGTCAATGTTATGAAACAGACTGATGATAATCCAGTTATGGGTCCTACTGACAACTCAAAGGGTTAATCCTCCTCATCTTCACTGTCATTTTATAGAGCAAGTCATAATGAACAGTGGAAGTATTCAGATCCTTTACTTAAGTAAAAGTACTAAAACCGCACTGTAAAAACCACAAGTAAAAGTCCTGCATTGAAAATATTGCTTAAGTACAAGTATGTAAATATAATCAGATAAATGTACTTAAAAGTGTTAAAAGTAAAAGTACTCAATGCAGAAAAATGTCTATACTATTATATATTATATCATTAGATTATTATTACTCATGCATTAATGTAAAAGCAGGATTTTACTGTTCTAGTTGGATCAGCTGGAGCTCATTTTTAAAAATTTTGTATCGGACTGCAACTAATGATTATTTTCACTATTGATTCATTTGCTGATTTTTTTTTTTTCGATTAATCAATTGATTATTTTCTTTGTAAAAATTCTGAAAATAGTGAGAAATGCCATCACAATTACGCAGAGCCCAAAGTGACACCTTCACAATGCTTGTTTTATCCAACCAATAGTCCAAACCTCAGAGGAAAATATTGTACTCCACTACATTTATCTGACAGCTTTAGTTACCAGTTACTTTACGGATTAAGGTTGTTTCTTACAAAACATACAAAGAGCTGGTCAAATATGATGCTCTGTTGAAAATTAAACTACCCAACAGTTTACACGAGTACAAATCCTCAGATTTGTGAAGCTGGAACCATGAAGTGTTTTTGTATGAAAAACAACTTAAACTATTAGCAAAATAGTTGCTGTACTTGCATAAACTGTTGGGCAGTTTAATTTACAACAAAGCCTCATATTTCATCAGCTCTTTGTGTGTTTTGTGTGAGAAAACCTTAATCTGTAAAGTAACTAGTAACTAAAGCTGTCAGGTAAATGTAGTGGAGTAGAAGTATAAAGTTGCATGAAAAGAAAAGACTCAAGTAAAGTACAAGTACTTCAAATTTGTACTTAACCACAGTACTTGAGTAAATGTACTTAGTTACATTCCACCACTGATAATGAATGTGACATTTAACCAGAGTTATGTGTCATATTCTGCTCTTTGTGTGCCACAAAGTCGGCCTTTGCTTCATCGTGGAGTGTGATGCAACAATGGATTTCACCAGGATTGTTTAACATCCTGTTCCTAAAAGCCCAGACAGCTCAGGCTGTTGTGTGCTGGATCTGTGACAGTTTACACAGCGGGCAGTTTCAACAGGCACGATATACAGTATGTTAAGACGTGCTGATAATTGCTTTAAGGCACACGTAGTTGTGCTTTATCTGTGGATTTGGTACTACTGTTCCCCTTATAGTGACCGGTCAGTTTGTGACTTTTCCCCCTGTTATTTATCTGTCAGAGACTCTCCTACTTAACCTCATCACTGTCATTCCCATAATAAAGTCACAAGGAACACCCTTCTGTGCAATATTGCCTTGATAACAGCACAGAGTGAGTATCCTGTACTTCCTGGTCTCGCTGTGTGTCACACTGATGATGCTGTGCTTTTTATTAGATACTGACTGTACAATATGAACTGCCCAACATTTCATTCAGTTATTTTGCAATAAAGCAATATAAAAATAGTCATTTTGTTTTGTGGCTCTGATTCATTTCTGGGTTAACCAGTACTGGGATCAATTTAGTTTTATTTCAGTCAGTTCAGGAAGTGGATGATCCTCATGGATGACTTAAAACATTATTAGATGGTGAGATAGTCACTGCACCATCATGTTTATAGACAAGAAAATCTATGTCACTAGCAAATCCAGTAAATCTCAGTTACTTCCATTATAAACTGAAAGTGAATTAGCCAGCGTCAGAGGATAGTGGTGTGTGTGGATGTTAATATGTGGCATATGGGTATTTATAGCAATGTGGTGGTTAAAGATTGATGATTAATGGTTAAAATTAAGGAGATTAACTCTTCTGTTCTTTTTTCTGCTGTTTATTTTCAGATCGATAAGTATCTGTACTCCATGCGTTTCTCCGATGAGACGTTACGGGACATCATGCAGCAGTTTCGGAGGGAGCTGACCAAAGGACTGGGTCGGGACACGAACCCCACTGCTGCTCTGAAGATGTTGCCGACGTTTGTGCGGTCAATCCCCGATGGCTCAGGTTAGTACCTCTAACCCTCAACCATGGCTGGATTATCTGAACCCCATCAGGCCGAGCACTTTCTATGATGATATCAGTATTAAAACCAGTTTGCTGATTTTATCACTGCATGAATGCCAACAAAGGTCAGGCTGCACAGTCAGCTGTGAAAACTGTTATTCTTGCTAAAGCAGTGATTGTCAACATGGAGCCTGGGACTCTGGTCCAAAATACCTTATAAAGAGAAAAATGATCGACTAAAATGACTTCGGACAAACTTGTCATCTTCCTCTCCTCTTTTTTGGCCTTTCACGGCCTGTAGTCTACTTCTGCTTTATCCAAATAATAAAGGCACTGACACAACAGAGACAGGAATTTTGGAACAGAAGCTAAATAAAATGCAAATACCACTCAGCTCTGGGTAGAGTTACATTGAAAATACTTTACTATACGCAGTGTTAAACTGAGTCATGTACTCACCAGGACTATTGCAATGGACAGAGAGATAGAAAAGGTCAGTTTATGTATTTTTCATAGTTGCAGGGTCCTGTCCCAGCTCTCAGAGTTAGGAGTCAAGTCACTCACATTTATGAAGAGTCTCCTATTGACCTGATCTGAATGTCTTTATCATGTAGGAGGAAAAAAAGACAATAACACAGGATGAAGATGGAAGCCTCATACGGACAGTTCTGGTGCTGTGAGTCAACAGTGCTAACTACTACAGCGTGTGGAGTTAGATTAGATTCATAGCAGAACCACTTGTGACAGCTGCTGATGATAACAATTGTTGTTTGTCTGGTTTGAGAACAATACAGTCCAGAAAGACAAAACCTTGCGCATGGATAATTGTGTTAGATTTCTTGCTTACATTAATTTAACCTGAACTCAGTAGGCAAAACTGCTCTTTCCACTTAAATATCGTTTTTCCCCTCTCTCTCCCTGTCATTATGTCATTGTCTGCCGCATGCTGTCTAATCCTAATTTACTGCAGTCATTCTGCCCTTGAAACTCACATGAACGTGACTCAGAATTTGTTCATATCTTGTACGTGCTGTACTATGTCCGTCCACTTAAACTGAGAGACAGATTTTATTACCATAGTCAGCTGAATATTAATGGAAGCAAAGCTCTCTCTCTCTCTTTCTCTCTCTCTTTCTCTCGCTCTCCCGTACATGCAAACACAGGTTGGCACAAAAGAAATCTTAAATCTACTTTAGTGTACAACGTGAGAGCTGTACCTCCAAACACACACACACACACACACACACACACACACACACACACACACACACACACATCAGAGATTAGCTCTAATCCTGCTGCCATTGTTAGAGAAGACAGTGACAATAAAAGTCCTAAACATAATACATTAGTTTGAATTATGGGATTATTATTCTATCTGGTTAGAAAGAGCAGGAATTAGCCCGTGTTCAGTTCACCTGATAAATCGGTGGTAAAGACGTGGTAAAGACTACTATATTGTCAAATGTGAGAAGATGAGCAGCCATGGAAAATAGCATGACATATATACACAAAATAATGGCTCTGTTCTCTCTGTTCCCGCTGACCAACAGAGAATTTAGAGAATTTTAATTGTTTTCTCTTTACTTTGATTGCCCCGTTGTTCACAGAAACTAACGATGCCAAAGATTTTTTCACTGGTTGTGTCTGCTGCAATCACGTTCCTTTCAGATAAATCGGTCGGTCTGCACCGCTGACCTGACCTTGCATCACAAACTCATAATAATCTGAAATTACACTGCCGGGTAAAGGTGAAAGTGTTTCTAATATTATCAGAAGCTTTACTCAGAAACAACATAATGTGGCGTCATCATTACCAACAATTTTAGAAAAGCATGGAAAGATGTTTGTAAAGTAGTTGATAGACAAATCAGTGGGCTCTCTACTCTAAACTCTGTCTGCTGCAGCAACACCAAGAACTTTCTGACCTGTAGGACGTCTTGTTGGTTACGTGAGGTGAAGAGTTACAGTTTGATTTCTTTGTACTGGATCTCTAAGGAATAAGAGTTGGTAGGAAACAGAGTAATAAGAAGGAAACAGACTATGTGCAATGAGTTAGCGGGTACTGGCCAGTTTATCGCTTCTTATCAAAGGTCAGGACGCTCTCTGAGTCTTATTACTAATGAGCTATAAAAAAGTAAGCTATAAACCAATTCAGAGAGCATGCTGTCACACAGGGTCATTATCCAGTGTGTGTGTCTGTTTTTAGGGTTTAGGATTGGGATTAAGATGATGGTTTACATACTAGAGGTTTCTTTCTGCAACATTTTTAAACATTTTAACACTCTAGTATCCGTTCTTAAAGATCATATCTACTAGCCAAAATAACTCTTTACAATCATTAAGACATGATGATTATCTCACAACTCTGTATTGCTTGAACAACAGAATCAGGTTGAATAAAAGGCAACAATGGTATCGGTGCACCTTTTGTCTCAGCTGTGATGAGAGTTTAATTTTCTTAGGAAGCATCATATCTGATAAGCTTTTGACCAGGTCATGTTGCTACCAACACGTCTCTGCTGGGGCTGGGCAATCATCAACCAATAACTGTACAGGAAGTTCATCTAGCAGAAAAGATTTAAGCAAACCTACAATACACACACACAAACACACACACACACACACACACACGAAGAAACGAAGAAACACATAATTCATGCATATAAAAATACACAGACTGGGTATCTGGGGACAGCTCTAGCCCAAAGAAAAGACAAAGCTTTCCATACGCTACTTGACCAAATACTGTGTGATGTTAATTCACTGTAGAGCAATAGTGAGAGCTATATTTGGTTGCTAAGCTTACAGAAGGAAGACGTACTGATAATGCATGATAATACAACCATGTTCCATTAAATTAAGAAAATCCATCTGCTAGAAATTAAATGTCAAATGTCAAAATATCTAACTGCAAATCGGCATCCTCTCTCTTTCCTCCTTCCTCTTCCTGTCTCTCCCTATCTTCCCACTTTCTCTGTCTCGACAGAGAAGGGAGACTTCATTGCGTTGGATTTGGGAGGAAGTAACTTCAGGATCCTGCGCGTCAAAGTGAGCCATGAGAAGAAACAGACCGTTCAGATGGAGAGTCAAATCTATGACACACCGGAGGACATCATTCACGGCAGTGGAACAAGAGTAGGTTTACACTGAAATGCAGGCACACACACACACACACACACACACACACACACACACACACACAGTCTCTGCAGCTCAACCTGAGACGACCTCTCCCTCTTCCCACCTCTGTTCCAGCTGTTCGACCATGTGGCAGAGTGTCTCGGCGACTTCATGGAGAAACAGAAGATCAAAGACAAGAAACTTCCAGTTGGATTTACCTTCTCCTTCCCCTGCCAGCAGACCAAACTAGATGAGGTAAAACAAAATTAAAGATTGATTGACAGATCAACTAATTGATCAACGGAAGCAGTGGTCAGGCTGGGAAGTAACTTTTTTGCTTGTACAGTTTTCTACGTAGTCGACTTCTTTATGACACTTTCCATTTATTATCTTTTATTCAGATATATTACCATGCAGTCCATTTGCATTATGAGTCACCACAGTTGTACGGGAACCTCTCCATTAAGCATCAAATCTATCTCTTTCCGTTTCTCACTTCCTCTGACTCGCACTCTGTTTGTCTCCAGGGCTTTCTGATAACATGGACGAAGCGCTTCAAGACCGGTGGAGTGGAGGGAATGGACGTCGTCAAGCTGCTCAACAAAGCTATCAAGAAGCGAGGAGTGAGTCTTGTCTTTTGTCTTATTCGCAGTCATTTGATGCCACACATCAGTTCTGTAGCCCGAAGTCATCAACTTGTTTATTCTAATGCAGCTGGGATGCAAAATGGAACAGATGACAGCGAACCATAGCTGCCAAAAAAAACTACTTACATGTGTGTGCTTTCATTTGCTTCAGGACTATGACGCTGACATCATGGCAGTGGTGAATGATACTGTGGGAACAATGATGACCTGTGGTTTCGATGACCAGCGCTGTGAAGTCGGCATTATCATCGGTACTACAACAATGTGCATTTGAATAGCTGAGGGACCAATCAGATTCAAGAGCGTATTTGGCATTGTTACAAGTAAAATGAAAAAAATTCTCAAAAATACTGTGTACACATCACAAACTGACAACACCCATCTGTTTATCAAGGGCGAGGAAATAATTGTTCATGGATTGTTAATGGATGACTAATAAGTAGACTATAAATTAGATTAAACTGTAAGGATTTGTATTTCTCTGTGTTTAGGTACAGGTACCAATGCGTGCTACATGGAGGAGCTGCGTAACATTGACCTGGTGGAGGGAGATGAGGGCAGGATGTGTGTGAACACCGAGTGGGGAGCCTTCGGAGACGACGGCAGGCTGGAAGACATCAGGACAGAGTTCGACAGAGAGATAGACCGAGGCTCTCTCAACCCCGGCAAACAGCTGTATGTCAAACCATTACAGCCTTGTTCATCCCTGAGATAATCTAAATGAGCTACTTTTAAAGCTGCGAGGGAACTGCAGCATCAGCTGATGATTAGCTGCCAGTTTTCAACCAGCTGTTGTTTATTATTCTGGGTAGAGAGAAGGATTAACATGATTTAGCAAATGTTTATTCGCATATATTAAAACACAAGAATCTATCAAAGTGGCAGTAAAATATTTTTTAAAGTAGTTGCTGGATACTTTAAGGATAGCATTGATGTACCTCAAAGCCTGCTGTTTTACCTTTAGATGAATGTAGCTGATTTATGAAGCAGATCCAAGTTATCCTGCATGTCTGCTGTTTACACAAATTGTCACAGAAGTCCTGCACGCCGTTAATATGACTTGCAGAGAAAAAGCCAGTGCTCTTTGTTGGCTCTCTGCCCTTGTTTTTTTCCACAAGGGAGGCAAAGTCTGTTTTTCTAAAAATGTGAGCTGCCTATAGCCTCACCATGAGGCCAGCAGCATCTGAATCAACACATTAAATGATTCTGCTGAACTGAAAACGGGTAGAAAAGTTTCAGCTGCTAGAAACTCAACTGTCTATAACTATTAGAGGACAGTTGGAAAAAGTATAGTACTGTATAGTGATATTTATCCAAAGCTCAGGATATTTAACCAGAGGTTTCAGGGTGTTTTTGTTTCCCCCACCTCTCACTTTTTCTTTAACTGTGTCGTAGATTTGAGAAGATGGTCAGTGGTATGTACATGGGGGAGCTGGTTCGTCTCATCCTGGTGAAGATGGCCAGAGAGGGCCTGCTGTTCGAGGGAAGGATCACCCCTGAGCTGCTTACTAAGGGGAAGTTAGAGACCAAACACATCTCAGCCATAGAGAAGTAAGTCATGCCACATTTTAATTCCATGCATTTTCTTAATCGAGTAGTTATATGAAACTAAATCATTAAACTATATATTTCTAGTCCATCATAGCTGCGCTCTGTCTTTCCTTTTTAGGAGTAAGGAGGGGTTGAGCAAGGCCAGAGAGATTTTAATCAGACTTGGTGTGGAGCCCTCAACTGACGACTGCATCGCTGTGCAGCATGTGAGTATTGTTGCTGAAATAGCACATCAATCTTGTGAATACCTCTTTTCAGAGATGCCATTTAAATTAGGGAAACAATACTTGGTCAAAATATATTCAAGTATTTAGTGTAGTACTTTCAAATTAACTATTTAAGTCATATAAGAAGGAAGAACAAAATGAAATCCACTTTTTTTTTTAGCATTATTGGTGTATTTTGGCCATACATTTTTTTCAGCATATCTGAGATCTGAAGTTTTAAAACAGGTTCTGTTGTAGTATCTGACAAGAGTTTACATAAAACAAAAGCTGCTTTGTTTATCTCATTCTGCAGTTCATGAAGTTTGGATGTGCTTCTTATTGAATTTCTCCTCCTTCAGGTTTGTACCATTGTGTCTTTCCGCTCTGCCAACCTGATAGCTGCTGCGCTGGCAGGCATCCTCATGAGGCTAAAGGAGAACAAAGGCGTGGCACGACTCCGAACCACTGTAGGCATCGATGGATCTCTATACAAGATGCACCCACAGTGAGTGACGATAACATTAAAGATAAGATACAGATGTATGTGTTTGTTTATTATTCATGCTCTATCAGCACTTAAATTTGTTTTATTACCTTTTTGACATTATGCACCTCATTGCTCCCCACATTTCCACAAAAATCATTGAGAACTGCTGTCAGATGGAGTTAGCTTGTGTTGTGCATGATATCCCTTATTTATCAGTATGTAGTATATACTGTTTAAAGAAGACCACATTTCTTTTTAAAACTTAAATTCTCTTGTGTCTATTTCAGATATGCCAGGCGTCTTCATAAGGCAGTCCGTCGTTTGGTCCCGGACACTGATGTTCGGTTCCTCCTATCAGAGAGTGGCAGTGGAAAAGGAGCAGCCATGGTGACAGCTGTGGCCTACCGACTCGCCGAGCACTCACGACAAATTGCCCAAACACTGTCCGAATTCCGCCTGACGACCGAACAACTGCTGGAGGTGAGGACAGAGAGATACTGTAATGTGTGTGTGTGTGTGTGTGTGTGTGTGTGTTTGTGTGTGTGTGTGTGTGTGTGTGTGTGTGTGTGTGTGTGTGTGTGTTTGTGCATCTTTCACTGTGTGCAACTTCACTATTGAAAATATTCTTTATTTCTCCAGGTAAAGAAGCGAATGAGGATAGAGATCCAAAATGGCCTTTCAAAGAGCACTCAAGACTCTGCTACTGTCAAAATGCTGCCAACCTTTGTACAAAGCACTCCTGATGGCTCAGGTGACACACACACACACACACACACACACACACACACACACACACACACACATACATATTCAAGCTGGCAACTTGTGACTGCACGTGTGTGTCTGTTGGGAAGAGAGAGCAGCTTAGCAGCTCATTGCAGCTGGTTCACACCATGTCACCCCTCTCTGTGATTGACAGAGCCCGAAATGCAGACAAGAATTTGGATTCTCACATCGACATCCTCAGCTATTCTTTTGGAGTATTGTACAAGGCATATACCTGAGGTGTTTGACATGGTTACTGTTTTATTTATTTATCCATCTCTCTGTCTTGTCATCCAGAGCATGGTGACTTCCTGGCTTTGGATTTAGGAGGAACCAACTTCAGAGTTCTATTGGTCAAGATTCGTTCTGGCAAGAGGAGAACAGTGGAGATGCACAACAAGATCTACGCTATTCCTCTAGAAGTGATGCAGGGCACAGGAGAGGAGGTGAGATCCATCAGTCAACAGTGATGCAGACAGTGCATTTGAGCGAAAGTCAGAAGGATGGGTGAGAAACGTTGAACCTCCTGTTACCTTTGGTGGTACTGTAAAGATTAGGGTAGTTAGGTAGGAGGCCGGGGTGGACCGCTTGTTGGCTCAGAGGTAAGGTGATAGGATGGAAGCAAGGAAGAAGGACGCTAAATTAGAGGTAGACGGAGAGGTTGATGGGTTGAGATTAGCATTGCATTGGCAGTCTTTAGAACTTTAAACTTAACTCTTGTACATCGACTGAGGCTAATCCTGTCTGTCACCTTTGGCCTTTTCATCCACACTTTCGCTCCTCCATCTGTTTCTCTGCCTCCTGAGGTATGCAGGACAAGAAAGTCAGAATAGAAATGGCTCTATATGATTGTAATTTCACAGGTGTTTTGCCTAATTAACCCTCTTCTGAAGACTGTGCCCACTCTCCTATGGGACAATTTGCACCTTTTTATAATTTTTATTAGTATGTGGAGTTTGGTGGTTATAACATCTACTCCTCCAGACCATTACTGGAAATATGAATTAACTTGCCCGGTTAAGTAAGTGACACACACGAACAACAGATTTAACAGGGGTCCACTAAATTCCACCTTTCTCTGTCACAGTTCAGTACTGGACTGCAGACCAGTCAAATTATATAACCGTTCTGTATAATTAAACCTCTAAAATATGGAAATTACAAGGCTGCATCCACCGTCATATAACACTTAATTAATGTGTTCTATAAAATGTCAATCATGTGCCTTTTTAAAGCCCAAAGGTATCCCTTTTTTTTTTTACTTTCTATGGTAGTATTATCTTGTTAATATTGTCAGACAGAATACTACTAAAAAAAATCACTGGAGGCTCAAAATGGAGCCAAGTATGACAAATGTTTTTGATTCTGTAGTTTTCACTTATTGTCATATCTTTCTTCCTCCAGTTGTTTGACCACATTGTGCAGTGTATCAGTGACTTCCTGGACTACATGGGGATGAAGAACACTCGTCTTCCTCTGGGCTTCACCTTCTCGTTCCCCTGCCGGCAGACCAGCCTGGACGCTGTGAGTGCTCAGCTCTTCCTTCCTCTCTGATATGCTGTACTGTCTCTTCCTTCCCCGAGAGTCTTACATCAGCTGCGTCTCAAAACTGAACCTGCTGATTCTGCACAATGGGTCCACTGACAAGCTTACATATTACCAGCGTCGAGAGAAAACCCCAGATGGTTCCAAAATAGCTTGTGAAATTCTGGCATCCTATTCAAGGTATAACACTTTTCAATTGTGTGCGTGTGTGCGCGCAGGGCATCCTGGTGACATGGACCAAGGGTTTCAAGGCGACAGACTGTGAAGGAGAAGATGTGGTGGGACTGCTGAGGGAGGCCATTAAGAGGAGAGAGGTAGAACATGAGGAGCAGCATCATCCGGTTAAACGTGACACCCTGTGCTGAAATGTGGACTGTGGCGTTGCATCATCTTATGTGGTTCTTTTTTAGGAATTTGACCTAGATGTAGTGGCCGTAGTGAATGACACAGTGGGAACCATGATGACCTGTGCCTACGAAGAACCCACCTGTGAGATTGGACTGATCGCTGGTTAGTTTCACCTTATATCAACTGTTACATTGACTGTTTTTGATCAATTTCCGGTACTCTATCCACCTAATGTGTCTGACTGATCGACTGTAGGCACTGGCAGTAATGCCTGTTACATGGAGGAGATGAGGAACATTGAGACGATCGAGGGAAGTGAGGGACGGATGTGTGTCAACATGGAGTGGGGGGCTTTCGGAGACAACGGATGCCTTGACGACATTAGGACAGAGTACGACCGCGCTGTGGATGACTTCTCCCTCAATCCAGGAAAACAAAGGTTAAAATCTCCCTCACACACACACACACACACACACATATTATGTCCACGTTCTTTAAGTCAGAAACACCTGTTAGCATATTAACTGTTTATTCCCTGGATTCATATCTGTAGAAATGACCTACAGTATGTGTGGATGCATGTATATGACTATTAATGTGTATGTTTTGTGCTTGCATGTGTTTTACAGATATGAGAAAATGTGCAGCGGCATGTATCTTGGTGAAATTGTGCGGAACATCCTGATAGATATGACCAAGAGAGGATTCCTGTTCAGAGGACAGATTTCTGAAACACTGAAGACCAGAGGCATCTTTGAAACAAAGTTCCTCTCACAGATAGAGAGGTAAAAAAAATTAGCACTGTGTTAGTGTTTGTTTGGGTCTGGAGGAGTGACAATGGGTTAAAAGTACTTTAGTCTCTCGTCTTGCCAAGCTGTGAAAGTGACAACATCAGTGCCAGTAGATTGCACTCGAGCAACAAATTATCTTTGCCTAGTTCACCGCTCCGCTACTGATGTTCTTATCCTTTAAATTTGTACTTTATTTCCCTTCTGCTAACGGCTCAGTCTTCATGTCTTTGTCTTTCTCCAGTGACAGATTGGCTTTGCTGCAGGTGAGATCCATCCTGCAACACTTGGGGCTGGACAGCACCTGCGATGACAGTATCATAGTCAAAGAGGTAAGCTATAGGGAGACATATTTGTGTGCGCATAACAAACCATTATATTAAAATATGTTTTTCAAAATTGTACCCAGTCAAAACATTAGCACACAAGCATGTTCAGTAGCTTATTCAGTCTCACATCCAGGGCAGTTATCAACACAAACTCTTGACCCTTATTGCACCTCAGGTGGTGTTTGGAGAGAACATACACTCAGTTGACAGGTTATTGGGTACACCGAGGTAATACTAATGCAGTCTAGTACAACAGTCCTGCAACAAGTCCTCCCTTCATGAAGGTTATAATGTTCAGTTTGTGTTGAAACCATTTTAGAGAGGTGTTGATTCAACTGTATGGTCACTTTAGAGGCTGCAGTTTTTGGTTCTGTTGAATTGTTTAGCATTATACTTACAGGTGTTTCTATTATTTTGTCCACTCCATTTAGATCAACGAGGGTAGGCTAAGTAACAGAAACTCCTCTCTGTATAATGCAATACAGATAGTGTATGGTGGACGCTGAAAGAGTCTGAGCCCCACAATACGTTGTTATCACGTGTCTTGTGAAAGAGGCAGGCATATGTGACTTTAGAAACAGACACGTTAAGTTTTATTTATTTTCAATGTTTGTGCAGTGATATGATGTTTTCTAGCTCAGCAAACTGTGGCAGGTACAGTCTTCTATGTGTGGCAGTAATGATAATGGCTTTCATTGTTATGCAGGTATGTGGAGCAGTGTCACACCGTGCAGCTCAGCTGTGTGGGGCAGGAATGGCGGCCGTGGTCGATAAGATCAGAGAGAACCGAGGACTGGACCATCTGGACATCACTGTAGGGGTGGACGGGACACTCTACAAACTACATCCACAGTGAGTTGAATTCATCAGTAACTGATCACACAAAACTATTCCCTGTCCGCTGACGTGCCAAAGAAACAAAGATGTGACATATGGTGACCCAGCCACTCTGTCATGGGGTGAATGTACTGGTCTAAAGGACTTGTTTTATGTTCTAGTGCAGCTAATGACACATTCACCTTAAAGATGTAGTCTACGATTCTAATCCAAAACAGTTTTTGTCAAATTCAGTGGATATCTCCTCACAGTCCGCTAGCTTTCCGTTCGGTGTGTGTGCTGAAAAAAAAAGTCCGGTGTTCATACACAGCCCTGGCTCTGTAAACGGGAAACAAACAGAGCGACTCAGGCAGAGAAACCAACCCAGGTCGTAAAATACTGACGCTTTAGCCGTATTTCCACTAAACACTTTGGTATAATATGTCACAACTCGTGCTTGTACACAGGACAAACTAATGCTGTGCGTTACTCACACAAGTTTGAAGGAGCACTGAAGGGAGGGATGTATTTGTTTGGCTGTTGAGTTCAAATATCAACAAGCTTTCTCCAGAATCGTTGACGACACCTTTAATTACATGACGACTGTATTTCATTAATGTCATCGCTGGAGTGGAACCTACGATGCAGAAGACAAGCAAATACAAACAAAGGCAGGTTCAATCGGTTGTGGACAACAATGATGAGAAGAGCTGCAGGCCATTATAACTCAACAAACAAGTGTCCTTGTTTGCTACTTTTTAAAATTTGTCATGACAGTTTTATTTCTCAGCCTTCTCATGATTATTTAACTCTGTTGTTGCTGATGTTGACCCTCTCAAATTATTTGGCAGGAAATCACTTCAGCTATGTGACCTGCTTGTCTAAATGAAAGAGAAATCGCAGTATAAGGAAGCTGGCTGTATCAGACTGGTTTTCTTCTCTGATCTGATATATATTGTTGTATAATCCCAATATGGCCATGAATTTACACCCAGACTCTGTGTGGTCCTTGCTAGTTCTTGTTTGTACATTTACATTTACAAGGTGGCAAAAGCTAAATTCACATAAGAGGCAAGACAACACAGTTTTTGTTTTTTTTTGCCATCTTCATACTTCATACAAAGAAAAAAAACAAGTTCTGTTTTTTAGCTGCTGATCTCATGCACTGGTCTGATACACTCATTTAATGTCACCTCAGTTAATGTAACGATGAGTAAATGTTCAGAAACTATGTTAAAAAAATCATATAAAGTAATGGTGGCTTTTTTTTTACTTTGAGCCAAATGGCATGTAGAGTACATGTCTCATGCATTATTGCATGTAGATCATGTTGAGTCTTGCTTTAGTTGTGAACTAATTAAGTACAGGATGTGCAGACTGTTGCACAATACAAGAGAGATAGCTGAGGTTAAATACAATTTGTCACTCCATCTCCTTTCTTTTAAGCCAGTGTCAGCTCAAAAGCTCCATCAACGAATCATTTATTAAAAGGATGTTATTGATCTGAGTCATGTCAGTTGTAGCACATGCCATTGAGTTTTTCTAAGCTAACATAATCAGAAGAGCCAGTCCCTTATTCAGAAAAATCTTACTGGCTTTCTTGCACCTGCATATACAAATTGTTGTCGAACTTGTTAAACATGTAACCTTCCCATCTCACTCACTGTTTTTAGAGGCAAATCCACACACCTCCATTTAAACTGGCTTCTTTTTCTATTTGGTGCAGTGTTCATCACTCTTTAATGCTCTGCCAAAATGTTTTGTCTCTGTCTAGTTTCTCCGGGATCATGCACCAGACAGTAAATGAACTGGCTCCTCAGTGTAACGTCAACTTCCTGCTGTCAGAGGACGGCAGTGGGAAAGGAGCTGCACTCATCACGGCCGTGGGCTGCCGGCTGAGACAGGAGCTGAACAATAAATAGAAAATATCTCTTCTGTATCGCCATTATCTCACCACCTCTCTAGTTCCCCCCCTCTCTCCACTTGCTCTCTCCTCCCCTCTGTTCTTTCCTATTGTCTCCTTTCCTCCTGAATCAAACCAGTCCAATCAACGTATCACACTCCAGTAGTTGCTTTAGTCCGTCTACACGACAGAGAGAGAAGGAGATAGCTTTCTCTGCCGTGTAAAGTAACAGAGAGTCAGGCACTATGTTGTAGTTAGATTATGTTTGATTAACCATTGTAACAATACCCAGACTCTTAAGGGTTTTGCAGTTTTGTGATTTCTGAGGTTAAACTTATCATAGAGATAAAACAAGCACATTCAACTCCCGTAAAAATGTGCAGGCCACAAAAAAGTCCACACACTCCTGTAATGCTCCCATGCGCTGTTTATCATCGCCATCTGGAGGATTCCTCTGATAATTGCAGTCTGTCACAATATACCAAGTACAACGGTTGCAAGACAAATTTCCAAAAGCATTGCAGAAAAAAAAGTGTATCCCTGCAACATGTTCAGTAGATGCAGGGACATAAAAACACTGTTTTATTCCAAAGTCACCAAAGTGTGTCTGCTGCTCACTGTCTGAACAACAAGACAAAAAAGGGATGTGAGATGATATATAAATGTGTAATGAGATGAAAGGGAATATTTTTGCTTTAAAGTTTTTAATATCTTACCCAGATACAATACAATATGTTATACATACATTGTTGCTATTTATTTTATTTTTATATTTGGAGGTGTTGAAAAATGTTACTGTTGCAATAAGGAGGCACACAGAGGATCGTAAAAGTCTCCCTCAGCGTGATCTGTCCTGTAGTGGAGGATTTGACAAACCACATCAGGGCAGAGACAGGACAAAAGAGGGACTTCTACCACGCTTGATCTGCAGGGAATGCCATGCCACATGCTTGCTGAATGTGTAGATTTGGCCTAATTTATGACAACAATCCTATTCTACTCTAATGTACTCTACTGTAAAATATGTCCAAAGAGCACTTGTATTTTACTAAGTGGAAATCCTGTTGTAGGTACTGTTGATAAGTTTTTGTTGTCTTAAGAAGCGCTGACTACCCTCATCATCACAGTGAGACTTACCAGTTACTGAGCAACAGCCATGAAACAGGAATGTGGTGCTAACATGGATGCCAGAGGAACAACAATGGCCAAACTGTGTATAAGAAGAATATTACGGTAGCTGAAACTTAAAGGGGAATTTAAACATTTTGGAAATGTAGCGTATCCCTGTACTCGCTCGCTGTACTCCATAATGCTCCTGAAGGCTCAGGAGGGTGCTTAAGTGAACTACTGTATGGCTCATTCAAGTAACACAATTCATGCAAAGTCATAAATATTTATTTTTCTCTTTAATAAAATCAAATAATCATATTATTGCTATTAATGATACTGATTGGAAGACTGGTGAATTTGTTCACTGCCATTCTTCCGAGATATCTTTCATTGTAGAGACTGGCCTTTTAAAAAAAAAAAAAAATCCTAGACTGTAAGAGGAGAAAAGCTTTTAAAATCAGGGTACTGTAGCTAAGTGGTCGCTGGCAGTTGTGGTGCAACGATGAAGATGCTACAGTACATTTTACTGCCATATTTCTTAACCACAGTTAAAATTTTGGCTTGTGGGGACAGATTAGCACAAACAAACCTGAAGCTAATACCGTTAAGAAATCCAAGCAATGACACTGCAAACGAGTTGAATTTCCACCCAACTGCCAGGATGAAGGGGGTCATCCTCTCCAGCCAGTCCTAAGCTACCCTGCCTTCAGATTTTCCCCAAAGTAGTCAGTCTGAAAGCCAGCCCCACATCACACAGACACTTTAATCTCTTTGCTTCTGTCCACAAAATCCAGTGTGTATCTGTCCAACACTGTCAATCAAACGGTCACTAAATAAAGACAAACCTGTGTCAATCTGATGTTGTAATTTTTGCACTCGTGTACGTATGGATTCTGTTCAGTGGTGGTGTTATTGTATTCAGAGGTCACTGTTCAATAAGAACATGAGCTCATGCCCCCATGTCTGTCAGCATCAGCCCTTCTGAAATGTCCTTTAGCAAGACAACTGACAAGTACAACTGACGGGCCATTGCACATACACATACTGTCACATTTATTAAACACATCATCGACTTTTATTTAGGCTACAAACAACTAACGTGCTGTTTTGTGCAGACAACAGATACAGATATTTCACCATGTCACTGTGTGTGTTTTAAAAGTCAAAAAGTTGTTACAAGGAATCAAAAGGTTTTCTCCACATTCTGAAATGGCTACAATATTTACAACATCATGACCCGACTGTACGTGCGCAACCATCACACAAGTCCCATATTTACATTTCCACTTCACCAGCATATTTTAAATGAATATACTCTATAGATGACAATGTTACATTTCACATCAGATTCTTCTAAGTAGCAGCACTTTGACTTTTTTTATCTGGACTCTACTGTACACTCACCATAAAAAAGTTACCAGTGAAATCACAACATATGAGCAACATGCTGCACAACATGTGGCCAATATATTAAAGGAATAGTACTGCACAGTAACAGATACAGATACATGCTAACCATATAACTAATAATGAGGGAGATCCAGCTAGTTCTGAGAAATAAGGTGAATTCAAGGTTGATTTTCTTTTTAAGATGCATAATGATCAGCTAATGTCAATGTTTTATTAATGTTAGAAACAGGAGGCGGCTCCCTCACTGCTACTGAAACTTTGTTGATAGCTGTTGATCACACAGGATCTCAGAAAATGTTGAGTATATCGTCACTCCAGTCAATCCATATTGACCCTGCGGCTCCACGTAAAGTTACACAATATGTTACATCCTGTGTTATAGTATAAATAGCTAATTCTGTGTCTGTTAATTTAATATGTGAAGCAAGTTGGAATTTAATTTATTATTCTACCAAATCATCTAACATGAAATGGAGCTGTATGACCGTGGTCAAAGTTATTTCAGCTCCAATAGTGGTAAGGGTGGTATTGTCACCACTTTACTGCTGAATTTATACCACAGAGCTTCTCAGAACTACGTGAACTAATCTGCTTGACTGCAGAGATGTCGCCTTCATAAAAGTCTTTTATTGTATCGCCAATCTCATAGGAGTTCTCCTGCACTTTGGTGCTAATTTTGAATGCAAACATTTTCAATAAATTGAGTTACCAATAAATTACTTTAATTATCACTTTGTGTGTTATGATTGTTGACAAAAAGAAGTGAAACAAAGTCCAATGTCCAGGGCAGTAAAAAGAAGACAACACACAAAAACAACAACATTAAGGCTTGGTGCTGATGCCAGTGGACTGTTCATCCATCCTATGCTCTTGAAAACCAGTAACTACACATAAAAACTCAATCACAGCTTTTCTCCAAAAGAGAAGAAGACAAAGGTGTCAGAGATGGAAGAAGGAATGTAGAAGATGGGCGGAGGAAGGAGAATGGGAAAAGAAGTGAATGATTCGACGGATTTATCTTCAGACTTTCCCACTAACAATGCAAGAATAACCCTCTCTAGTTGTCCAGTACGTAGGCATAGTTTCTTCCATTTATAACTATATTTTCACATGCTCATGTGACCACTTTGGCATTAACAGCAAAACATCCATCAGCTTCATAGTCACATTCATTTATATACCTCTGTAACAGACACAGTTAATGGTCCCAAGTCCAATGACCGACTCTTTTCTTTAAGGTTTTCCACGTGGATGAATGTCACCATAGTTTGTCCAACTCTGGTTGGCAGTCATCAGGCTCTCCTCTGTCTTTATTGGCTGCAGTTTTTTTATTATGTCATGGCTGAAGAGAAACCCTTTTGCCTTCCCATCGAGAATGTCCCCATCGTCATTTGTTTCAGTTGTCAGCGGGGATGCTGCATAAGTTTGGCAGCCAGGGATTTTGTATCATCCGGCCTCTTCGCCACATGCGTGTTGTGCGTGCTGTATGTTATTGATGACGTCTGTTTTCTGAGCTGCACGCAAGCATCTCTCTCTGTGTTTAGCTCAGCGCCGACAGCCATGTTTGTGTCGAAGGTGTTGTTCATTTTGATGGAGGTGTGCGTGTATGTGCTGTCTTTGCGGTGGCTGCGTGTCATGGTGACTCTGAAGGTGTGCGTGTGCTGCAGTTCCATCTTGTCCTCCTCTGACACTTTGATGAAGGGACACCAAGCAAACGCGTGACGGAAACCAGCACGAAACCTGCAGAAAGAGGAGGACAGAATTGGTTTTCTGCTTTTTGTGCTACTGGAACTTGAGGAGTTTCTGGGTGTGAATATGCCTTTTACCTTTGGTTTAGACAGCAGTAAATGATGGGATTGTACATGGTCGAACTCATCGCCAACCAGAATATGGCCAGATACACCTGACAAGGATAACAAAACATGATGCTCAATAAATAAATAAATAAATCAGACTAAAATAGAATTAATAACAGGCAGAAAGGCAGCTACTAACCTGTTGAATATAATGTTGTTTATAAATGTCTCTGTTAAATGATCCCAGTATGAAGTAGATGTGGTAGGGCAACCAGCACAGGGCAAAGGTCACCACCACGACAACCATCATCTTCACCACCTATGAGAAATCACAGAGTAAGACAATATCGCCATATTTCAAATTCCACTCTAATATCACTCAGTTCAGTTCAACTAAGCTAAATTAAGCTCAGGTTATCTGAGCATTTTTATAATAGTGAGGGTGACACTTTAGAAGCCCAGACTTGTAGTTTGTGACCTTTCTCTTGGCTGTTATCTGGCTGTGGTAATGGTCTGTCGCCTCTCCAGGGATGTGCCCACCCCACAGCGATCGGCCAACTAAACTGTAGGTCACCAGCATCACCAGCAGAGGGAACAAGTAGATCAGCAATATCACTGCAAACTGGTAACTGCAGAGGGACAGAGAGAGAGACAAAAAGCTGGCGACTCATGCTGTCCTGTGTTATCACCATTAGTGACATGTCAGTGTGTTCATATGTGTGTTTGAAGGTTAATTCACATTTACAGTGGGTGAAGATCTATTATCTTTTTGTATTTATGTGAGTGTCTCTCACTCTTGCAATAACTGTGTGGCTTCTCTTCGACCGTTTGATCATTTGACAGTATTGAAAATACAACATACTTAGAAACATACTAACATGAATAATGAATAAATAATTGTTGGATGGTTTCAGATATTGAAGGGTCCCTCTGATTGATATACAGTATATCTTCTGCCAAAATGGCTTATTTTACTGTTACTTTTACTCTGGCTAACCAACATTTAAAAGTGAAGACATGATAGCTTATAAACTGGAAAAAAAGTCTTAACCTTTTATAAAAGTCATCAAGCCAGCCATTACAAGTGTCAGTAAAAAGACAAACCTATCTGGGTTTTTTTATTAATCTTGTTCCTTCACCTTAGTTGATGTGTTCCTCCATAATCGTCAGGCCAGTCGACCATGCACACGGTTCTGGGATAGTAAAATCTGGTCACGCTGTAGTAGCACTGAGGGAAAGCCAGTAAGATTGCTACAATCCAAATCAGGGCAATCACAACCTTTGTAGAGGTGGAGGAGAGGCGGGGCTTCAGAGGGTGGATGATGGCCATGTACCTGAAAGAAGATAAAAACGTTTTATTCAATCATATCACAAATCTCATGTTTAACTCGCAGGAACAGACGTAAAGAAACTGGAGTGACTCTGTGAAGGTTCTGTTGTTATCTCTGCCACAGACGGTCAAAACTCTTTTCATGTGAAAATCTACCTGCTCATCAATTAAACCATTAGCTGTGAAATAATCATTTCAAATCTCCTCACTCACGGTAATTAAAACGTTCTTGCTGAGTGTTCTTTGAATAGCTTCTATCATGCTTTTGATAGAAGCTATTCAAAGAACACCATCAGTACATATAATAATTATATTGAATTACATTTTGAGAGGAGAAAATGTCTTCTTTCTTCTTGAAGACCTGGGAACATGAGCTGTCTAGATTACAGGGATAGAATTATATTATCATGTTAGTCTGAGGTGAGAAATGCAGTTTTTTTCCTTGTTTGTTTCCTCCTGTGATGCCTTTCCTTTTTCCTTCATTGTCCTGCATACACGTTATTCTCAACTTTAAGCTTTATGATCTAAATATCCTGTAATTCAACCTAATAATGATGAATGAAGGCTCCACCACCTTTAAAGGAGCAGTATGTAGAATTTCAGTGGCAAGAGACTGCAACCAACTGAATACCCCTGCCCACACCCCTCCCTTTCCAAGCGTGTAGGAGAAACTATGGAGAAATAAGAACTAAGATGTTGTTGTCTCTTTTCCCAGGATCTGACATGCGGGGTATCAGATCCATGGAAGAGATGGGAGAGATATGGAGAACGAAGATATCTCCATTCTCAGAATAGAGGAGACATTGCTATTAAATGTTTTTTTACAATGGTTAAATATTTTAAATAAAATGTTCACACACTTATATAAATCACCTCATAACCTGGCGATCGGATTGGCGATCTCGAGTAACCACAAGTGGATGATATAAAAATAGAAACGATCGCCACCAAATTCAAGCTGCCACTTCAACGTAAAAACACGAAAGGCCCTCTCTTGAGCCAGTTTGTCCATTCTGGGCTACTGTAGAAACATGGCGGTGCAACATGGCGGACTCTGTGGAAGAGGACTTGATCCCTATGTAGATATGAAGGGCTCATTCTAAGCTAACGAAAACACAACGATTCTCAGTTTCAGGTGATTCTACACTAATGAAAACATTATTATGAACATTATATTCCATTTCTGCCAATAGATCCCCCTAAATCTTACACACTGCTCCTTTAAATCAATTAGTACTGTCACTTGAAAATAGAGCACTGACCACCTTTTTTTGCTCTGAGTGAAATGTCGAATGAAATGACTACGTTGATTCTGTCGACTTGACTTTATCTGCTTTAGCGGAGGATTCAGCTTACAATTTTTCTCAATTATTTACACACCTAGTTCTAAACCACACTTTTTTCAAAACACTACACACAATTCTCTACATTTGGCACAATCATCATGAATAAAACCTCTTGTGTTCACATGGAACACACTACCATTCAAAATACTAAACTTAAATTTCCTATCCACTCTGACTCCTCACATGGGCAACACATGTTGCGCAATCGTTCAATTAGCAATCAGAGCTTCAGCAATACCGTTTTTCTCAATTTTTTACACATGTTTTCTGAAAGCATGGCTCATTTTCTTAAAACTCTAAACACAAATACAAAAACTCACACACAAAACCCAAAACTCTACATANCACACACACACACACACACACACACACACACCATCAAATGAAAAGACATTTCTAAGAACCAATTGAACACTGATGTGCTCAATGGAAAACACTATGATGAGCGGAAAGCACTACTATGATAATCTTATCAGTAGGCCTTTTGCATTTTCAGTATTATACTACATACTGTACGTACAGTAGCCTGTTGTAAACTGTTATGTTTTCATACTCAAATATAAAACACACAAATACAAGAAAATATATTTTTTATTCTGAAATACTGTATACATCTCAGTGTTTTTTCATACAGAACAAGAAAAAGGAAAAAGAAAATAAACCTTCTGCATATACTGCAGAGAAAAAGAAAATTAGGCTGCATCCTGTCTTCTGTTTCGGTCTGGCCAAAGGACCTCATCAACATCACAGGCAATGTTCTCCCTGGCCAAGCAGCGGGGGAAATATCACCTAGCATGGCGAATCCAGCCCTGAAAAGCTTCTACAGCTAAATCGGCACTTGCATCTTCCATAGCTTGCAGAAGAGGTCACCACATGGTCAACCAAAGTGTCTCATCAGAGATTACTATATGGCTCTCCTTGGCCTTGCTCTTCCTCTTCCTTGTCCTCCTCCTTCCCATCCTCCTCTTCTTAGTCTCACTCCTCTCACTCGCAATGGCTCTCTCTGCTATGTTGGCATCCATTGTTTCAAAATAGAAGAGCTCACCTGTGGCTCTTTTACTGTATTGCTAAAGCTCTGATTGCTAATTGAACGACTGTGCAACATGTGTTTGCCCATGTGAGGAGTCAGAGGGGATAGTAGGAAATTTAAGTTTAGCATTTTGAATGGCAGTCTGCTCCATGTGAACACAAGAAAGAAGATTATGCCAAATGTAGAGAATTGTGTGTAGTGTTTTAAAAAAAAAAGTGTTTACAACTGAAATCTGAGTTTAAAGCAGGAAATGTACTTGTATTTTAGCAGAATTGGTTCAGGGGGTTGGTACATGAGTTACAGGTTGTGGTCACTGTGTCTCAAGTACCAGTGTTAGTGTGTAAACAATTGAGAAAAACTGTAAAAGGGCCACAGGTGAGCTCTTCTATTTTGAAACAATGGATGCCAACATAGGAGAGAGAGGCATAGCAAAAGGAGTGAGAGTAAGAGGAGGAGGACGGGGAGGAGGAGGACAAGGAAGAAGAAGAACAAGAGCAAGACCAAGGAGAACCATAATCTCTGATGAGATTCGAGCCACTTTGGTTGATCATGTGGCGACCTCTCCTGTAAGCTATGGAAGACGCACGTGCAGATAGAGCTGTAGAAGCTTTTCAGGGCTGGATTCGCCATGCTAGGTGATACTTCCCCCGCTGCTTGGCCAGGGAGAACATTGCCTGCGATGCTGATGAGGTCCTTTGGCCAGACCGAAACAGAAGACGGGATGCAGCCTAATTTTCTTTTTCTTTGAGGTATATGCAGAAGGCTTATTTGAGTTTTTTCTATTGTTTGTTCTGTATGACAAATCCAACTGTGTTTGCTGAGATNCACTGATGTGTGTCCAATGGTAAACACTATGATGAGCGGAAAACACTACTATGATAATCTTCTAAACTAAATAATCTAAACTGTTATGTTTTCATACTCAAATATAAAACACACAAATACAAGAAAATATATTTTTTATTCTGAAATGCTGTATACATCTCAGCAAACACAGTTGGATTTGTCATACAGAACAAACAATAGAAAAAACTCAAATAAGCCTTCTGCATATACCTCAAAGAAAAAGAAAATTAGGCTGCATCCCGTCTTCTGTTTCGGTCTGGCCAAAGGAGATTTGTGGTGGAATAATACTAATAAGACTGATAAGAAATAGAAATAATTATGGTGGCCATGGCAACCCAACGTAAATCTCATGCAATGTACAAATATTCATTTGCTGAGCAACATCACTCAGTATTGTCACCATTACACTCAAATGATTGAACTATGACTATGAATCACTCATTTGAATTATTCAGGATTGACAGCATGAATGCATTTGAATGGCCATGCCCTTTTTTTCTTATTTTTAGTTTTATGAGTAATAACTGTGTGTGATCTTGCATAAAGTGATTTGCATTAAAGATGAAGAAAGAAGTCATTTTATTGTATTGTATTCTGTTGTATGGTATTCTGGCCTCAAATTAAGCTCAGTGGAGCATAAATGAAAAGAAAATGTTTCACAAATTAAAAAAAAAAATCTGTGCCTTGTCGCACAAATCAAGTGAACCTAAAGTGTGAGCAGAAATGATAAACCATAAATGAAACAAATAATCTGTAAATAAAAGGGAAGTTGTATAATGTAATCAGATATTTTGGCTCTGTTGTGTGAAGCAACCAACTCTCAGGTCTTTTACTTGGCTTTACATCAACATTAACTCTCAGTTCTCTTTTTTGTTCTCAGTTCGAAGTCACACATCACACCAGACCCAACTCTTAAAGGTAGGTAGAACTTTTAGGCTTGTTGCTGTGACGTGGAGGCGGCAGAGAATCACTCGCCTTGTGCCATTTTATGAATGCAGATTATGTTTCACAGTTTATCTGTTTAACATGTAGCCTAACTAATCGTTTTCTGCTTGCAGCTGCGGCACATGACACGAAAGAAAATACCTGAATAAAGCCACTTAAAGTGATGATTCCACAAATTGGAAACTAATGAGGCAGAATAATTGAGTTATAAGCAGATTTTACACCTGGTCTGATCTTAGCATTTGACTCATTCATCACCACATCTGTCCTGAGCCACATATCATACATGTCATGCACACGTATGAGAGTATAATGAAATGCTCCAATGAAACTCTCTCCTCTGGAACAACTGCATTGCAGTGTATGTGCAGTTTACTGGGTGCACCTCTGCTATCAAATGCAGTTTAATACAACAGCGCGATAAATCCTATCTTTGTGTTGACACTGTCAGAAAGGTGTGGATTCAACTCTGTGGTAATTTTTGAGGCCATAATTACTGATGTTGTATTGACTGTATTTTATTAACATTCTTTACCCCTTATGTATGATAATAGGAGTGGACAAAACATTAGAAACACCTGTATATACAGTGCAGTCTAATACAACACCACCTGTGAACATCAGCTTCATTAATATAATATCTATTGCAGGGCTGTTGTATTTTATTGCATAATATTGTCCAAGTGCAACTACTAAACTTGTAACTCAGTACTTATATCATATGTTTAGCACAGTTTCAGACTAAGAGCAGACTGACCATTCACGCTCCAGTGAGCATTAATGACATCTGTGTCTCAGCTGCTTGTTGACCCATATCTCCTTCATGCAGCAGTTTCCTCTGTATTGGCTGAACAGTTGCTGCAGCTGTTGACATCAAGTGATGCTCATGTATCTGAATGAATGGTAATTTCACAAGGAGTTGCTGTTCATCCTCAAACGACAAACCCCCCCCCCTTGCAGAATTAACTGCTGAAAAATATTGCATTATATCTGCCATTAAAGACCAAAATACATGGCAGTAGTAGTAGCTTTCAGGCTATTATGTACTTATGAACCAGTATTTTAACCATATTTATATACCATAATTAAAATCCACAAAGAAAGAAACATTAATATATCACATATAGTGTAGTAATGTAGCAGTTAAATGGATTATTTGCTAATACAACTTGCTGCTGACTCGACTGTTTCAATAAGAGGTCGTCTATCTCTCTTTGACTGTTTGCATAATGCAGCTCCTAAATGGGAAATGTTGCAGGAGATGAGGATCAGTCATCCCATTAGTGTCTAACTGGTACAAAACAGTTTCTTACTGTAGGTGCTGACTTGTTCATTTTAATGGCAGTTTGGATGAGAGCGACTGTAATGAAATTCTACTTAAAGAAACATTAAATAGTAAATAGTTTTAATTAGACTTAATATGGTCACAGTTTGTAAGAGAGTTTCCTACCTGTCCACCGCAATGGCAGCCATCGAGTATATTGATGAGAACATGGCCGTGATGGGGAAGAAGTTCTGAAATCGGCAGTAGCCCAGGCCAAAGTACCAGTCGTTGTGAAGCGCATAGACAAAGTTAAAAAGAGTGTTAAAGGTTGCCATGGAAGCATCAGAGAAGGCCAGGTTGACGATGAAGTAGTTGGTTACAGTCCTCATGCGTCTGTGAGCGAGAATAATCCAGATCACTGTGACGTTCCCGGTGATGGACACCAGGATGATGAGGGAGTAGGCAATAGCCCACAGAGCCACCTGAGAGGAGAGGAGAGGAGAGGAGAGGAGAGGAGAGGAGAGAGGAGAGAGGAGAGAGGAGAGAGGAAAGAGGAGAGAGGAAAGAGGAAAGAGGAAAGAGGAGAGAGGAGAGAGGAGAGAGGTGAGGAGAGGAGAGAGGAGAGAGGAAAGAGGAAAGAGGAGAGAGGAGAGAGGTGAGAGGTGAGGAGGTGAGGAGAGGAAGAGGAGAGGAGAGAGGAGAAGATGGAAGAGGAGAGGATATTAAAAAAATAAATACACTGTAGGGCAGCAGAGCAAGCAAACTAATGAAGAGCACAAATAAGAAAAGACATAAAATGAAAAATTAACGGATAATATTCTCCCCAAAAGACTTCATCTGTGGACTTAGTTTGGTTTATTCATGTACTATATCATGTTCAAAAAACACTGATTTCATACAAAGAGAAGAGATGTATTGTACCATCAGCTGTCCCTGGACAGGTAGACACAAACAGTAATACTACTAATGTAATGAATACAAATACACCTTCAATACTTGAAGTTACTGCCTTTGTTTTTAAGACAAATCAGTTTACCAGACAGATCACAGGCACCTGATTTTTCAAACATCTTGAGGACCATCTCTGTTGCAAGGCTACATTTTTCAAACATACATTTTTTGTTCAGTTTGGTTTTGTAGTTGTGTTTTATACTACAATGCACCCTTTCATTAATTCTGTCTAATTTGTTTTCAGTCTCATCAAAGCTTCCTCAAAATGCTTCCAGGCTCTGGTGGATCTAACTCCCCCAGTAGGCTACGACAGAGCGGGCCCTGACTTCAACCAGTTTCTGATCCGGTTGTATTTCTCCCACCTGCCAGCCGGGCTGCTGGAACTGGTTCCCAATCGTCTCGTTTCCGTCCTCCAGCCAGTCAGCGGTCACTGATAAGGGGAATGAAGTGGCCTCCATGTCTCGTTCAATGTGTTGAATAAGACTCTCGGCGTCCATTTTCGTCTCCCTGCTCACCTGGTGACAGAATAAACTTTATATATAACTGAATGTGCGTCATAAGTCATGCGTAATGAGGCATAAGGAGGAATAGACTCAAGTATTCGAAAAGTGTCCTTGTGCTGAGTTTTTTTTTAGGCCCGATTTCCGCAAACATAAAAAATGTTTTTATGTATTTACATTATTTTAACCTCTTATAATCTTTTCTGTTCTTCTTCTATCCA
>NTHP01000224.1:368610-382276 GCA_003416845.1 Oplegnathus fasciatus | reverse complement strand
TCACGCGGTACATAAAAGCTGTTGATGAACGTGTTTTAAGTGTGAAATTGCATTTTCCTTTTGATTTGCAGAGATTTAATTATATTTGATTTTAAGGTCTTTGAACCCTGAAACAACTATGCATCTCAGATCTGAGGCAATCATATCAAGTGTTTAATTACACTGTGAGAGCATTTGGTTCTTTGAGCATCAGCAGTTAATAATCATACATCATATCACTATTATGGCAAGTTTCACAGTCCACTGGTAGCCTAATCTTCCAGTAGCACATGTTAGTTTTAATAAACCATTTATGTGTGTGTGTTAAATAAAGCTAACTGCACTTAGTTTTAGTCCACATTTGATTGAAAAGATTTTTAATAACTAATAAATAAATACATACACTCATCAGCCAACATTCGTTTTGGGGCATTTGGCGCAAACACACAATAATAGGTTTCTGTGGCTGCAGTAAGCGCAACAGCCTCCAGCACAAGTGATGAAATAATGCACTGGACGGCACGAGGGAAAGATGCTCCTTTACAAAAATAAGACAAAATCTCAGTCAGATAATTATTTTCATCTTTCTTACCTCTCTGATTATGCAGTTGTCAGTTTTAACATCAGTTTGTCCAATCCATAGCTAACAATGTCCGAAAATTAGACTCCTTCTGCGTAATGGATAACCAGGTCCATCCAATAATCCATCAAGACACATCAAGATATCTCTACTCTCTCCCTCTCTCTCTCTCTCTCTCTCTCTCTCTCTCTCTCTCTCTCTCTTTCTCTCTNNCACACACACACACACACACACACACACTCTTTCTCTCTCTCCCGGTATGTGTAACTAGCTGATTATGGTACAAGCTGCTGAGAGTGACGGAGAGTCACAGGCAGGCAGGCACGCACGCGACTGAGGAGCTGCGCCAACTCCATGTACAGAGGGAGAGAGAGAGAGAGAGATAAAGAGAGAGAGAGAGAGGGAGAGAGAGAGAGAGAGAGAGAGAGAGATGAATGAAAAGCAGGAAAAGGACGAACAGTTCTGGTCTGCACTCTGATTTTCTGGATCAGTTGTAAAACGTTGCAAAAGCAGCTGTTAACGTGTTGCACATAAAAGAGAGAATGTGAGAAAATAGAGAAAGAGTGACAATTGAAGAATTGTGTTGGCTGTGAATAACTTCATATAAAAAAAAGAGAGAGATGAGTAGGGGCATATATAGCATGGGGTTCTGGGCCCTGTATATAAGCAGTCTCTGAGGCCCCCCATGATTTTAAAATTATTACTCCAAGCAGTTTTTGTAGGCCCTTCCACACCTTTGGCACCTGTAAATTAGTATCCTTCGTCCTCCGCCCCCCTGGGGATGAGTAGAGTATGAGTGAAATAGAGACTAAATCTGCCAGAGGCTGAGAGAAAAAAGCTGACAGCTTGGGTGTGGAATGAGAAAGCTACATAAAGAATGAAGGGAAAGGGAGAGACACATCCCCAGCCTCAATCTCCAGCTCCCCTGAAATTTAAAGCACTTTTGTAAGGGTTTCCTAGACTGTCTGTCTGACACACAAAAAGCAAAGAGGACACACAGAGAGGGATGATGTGCAACATTTGCAGGCTTGGACCACCGTGCCTCCTGGGTCTCTGAGAACAGTGGGAGAGCTCTTTGAAGCTTTGACTATTCATACATTTTCATTGTGTGTGTTTGGATGTAGATGCACCTGAAATCGCCACTTCCTTGGTAAAAGGCTTCTTTAATGGATGCTCCTTCACATAAACTTCCATGAATACGACATACAATCTCTTGGCTTTTTACACCAAAACTCTTGGGGTCCATTCAAAAGGGTCCATTCTTGGTGTGGTTGTGTTCAACCTATACATGCCTCCAGTATAGCATCGGTTCTGTAACCCACAATCATCATCATCTGCAATCACACAAGGTGAAGTGAGATTGTCCTGGGAATGGATTTTCGATGCTGCTGGTTGGAGATGAATTCTTGGTGATCTCTCCGTTCTTTGCTGTTGCGTGTCTTTTAAGATCTCTGTTTCTCCGTATTGTTGTGTTTCGACCGATGTCCTCCCAGTTGATGGTGTCCATGTGGATCTTTTTGAGGTTGTGCTTGATGTTGTTCTCTTACCTCTAAGCTATTCACAATCAGCACAATATCAATACAATATTCATTATCACTTCTATGCTGATCACATTCATTTAATGAGCTCTGTTTCTCAGTGAAAAAAGCAAAGAGGTGCTCCACTGACTGATATTTTCAATATCTGGCACAGTGTTTCCAACAGGGTGAGAACTTTTCTGAGATGAACTGAGGAGGTTACAGAGTTGAAAATAGGATTGATCACCAATGCTTGCAGAGTACGGCTTTGTGTTTGCAGTTATTAGGAGTCACACATTTAGAGAAACTGTTGCTGTCTACTTTTAGTCAGAGCTGTGGCATCTGAAACATGACAAAACACTTAAACGTCCCTCCAGAGATCGTATGAGTCAGTGTTTATGTGCAGTCGCTTTACAAATGTGAAAATAAATAAAAGTATTAAAATTTGAGTGTATGTAAAAGGGCATACACACAGGCACTTGGTCACTGTCTTGGTATTGTCCTGGTATTCCTTCAGACACATGCACATGTGTGTTTAAAAAAGAGATATACAGTATAAATCTGTACTTTTTGACCCTGTCACTTATCACAGGTGCCAGTAAGGACACACATTTGCACACCTGCTGTACCTTTACTATGTTTGTTCATTTGGTCTTTGCAGTAACTTTATTTGTGTTTCTCCTTGAAATTGATGAAAGAAAGACCTCTACAGTGCCCACAACAGGTAGTCTGTTAGCTTTGTGCTTCCAGTGTGTAATGGCTTCTACAGTATGCCTCTCTTTCTTACTGTTTCTTATCTTTTCTTGTGCTTTCTGTTGCTTTTATTCTCACCTAATGTGTTTGATGTCTGTTATTCCTCACATTTGTGCTCTCTGCTCCCTCTCAGGGGAAATCTGCTGTGTGTGTTCGCATGTGTTTGCACAGAAAAGAACGGATAGAGGTAGAGCCTGCTGACTTCAGCTGTACTCATTCTGTCTTTTCTCTGTTGTGTGTGTACAGTATGCACTGCATGTGTGTACTTTCACATGCTCGCAAATCCTTATTGGCCAGCAGGGCTTTGTGAAGGGCACACTGAAGGGTACAGGCAGGGGAATGAAAAGTTTCTACCAAGCTGGCGTAACTGTACTTAACAAGTTTGGTCTCTTGGGTGAATCAAAGCCTGAGGCACTGTAGAGGGAGAGATACCAGTGGTGACTATCCAGTGCCTGAAACTAATGAGCAAGGGATGAAACACATCCTTTCTACCCTGAACTAGCACAGACAGATGGCTGCATTGACCCACACACTGCCTCATGTCTTCTGTTAAATGTTGCACCTGAACACATCTCAAAGACAACCGCTGGCATGCATGAACATTTTGCACATGATAACTAGTCAGTAGTCTGTGTTCCTGGTCCAAAAAACATCACAGAAAGACAAACAAACACAACGATTTTTTATGCCAAAGTGAATCTGATTAAACTGTCTCAGAATACAAAATATGACTGGTAAAACCTGAAACTGTTCACTTTACTTTGCCTTGGAGTTTTTTAGCCTGGGATCCTTTGTTGGTGAAGATGATAAGAAAAGGCGGAGGTGATAAATAAGGAATAACCAAACCAACCGGGTGAAAATAGTGATTCACTTAACTGAACAGCCACTCAGACAGCTCCCTCTTACTGACTCGACACACAACAATTATCAGCTGAACGGCTGCTGATAAGGGTCAACCGGAGCCAATGGTGCTGGACACACAGCATAAACTACTATACTTTTGGTGTATCAGGGCACTAAAATGTCTTTTGCGGTCCTCAGCTGCATATTCATTAGTGCTTCACACTTTTTGCATTGGGCTCTAGTTTAGGTTTAGCACTCTTATAATTTAAAACCTTCTCAAAGACAGAAGACACCATTGTTTTATGGTGATGTGTAGACAACAAAGTTAGTTTGTATGTATGTTTTTGATGTAATGTATGTTTTGTGTTATTTTGAAGTCTTTAATTGATTGATATACCAGTTAAAGAGGATCAACTTTACATTTCTAAGTTGTGTGCGGTGGTCAGTGTACGAGGCTTTAATGAAGGCACGGCAAGCTGTAGTAGTAGTAAATTCTGTAGTCCGAATTCAGAGGCTCCAAAGTCCACAATTCAGCAAGTTCTCTGAAGGATTCGTGGACTATGTCCTTGTGACGATCCAGTCCCTGACACAACACAGGAGGGGTGCCCAGTTGTGTATGGTCTCTCTGCTGTATTTAACCACTAGGGGGCAGAGTTACATGTTTTGATTTACTGTGTAATTCATAATGTGCTACTTATTTTCTATATTAGACCAAAGAAAACTTCAAACATCATGCTTAAAAAAAGCAGAGATAAAATTCATGTTTCTGCCATAATTACACTCACATTTTTTAAATTAATGTATCAGCGCCTCACACAGATTTTCACTGGCAACATAAATACATTTTATCACCATTTTGTATGCAAGACAAATGGCAGCCTTTTTCTAAAGCTTGCTATTCTGTTGTAGACTGACTAATTCCTGAATCCAAAGATTAACACTGCACAGGTTTATAGCCTAATCTCAGTGAGACCTTTACCTGGTTAAACAAAGTAAAAGAGGAGGGAGTGCAGTGAGCCCATAATTCCTGGATACGCCCCTGAACACATTAAACTCAATGCTGTGGTTCGGCGGACGAACACAATTGTATTTCACTGATCCCATCAATCGTTCACCCACGAATGTCAGTGGGCATATAAAAGTTTTAACGGTGTAACCCCCCCCCCCTCTTTCCACTATCAGTTTATTTCAGCCCATAAACCTCCCATCCATCCATCCATCCATCACGTGAGCGTGCGCTCTCAGGTGTGGAGACGATGACAACGCGGAAGTGTGCTGTCAACAGAGCAGAGAGCCGCCGGACTCAACTGTCCTCAGTCTGACACGATGTCCGGCAACGACGAGATCCGATACTGCCACAGATGCTCCTACATTTTCCTCAAATTCGTCCTGTTCGCCTATGCCATCGTCTGGTGGGTGAGTATCGGCATGATTGTGGTTTGTTATAGGGGAGCGTGCGCTTTGTTTGCAGACATATCCCGGCTCGAGAGGGTAGACAGACAGGGTGTGTGTGTGTGTTTCAACTGGGACTGTGTGTGCTGCTCCATAGGAAACATATAAACACATCTTGTTATGGCGAGAAAAAGACCGAGATATGAGATTTTATCCCCCCCNTTTTTTTTAATCGCAGCGTTCAGTTCTGTGAAGTATCCCACAGCTTTGACGCGACAGGTGTTGTACCTGTGGAGTTATGTTCCTCTGCAGGCTGTGACTCCTCTGATAACCGTCGGTCTGCTACAGTGTGGCCGCACCCTTCCCCGGTGCACCTTTACCCTACTCTTACCTGCCTGATCCGCACTGGGTAAACACAACGAGGGAGCAGATGAAGAGAAAAAAGAAAGATTAACAGCATATTCAGGCTTTTGTTTTCTCGGAAATTCCACAAGCTGCTCGTGCATATTTTGTTGCATCCTGCTGTGGTCAGACTGCCCAACAACATAAGTCATGTGTGGGCCACCACATGACAACATGTTGTCAGTCAATGATAGCATTATAAAGCTCTAAATGACAGAGTTGGTCCAGTAATTGTAATGTACAGATGGCACAAACTAACATAAGGCTATGTACGTGGTAGCCTCAAGTTATAGGTGTATTCTGTAAAGTTTGCAAAGATATTTCTGGGAATGTACTTCTTTTTTTTAACAGGAGTATACTGTACATGCCCACTTGCACCAGAGTAGTATAAGTCATATAAGTCAAATAAAGCTACAGGTGTTCAATAATATAGTAAGTTTTGAATAAAGTTTTTTTTATGGAACGTAAAATAACTGCCATTGAAAGACACCCATCAAACCAATTTGGGGCTCATCACCATCATGTGAAATGATAATGCATGATTCAAGTGCTACAGTTTTATCAGTAAGTAGAGTGCAGTATTTGTTCCATATTGCCTAGATGAAGGTGGAGTGACTGAAAGGCTAATGGCTTTATCATTATTTGTATCTGACCAAAGTGTTCTCCATATTTGTTTTTGGCCCTCTTGCATTTTAGCATTGTGTCACAAGTGTGGTGAAATTCTCTAGAGGTAGTTTTTTTTTAATAAAGCAAACATATTTAACACCATATTTCACACACTGTTTATAGAGATATATCACAGTGTACACAATAAGGTTACCAAAGACTATGAAGGGATCTGATGGTTAACTGATGGGTTCTTGCTGCCTCTGCATATCTGGATTACTCTCAGGGACAGCGGTGTGCAGCAGATGTTCAGGGGCCGTGGGCCGTCAAAGTCCCCGAAAGACACAAGTAGATGATTTTGCAGCGTCTGTCTAATGTCTAACAGAATTTGCAAGCATGCATAAAATCAAAAGTCCCAGGTGAAATTAGGTTTCTGTATGACAGAAATACAAAAATATACACAGGAATAAGAGGCCAGAATTCTATTTTATTATTTTACTAATTAAAGCGACTATAATCGATATGTGACTTGTAGTGATGAACCTACAAAGAATTGTCACCTGAATCTCCAGCTCTCTTCGGCTTTACGGAGCTTTATAGAGAGTTTCAGCTCGTTGTTTAGCTGTCCGGCCCACAACTTTACTATTTTGGTTCACTCACCGCTCTCATAGCACCGTTTTCAGCCGCTGCAGCCAGCTGTTTGCTAACAAGTTCGCCATAACAACTTAAAAGCTGATGACATGTCAAAACTGTTTACAACTTGTTTCTGCTTCTCCCAACTGCCCCCAAAAATCAGTTATCGCAGGCTCAAGTGTTTCCAGTAGAGAGGTAAGGTGAGGTGAAGAGTCCCCTGAAGAGCTTTTTGTCAAACTTACTTACTTGTTAGAGTCAGTAAATAATGGATCAGTCAATACACTATCTTAGCAGTAGGAGCAACTTATATCAATACCCTAATAGGGTATAAATTTGATCAGTAATAGAGACCCTTGGCAGCTGAACAGTCCCACAGCTTCAGCTGCCAGGGAGCATTGTCTAACACTTTGTTCAATTTAAGTGGTTTAGTGAGATGACATTTGTTTCAACAAATGTCTTGAAATAACTTTGACACAGCAGAAACAACATATTCTGATTGCTCACATTACGTCAGTTTTTTGAAGAATAAAGGTTTTGTATGACGTAGCCAAACGCTGCAGCTGCTCCCTTTCACACTCAACAAGACAGATTGTATATTTGTGCAGACAGATGGCTGATTGACACAACACTTACTGTACAAAGGAAATCACTTATTTATTTCTTCCGTGAGACATTTCTGAAGCGTTTATTCATGGAGAGAGTGAGATGGTGAGGCAGAGAGGAGTAGAGGAGTCAGTAATGGGTTTATTATGGAGAATGAATGCTGCCTTGATAGGGGAGGTGAAACAGATTAACGATATTTATATTTACTTCGCTCCTACAGCTTGTTGATTCAGCCATGTTAAAGAGACATTCTTATCACTCACTGCCTCTGAAGAATGTGGTTTATCTCAGCGTGATACAGTAGAATAAAGAGCAGCTGAGGTCATATTGTCACATCCTACAGGAAACGCTGACAGTAAGTAAGTCGCATTAAAATTGTTGCTGTTTCATTCAAATCAGCACCAACAGTTGTCTGCCATAATGTTTCATAAAACGTGTGTGAGAGTAAACTTATTTTGAATGTTATAATCAGTCATATTTTCCCCACATTTCTTGTAATTAGTGATGGCGACAACAAATGCTGAAGTTTGTGTTGCCCAAACACATTCCTGTTGCATGTTTCCAACCTGCTTTCCTCACATGCCAACTGACCTTTTAAACTGCTTTTAAAAAAAGAGAAGCATTAAGAGTATTACTTCCTCTTACTGTCTTGCTTTGAGATTTGTATTTATTCCTCTTTTTTTAAAATGACCTGTCCTGTCTGCACTGATTCAGTGTCCTGCGGGACAGGATATCCGTGTGCTGGAGATCAGCTGCTGAGGCTGCAAACAGCCAAATGAAATAACATATGTTGGAGGAACAATGTACAAGAGAAGATGAGTTATTTCCTGCTCACTGTGGGAAATTATTATATAAATCATACAAGAACAATGCCCTAATCTTACCTGGCTTTATACTGTTTGATCAAAGGTGTTACCGTTACAAAGACTGAAACCAAAACTTAGCAAAGCATGAAAAAGTATTTGTAAGATTCCAAAGGTCGTGTTTTGCCGTCTTTGAAAGTCACTCTGAGATAAATTGTTATGTCAGTAGTGACATAATACAAACATTTCGTTTGACTGAGCAGAGCAGAGTTGGAAAGTAATGTACTAAATGTTGTAATCAGCCCCATTTAAATGTGAAGCTGTCATTTTGATTACTGGGACATGATTGGTGCTGTGTGAACGAATTTTGTCAGCAGTTATGGTTAGCAGCTGTAATTTGTCATCAATTGTTTACTTCTGTCAGTTGAATTTTGAAGCCAAATTAATGTGGAAGCAACTGGAGTTTCTGCATTTTGAAGATGACCTTCCCAACTGTGATCCCAGATCTTGTTCCTGTGGGTTGGTTTCACTTCAGTCTGCTGTGTGAGATTATTTGCTTCTCTTAACCTTTATTTACCCAGTGAAGGTCGACTGAGCACACTTAATTTAACAGTGGCTCATACTGATACACACTAAAACACACGCACACACACTCTGAGGCTTCCCAGTTTAACACAAGTCTCTGACTTTTGACCACTGAGCAGTTTTAATTGCCCTGTCATTTGGGACAATGTGCCTTGATGACTGACACAACTGTTGCTGTGTGAGGAAATCATTACAGATTCAGTCCTCTACACTCCAGCAACCTTTACTGGCATTGTGTGTCAAATAAACGTGTTCCTGTTTACTTCATGTGAAAATCACAGGGTTTAATTGGCTTCAGAGTGGTCTAAAGTCCAAGTCACATTGGTGTCCTACGACATGCATCAAGACAACTTGCTCTATTATTTCCTTTCTAAACTCACGCCCGTGTTGGCCAAGCACCACTGCGCAATTTTGAAAAGGAAAATTGCAACATCTCAGAAGTTTCCACCCTTCCTTTATTTGTCCTTTGATCATCGATGAACACATTTATTAATTAGCTGGTTAGACTTGAAACAAGACTTAAGAGTCTACAGCCAATCATAGCCACCCCCTGAGGCTGCACTTACGCAGTAGTGCAGCAATCCATCAAAAATGGATGACTTTCTGATGTTCCTCTCTGGTTTAAATATCTATTAAATAGTTTGTGTCTCCTCCCTATTTCATCTCATATTTTATTTGTCTGCTGCTTTACAGTTTCCATAATATAATGTGAAGGTACTTGATTTGCCACATTAAAATTAAATAATGGTCAACCATCGTTAGTTTGGCATGTTGCCTGCACATGTTTAAATGAAACAAAAGTATCTTTAAATCGGACATGATTCCTCTTTAAATTAGTGTGCATGAAATTGTAAAGCAGCTGACAACTGGAATTGAGAGATGTAATATGACAGGAATAAGCACTACTATAACAAAGTAGCATTTAAAAGCCTTTTTCAAAACCAATTTGTTTATTATGAAGTTATTTTTTTAATCGTTTAAAGAAGAAATAATGAGACATATTTTTTCCATCATATCACTGCACATTTAATTGCTTTTTGATTATTTTCTAGTATTATATCAATTATTCTAGTTTACCACTGACGGCTCTAAGGACAAAGTCACAGTCCTGCAGTGAGTCCTTGTATGACTGCATTTCCCCCCTCTGTCTGCAGCTTGTAGCCTGGTTTCAGCACTGCACTGAATGCCCCCACAGCAGTTAGTCAAGCACATTAATAGCACTGTGAAGTTGTTTGAACAGAGTGTAACAGGTTATATAATACAACTTAACCTTGGCCTAATGCCCTGGCATTGTCACTAAGTCCTCTGAAGCTAAGTGCATGCTGATAAACAGACACTGCCTGTGTTATTATACTATCGCAGATGTTTTAGTTAAGATTCGTTTACACAAAACCAGAGTGATTCACGAACTAACAAGACTCTTTGTGAAGGTGATCACTCATGATCATCTTTTCAAAGAAATTTGGAGTTGCTCTGTTTATTGCTCTAAGACCCCTCCTCTCCTCTTGGCTGAATGGAAGTGAGTGAGTGAGGGGTGGGCGGGCGACCAGCCATCAGCGAGATACCATAACAGACAGCAAGCAGGGACTTGTAAGGAAAAGACATCATGGTGAATTATAAACAGTGCTTGGACCCTCAGAACTCACAGATGACTACTAATGTAAAAGCACTCCTTTTCCTTCCTTCCTTCCTTCCTTCCTTCCTTCCTTCCTCCCTCCTCGTCTCTGACATGCTGTCTGTCTTCATTTGGAGAGGCTGAAGATTGATCATGGCGAGTCAAAAAGTAATTAGCGACAAACGTGTCAAAGAATGAGGTGTTTGCAGTAGCAACATGCTGTGATCTAACCATCTCCCACAGCTAAGCTCTGGGTGTATGTGTGTGTGTGTGTGTGTGTGTACTACAGCTCTCTTTGTGAGAACCAATTTGAGTTTTAGACCTTGGGAGTGAGGACATTTTTGGAAAGTGAGGACATTTTGGCCGGTCCTCACTTTGGGACAGCCCTTCAAAGGGCTGTTTGAGGGTTCAGACTTGGTTTTAAGGTCCAGGTTAGAATTAGGTTTAGGTTCGGGTCAGGGTAAGGGCGGGTGTTAGGCATTTAGTTGGTGTTTTTTTGTTTCAGGGGTGAGTCCTCATTGGCTAGTGAGTTTTTGAGTGACAACTCAGTGCCCTGGACGTTGTTCAGTGCAGCAAGCATGAGTTTCGGTTTTGGCGGACATGGACACCCTACACAGCGGCACTGGCAATTCACTACCCACTAGCTAATTTTACTGGATTCCTACAAGATTAATAAAGTGTAATAAAATATTGATCATATATGTTTTCTGTGCTGTACTAGACGTCTATACGCCCACACGAGAGGTTTGTGTCAGGCAGTACAAATGAGAGAGCTGGCAGCGTAACCGCAAAGCCGACAGTGAGGGCAAAAGTCTGATCAGTGAGAAAGAAGCAGAGGGAACTGTAAACAAAAGGGCATATTATAAAAAAAGCAAAAGACCAATAGTTTACACAATAACACAAATAATTTGTTTGCAAATTACAAGTTTTAATTTTGAGATGACACTTTTTTTGCTTCAGTGAGTTTTATTCTCTCTCAAATTCTTATTTTTGTTTGATATTTAAGAAGTTTTGTTTGATTATATTGACACAAATCTGATTCCATAATCGCTCTCCCAGCGTTTGACTCTCTGTGAACAGTCTTGTTAAAAACCTCATTATGGTTGTGATCAGTTTTACCTGCAAACAAAGTGGTTTAGAAAATCAATTGACCACTGGTGTCTGTTGCCACTTTGGTCCTGTTTGTAGCGATGTCTCTTTGTTCCCAGATCTCTGCAAATCCTTTTGTGTGTACAATGTTATCATAACTATTAAAAATGATTAGGGCTGCAAGGATTAGTCGATTAATCGATAACAGAAATAATCATTAGATGCAGCCCTAGAAATGATGGCCTGAACCGCAAAAATAACACCCAAGTTGTAATAAACCACCGTTTCCTCGAGCCCCAGTGTCAGAGCTGTATTGTGTTTAGCAGCTTCCAACTGAATGTATAGATGTGTGGTCATACGTGTAAGTTATCAGACTCATTTGACCCTCCCTGGCTACAAAAAGGATAAAAAATAATGAAAGTTACTATAATTGGGTCGTTGGTGGTGGTGCCAGTTATTGCTTCAGCTGCCTGATCACATTACAGGCCTACATTTTTCATGTGCTATTTGGCTGTAATTGAATCTGTGTAAGAGACTGTTTTAATTTTAGATTTGCCTGGAGCTCATTGTAGGGACACACTTGGTCATTTAATTTTGATGTTGTGTTTTCATTTTGTACTCCAATCTTTAGTATACATTAACAAGGAGAAGAAAAAGCTGTTGTAAACTCCTGCTTCACCAGACTTTGTCTTTTTTTCGGCCCTCACGCCTCATACAAGATCAATAAGATTAGTAACACAGTCATCTTTAACCATGCATAGTGAAGCTATCATGAGACTTGAGTACAAGGCCTGTTGATAATTTGCTTCCCATAATACATAATAGATAGATTAAATTCCATTAACCTCTATTGTTTTTGGGTTAGTAGCAGAAATATCATAGACAGATATTTCACACACAACAAAAACTATTTGCATGGCCACATAATATCAAATATGTTTTTTTTTCTTTGTAATTTGGGTGAACTGACCCTTTGGGCTTTTCTTCCTGCTCATGATGTCCCTGGTAGGCACTGACAGTCGCCGTTGCTGATTGCATAATTAGCTGCTTCCAGCTAATTTAATGCAGGTTGCAGCTTTGCATCAAAAAACACTGAACTGCAAATAATTTTTGGCTGAAGAATCGAGCTTCTGTCTGAAACTGTTGTTCTGCTGTTTGCTGGCAGTGAGCTCATGTCTGTCTAAACTCTTTTCAGTGTTAACAAGGTCAGCGTGAAACAATTATTAAATTTGCCAGGTGGTGGACCTTAAAATGAAAAGGTTTATTATAATCTAATTAAATTGACCTTTTAAGGAAGGATCAAATTAACAATTTTAATTTCTACGTAAATTAGCCTTGATGTGATATATTCTTCAGTTAGCAGGGAGCGGTGTGTAGCTGCTCGGTAGTGGAGGTTTTCTTCAGGTTTTGAGTTGCTGGCTGAAACTGAATATCTCCCCATGCAGCCCAGGCTTATTAAAACAGACCAGCACTCTTATCCAATGCAGACCTTAATGTTCAGTCATATGTTTCTGAAGAAAGCCTGCAATTAGCATCCATTAGCAGCTATACAGTACCTATTTAGACTACTTTTATTTCTGTAGTACGAAACTAAATTAGGCAGTTGAGCGGTGTACACTGTTATTTGAGCACCAGAGAAGCCATGCCACCATCATTATAGGGCTGATTTACTGTATATTTTAGTTGTGAAAGTTTTCAAAAAAATCAACAAAGTTGTGTTATAATTATATTTTGCCCGTTTAATTAAAGGTTTGTTGACCTTTTCTCAGAACCTCTAAATTGCTCTTTCTAGTTTTGTTGAAATAAATGTGTGATGCCGTTTGAACACAGAACAAAATACATAGTTTCTACCTGTTGTGATATTGCTAAAGTGTTTCTGAAGACTATTTCGATGATGGTGATGTTCCATCCTGTTCTATGGTGTACATAAACCTTTAGCCAGACACCCTGGTAAGTTTCTGAACTATAGAGATATTTCTTCTGTCTTTGTGAGACTGTGGCCTCACAGCAAGTAGGTTCTGACTCTCCACTCACCAGCCTATAATTCATCTAATGATACACTATTGAGACCCTGTCTGGTTGGTACCCACCTCTGGTCTAAAGACTGCTGGGGAAAAAATCGAGTGTCTTGCGACCTGGTCAAGATAATCCTGTATAGAAAAATGGATGGATGGATACATGAAAGCCTAAAACTGAAGGATTGAAAGAGGGAGAATCAGAAAGACAGTGGTAGAGAGAAGTGTGTGTGTGTGTGTGTGTGTGTGTG
>NTHP01000224.1:354605-368598 GCA_003416845.1 Oplegnathus fasciatus | reverse complement strand
GTGTGTGTGCGTGTGTGCGTGTGTGTGTGCGTGCGTGCGCGCGTGCGTGTTTACACAGTCTAGACAATTATCTGCTTCACAGCATTGATTGTTCTTAAAATTCTAAAGTCAGACTCAAATTGATTATTGAATTATGTTGGAGTAATTGAGTGAGAGAAAGCCACAAAGACAAAGATGCATGTGTGTGTGTGTGTTTGTGTGTACTCCAGACAGCACTGATTGTTCTCAGTAGATCCACTGTATCCCAAATTAAAGTGCTTCAGAGAACCTAATTAAAGAAAGCTGTTATTTACAATAACAACACTGATTTATCTGTTAGTCCACTCCAGTCTGGTGAAAATGCAGATTCAAATTGGACTCTAATTTGACTCTAATTTGGTTTCAGTAGCAGAAGTTTCATACTCTCGAGGCTCTAGAGATTCCTACAGACAGCTCCAGGCTTAGGGAGTTCAGTTTTTGATTTGGTCAACTGAAGATTAAACAAGACTAAGAGTCTACAGCCACGCTAGCGGCTCTGTGAGGCTGTACTTACGCACAGCGGTGCTTTGAGCTCAATGCTAATATCAGCATGCATGTTTAGCAGGTGTAATATTTCACCATGGTCATCATCTCTGTTTAGCCTATTAGCATTCTAACATTTGTTAATTAGCACTAATCACAAAGCACAGCTAAGGCTGATGGGAATGTCATTATTTTTGCAGGTATTTAGTCACAAACCAAAGTTTTGGACAAATTGAAATTTTGACCTGATGATGGCGCTAGATGAAAAGTCATGGGACAACCAAGTTATTGTAATTCATCCTGAAGGGAACATAAATTTGTGCACCAAATTTCATGGCAATTTATCGTACTGTATAGTAGTAGTAGTCAGTAGGATTCCTCCTCTGGGAACCACGAATGTATGTATAAGATTGCATGGTAATCCATCTAATAGTTATTGAGATATTTCGGTCTGGAACAAAGTGGTGGACCGACAGACTGATGGTAACATTCGTGGAGCCACGCCGCTAGCATGGCTAAAAATATAGGTGGTTTGAATGAGAATCTACGAGCAAAGAAAGAGACATTTGAATAATTGAGGCAATAAGATAAACGTGTTCCCGTGTGCAACATGTCTGGTTCATAATATAGCCTTTATGTCTCATAATATGTGCAGTATTTAGTATAGAAGTAAGTACTTCTGCTAAGGAGTAGATGTTTTGTGTAGTGTTTGTTCAGGTCAGAGTCTTTATTATAATCTCTTTGTTGTATCTTAACTGCTCTCTTTTTTTTTTATTAGTACCGAACAGTGTCATAAAATTAGCAATATAATCTACCCAGAATAACTTGAGTTTTAGTCCGTCTTTAAGTTTTAGTTCTTAATGTTCAGTAAACTGTGTCTTCGTTGTCTTCATACAGGGTATGCCGCCTCTGCCAATGCTTCCTTTATACATAACTTGAGTGCTTGCTGTGAAAGTAACATCTAATTGAGGAAATTATGAGGCTTTGACTTTGGAGTCTTTTCTTCTTTTAGTCATATTTAAAGCTGCTGAAATTATATGACTTCAGACACCTGCCTGTTTCCCATTATGCTCAAGCTGATGACTAATCCATCCTAACTGCCTCTCATCAGTTGATAGGTGGCTTTATCCTGGCCATCGGCATCTATGCTGAAGTGGAGAGACAACGCTTCAAGACTCTGGAGGGAGTGTTTTTGGCCCCGGCTGTAATCCTGATCCTTCTGGGAATCGTCATGTTTATTGTTTCATTCATCGGAGTCTTGGGTTCACTGAGGGATAATCTAACCCTGCTTAAAGTGGTGAGTGGTGTGCTGAGAGCCAAGTAATATATCTTTTTTTAAACCGCAAAGTGGCTGCTAGGATGCTTAAGACGTGCCTGTAAATGTTCTACTTATTCTTTGTTTTTTTTATAATGACACACTTTCAGAACAATGCATGCTTTCACTGTGTTTATTTTCTTATTTACAAAGCAGCATTAGTGATGAACCAGTGTGTTACCTATATTTGTACCGATAAATCAATCCCATTTAAAACATAAAACCTGTGAAGAAAATTAAAGGTCCAAAGATAAACATGTAATTGCAGTATAACATGGTGCTTGGTATGTTGCTCCACTGTAAAGCAGGGTGTGAAAGTGTTGTTGGATGGGAAAAGACAGATAATGTGAAGTTGTATGAATTTAACACATTCTTCTAGACCATTTCCCTGTTGCAAACACAAAGGCTCTGTTGGAAATCGCATATTAACATAATATTTATACTAAGTATGACGTAAAATTGAGTATACTGCATAGTATGTGGATTTTGTGTATGCGAGAAATGCCGGATGTATACTAGATGAGCAAGAATTTCTGAGTATGTGATGTGAGCTTACTGGACATACTCAACCGCCCCAAAATGCACTGTGTCTCTTCAGCCTGTCCAATGGCGGGCTGCAAGGCAGACGGTTCTGGCACCAGCTAGCAACAGAGCGCGTACAATTGTGAACAATGTGTACAAAACCATACTGTAATAAGGCTTGTATGTGGTCAAATAATATTTGAATGATGATATATGACTTGGTTTGTATTCATAATGAATGTATCGTACGTACGTCATAAAAGTATTTAACGCTAAATTATTTAATAATTTTAATTTGCCTTAAAATAATACTGGAAAATATTACATTTAGTGGAAGAGGTAATGTTGATTCACATTTGTGATAAACAATTTTTCTTGAGATATGGCTTTAAGGCAGTGGAGAAAACCCTGATTTCTTTGTGTCTGAGTTTATGGATAACATTACATTATTTGAAAGACAAACATTGAAATTTTAAGTGTATAATGGCTCTTCCCTCTCTACTGTCTGTTGATCACAGTTCATGTACACCCTGTCTGTGTGTCTGATCTTGGAGCTGCTGGGAGGAATATTGGCGCTGGTGTTCCGCAACCAGGTGAGCCGTCCAAGGTGTTGATCAATAACCTGGCAGATAGAAACATGTCTTACCTCCTGCAGTGTGAAAACAGGATGTCAACCAAAGCTTTTTGCAGCAGTAAACTCATACGGACAAACAGTTTATTGTGAGGAAAGGATACAAATCACACTAACCAAGAAACATAAATCTGAACAATATTGTTTGATTTGGTCTCGGTATGACACTGCATGTCACTTCTAAATATACAAGATAGTATGAATGAATAAACCATGACCAACTACACACAAGACATTACACTTACAAAAATAGCATGGTTTAGTGGGATGGAGTAAACTAAAGAGCGTTAATGTCATTATGATTCTAATTTTCCAAAACTAAATAGCATATTTTAGACAAATAATGAACTAAACCATGCAAGTTAATAAGCTCATATAGTATATCGTTCATTAAATGAAGACTTCACTGACACCACATTGAAACCTCATTTGCTCATATTCCAGGGACAGTGATAATTAGAATTGATCTGTTCAAAGAGTGTCTTTGTGTTTCTGTATCTATCTCTATCTATCTATTCTTCTTTCTGTCTTTCTCACTTATATTATCTCTCTCCTAATCCTTCTCTCCCACCCTTTCTTTGTTTCTCCTATTGTGTATTGCTGACTATCTCGGTCTCCAGTTTTTGATCTTATTTCCCTCCCTGCAATAAAATCCAATAATGTTCCTGTGTGCGTACTAACACAGCGCGATCGGTTGTTATTATGCAGTCGTGACGAGTCAAGCAGCTTCCTCCAAAACAGGTTGCGATCATGAGCAATACTTCGTGGGAAAAAAAGAAAGGAAGGGAAGACTTTAATGTGACCCTAGAGACCCTAAATAATTACCATGTAAAGACCATGTAAAGGTGTTTCGTTGTCGGAAATTACTGACACATTGGTGGTCTAGACCAGGAGTCTAGACCACCTGCCAGCGAATCCCAATTAGGCAACATGACTTGAGCATTCTCATTTGCCGTGTTATTGGAGCTGCAATGAACTCCGCTGCTGTAAAGCTACTATTAATGTAAACCAAACAAATCCTGCTGTGTCTTTTATTGTGGCGGTGTTAATTCATGGGTTATCAGCAATATTGAAACATGGACATTTGTCTGTGCTTTTATGGTAGCAGATCGGTTTTAAATGTTGTAAGGGATGAATGGTTGAAGAAGAAGCCACAGTGTTTAGATGAAGGTTCTTGCAGTTTGGGTGAACCTACAACAGGTCATAGTAAAAACATTTATCTGTGCTGAGCCTGTTGGAAAACCACAAGGAAGGAATTCAAACCCTTGAGAAATTCAATGTATCAGGGGTGCAAGTTATGAGAATAAATTCAAAAACTTTTTCCCCAAAGCAAATGCAGTGAAGACTCTCACCCACCTTAATTTAACTTCTAATGCAAAACAAACATCAGTGTTCAAACTTCACTTCAAATCTTGTGACCAAAATTCTCAAATCTTTTTTTACAGTATTATATTTATTATCGGTTGCTATAAACATTAAAAACCACATGACAAATACTAACTGTGCCCACAATATGCTGACCTCCTTTAGTAGATTCTTTATAGGAGTGAAATCAGGTAATTGTTTCTTGTGACATGATACTGCATGCAGTCATGTGAACACACATAACTGCAGGAAACTGCTTTAAATTTGCATCTAAACTAGTCGGAGAGCGACTGAACCCTTCATCACGGTTTCTGCTCAACTTTTTATCAGATATGTGCCTGCTGTTTCTGGAAGTAGTGCGGTGTGCTGAATAACAACTCCTCATTAATTTTGTCTTGTTTTTTGTCTTTGCATTTGTGTGATTTTATGGAAGCCATTTGTAGATGTATTCAACATAAAAAAAACCTAGAGCAAAACATGTAATTTGTCTTTTTTTTTAATGGTTTTATCTCATTTACATGAAGATCATGTTACAACTGACGATGCACGAGGCAGTAAAGTGCCTCATATTATTTTTGTCAGATGAAAACCTTTCATGTATATAAGGTCAACATTTTAGGAACTAAAATATGTTCCAGTTCATGGTTATTATGAATTTGTTGGGTTATTAGACTTTACACGGAAATTTTTTTTTTCATATAATAGATACTGGTGGAGGATCACTGCTAATGTTGTCACGCGGCCATGATTTATGATTACGGAGCCAAACTGTTCTGATTCTGACACTCGTCTACTGAGATGTTCATTACATCAGTTTTCCTTCACAGATATTTTAATGTGCCTCTGTGGGAGAAAGCTTAATTATCAGACTTTTCGCCTCTTTTTAATGCTTTTAATCATCTCATTTACATGACTGTCACATTAAGCACAATAATGGCCTGTCTTGGAATAACTTTTTCCATAATATCATGTGATGCTTTTTAATTTTTATGTCTGTTTGTCAAAAGAAAAGCTAAATTACTAACATTACGATTGTGCATTTCACTTTGTTAATGGCAGATTTATTTAAAATACAATAAAGACCCAGCTTCTGATATACCGTATCTTTATTTTACTGTCGTCTCATTTACATTGAGATTAAAAAGACAAAGCAGTGTGTGAGGAAATGTGTTCCTTCTAATAAGATTTTTATACAGATGGATTTTTCTTTTTGCCATCTCATTTTCATGAACAGCATGTTTAAGATGATAATACCATGTGAGCTTATCGTGAGGTCTTTAATAATGGTCCAGCGTCTTCTGTCTCAAAGGGAAACTCCTCAGTAGAGTACTGTCACTGCAAGTCTATAAATCTGCTCATTGTAATGTGGTTTAAACGTGGCTGCCTTGCCCATATAGATTCACTGTGAAGACCTGATATGTTCAGGGGAGGAAGAAAAGAAATTAAATGAAAGGCTCAGTCCCTTTAATCTCTGTGACTCTCATGAGGGCAGCAGTCTCAATTCATTATTATCGGTGGTTAAAAGAGACATGACGGAGGATCAACAGGCCTGAATCTGGTAAAAAGCCTGAATCTTTGTTGCCCTCATCTCTAATGAAGTATAAATAAGACTAATGTACCACAAACAAAGAGTGGAGTAGAGTGAAATTAGTGGAATAACTGATTAGCTCCCTAAGTGAAAACATTCAATGAAAAGCTCTCCATGAATGTACTCAGTGGAGTTCCAAGTTGTAAATATTTATTCTCAGTGTCTGGAAAGACTTAATACGTTCACCTAATGTGACCCGGCTGCACCAGATTGTGACTGACAGATGTGAGCTGTCAAACTGTCATATTTTAATATTCCAGTTCAGTGGATCAGTCACCTTGACTAATAAGAGCATTTCCTCTCCAGAGCTGCCTGTCTGACACATTGATTGTATCAGCTGTGTCACGGCAACAAAACAAACGTGGAAACACACCCTCCTCCATCCCATTAACACACACAAACTGTTTCTCTTTTGTTTTTCTCCCTCTCACAGACGGTGGATTTGCTCAACAAGAACATCCGAAGAGGCATAGTGAACTACTATGATGACCTGGACTTCAAAAACATCATGGACTTTGTACAGAAGAAGGTAAGGCCATTTGTCATTGCATTAACAAATGACAGGATTGAAAGGTCTGTATTAGCTTGTCAAATATGTTGCACTGCAGTACACACAATAAACGTGTTTTGTACTACAAGGCTGAATCAGGATCTGTTGGGGGAAACCACCCCACCAGTGAATTTGGATGATCACAGCAAGTTGTGTCCAAAATAATCAGAGAACTGTGCAGAGCTGTCACTGTGCACCTGCTCCCAGAATACATCATGCTGCCACACTCACTGCCTGAAGCTGAAGATCTCATTACCAACTTTTATCAAGCACATGGGGCTGCAGTGTCTGGGGGCAGCGGACTGATCACACATTGAAATTAAGAAGAAGCCTGCGACAAACTCCACTTATTAACAGAAGAGAAAAGACAAACAATCAGTCAGTCTGCAGGCTATATGCTGCATGTTGTTAAAGAAGGTGCAGAGTGACCAGCACCAGCACCGGCTTGACTGAATGATATTTTGGATGCTTTAAGGCCCTAAAGTAGTTGCTTGGCTGGTTGTGTGGAAGGTAATTAGGTGGTTCAGCAAATGGAGGTTGAAGCACCTGCGTCAGTTCAAATCCCTCCTCTATGGTCAGCTTTTAAATACTTCAATCCAAAAGTCTGAACTTCCACTCATTTGTAGACCGGCAGACTTAACAAACCCGTTCCCCTGATGACCAGTGTGCTAAGGTGGTCCAGTTCTGCCATTCGTATCAGTTTCTGACCGTGAGCAATGGGGTCCTACATGAACACACTATTTTCTGTTAGAACAGTTATGATTATTTCACATAAAATATTTCTGTATTTGTGTTTTTGTCTCTTCTCACTGGTTTGAAGGACGGAGCTATGCACCAATCAGGATTTAGCAACATTTAAATCTAAATGTGACAATGTGAAAGGGGTTGCTCATAGTGATGAATCGACAGAGAATTATCCCTTCAATCTGCAGCTCCCCTCAGCTTTATGGAGTTTTATAGTGAGTTTCAGCTCATTGTTTAGCTGTCCAGCCCCCAACTTTACTGTTTTGGTTCACTCTCACTGCTCTGATAGATAGCCTACTGTACATTACCTGCTTAACAAACAGCAGACAGACACAGTTAGCAACTAGCTGGTGAACACAGTGGAGCATTTAGCAACTAAAGAGCCAGATATTTCCCACAGGAGTTGGTGGAGACCAAAACAGAGCTAAAATTGTAGTGAATATTGGACATTCATCAGACGGCCAAAAACCTGCAGCTAATGCTAATGTTCTATGTATCCGCTGGGTGTGTAAATAGGCAACTGTTTGCTGACAAGTTCTCCATATAAGGCGATAATACGACAGTGATGTGTTCACAGCTTGTTCATCATTAAAAGCAAGATTAAGACATTAATGATTGTCTTAGTTGATCAGGAGACTGTCATCTGTGCCAATTGTTTCAGTGCTGCCAGGAATAGTTGTTGTTGCTGGAGAGATATTAAAAGTGATGCAGGTGCAGTTCAAAGTTTAGGTCAAAAAATGACTTTACCATATTTATTTTGGCATGCCATCCAGTCGACAACCAGCTTGCTTTGGCAGCAGGTTTTTGATGTTTATTCTATGATGTGATTTTTTTTTTGGAGGATCTTAACTTGCTGGCACTCTGATCTGCTTGCTCTGATAACAACAAACAGTGCTTCAGTAATGGTAATTAGCCATTTGGCAGCAGCGGCGTGAAGCTTCTTCTACACTATATCTGTCCTATCATGGTGTAAAGCTGCTGCTTGGCTCAAGTGTCCTGCTATAGGAGGGATTTAAGTGTTTTCCTGCAGGACTTGGACGAAAAAACAATCAGAAAACCTTATCGGGGATTGAGGCCGTTTCCACACGTAAATGGGCTTTGTGGATTTATGAGTGTTTGTGAGGACAATGGCCTGAACGAGCCATGGTCCGGTGCTTGTGTTGAGTAAATGAGTCAATGGTGGCACATCTCTTCTTGGTAGTAACTAAAAGATGGGGGGAAAAGTACTTTGTTATGTGTGGGTTGGCTACTGCATGGGAATGTTGGGTTTGTCACTACATGTACTTTGTGTGTGTGTGTTGAGATAATGTGCAGTACTTACAGTGTTTTTCCCCTGTTCTTTTTAGTGTCAAGTGGTATCACCTGAGTTATTTTTTAATTGTAATGTGTCATGTGTATTGTAATACACAAGCCACCACGAAAAGATTTTTAATTCACATATAAGATTGAATTCGATACCTTGTGGAGTTTTTGACCACGAGTAGCACGATGGAGCCATGTTTTCACGAGTGGGTCACGGTTTTGTTTGTATTGAGCACACACACGAGGATGCAGGTGGCACAATTCACATGCTGCTGTTGGTTTCAGGCGTTCTCTGCCGATTGACAGTTTGACAGTTTGAAAACACCTTCATGCTTGATGACCTGAAAAGTTGCCTGATGTGAAGCCATTTTTAAGGCTTGGATGTCCCTCAGACAAAGTGCTTGTCAGAACGTTGAACAGTGCCTGAACCCCCCCCGCCCCCACCCCACCCCCCCACATACACACACACACACAGACACACACACATTTCTGGTGTCACATATGGAAGGGGCTGTCACAGCGCAGGTAGCACTGGTAAAATGATTAGTTTTTAGGTCTAGTGCATTTAATTCCCACTTAGACGTTCAGCTGTACTAGCTACTAACAGACACAAAATAACCTGAATGCCTTGGTTGCCACCATAGACTGGAAGAAGTGGACGTAGCCACCGTGACGTCACCCATTGGTTTGTGGATTACAGTTTTGAAGCCTCGAGTTTGGCATTTTGGCCGTCATCATCTTGTTTTTTTTGGAGCCAGAAGTGACCAAACTTGGAGGAGAGGGCCATGGTAGCGACCTGTCAATCACAAGGTTGCCACGCCCTAAAGCGTACCCTGCAGTATCGTCTATTTTACTCTAAATGGGACCATAATTTACAAAATGAACATCATGCTGTATTGAAGAAGACTTGAAACTAGCGATTGAGATCATAAATTCGTTAGGAAAATGTTTACAGAGGTAATAAATCATCAAATCAAGCGAGAAGTAGGTTCATTTTCTCATAGATTTGTATACAATCGAACTTCTTTTTGCAACCAGTGGAGTCGCCCCCTGCTGGCCATCAGAAAAAATGCAGGTTTAAGGCACTTCCGCATTGGCTTCATTTTTCAGACCTGAAAGCTACCTCCACTTCTTTTATACAGTCTATGGTTGCCACCAACAAGAAAAGGATGCAGGTTTTAACTGAACCTCGGTGAGCTACTCGTCCACTGCATTACCGGTCACAGTTGTCTGGTTTGGCCAGCCCGGTCCTCTTCTCGTATCACCAACCGTGCACTGAGCTTGGCATCGGTTTCAGTTCATTTAGGTGAACAAATAGATGGATACAGAAACTAGGCCAAAATACTCCAGAGATGAGGGTTATCATCCATCATCCATCACAGCCTCAACAGAAAGATCTGCCTTCTTGACAGGGTAATTTGTCAGTTGTGCCCCTTTCCTAAATTGGCAATCTGACAAGCACCTGCACTTCATGCGGTGATTGGCCAGGTATGCACAAGTTTGTTGAACTGCTCTCTGGAGCTCTCTTTTTACAGCCCACCTGTAAGCTTTTTGTTCCAGTTGTAAAATTGTGTAGCCCTAAATTGAATCAGCTGTGCAACAGAGAATGAGAAAAATCTCATCCTGGAGCCACATCACTAATCAGTGGATTAGTGGCAGGTCATATCATATCCTGTAAGAAGTTAATTTCAAGATGACCTTTCTACTCACTGCACCTCAGTATTCTAATGGAAATGTGACATTTATTCCACCAGCAGTGGCTTCCTATGCCTTTAACACTGGGAAAGGGTCATTTTTTCTGCTCACAATTACATTGCATAGTTAATCAAAAAAGTAATCATAATGTTGACTACTGCGGTGTCTTATTGCAAGAAGCTGCCATTTTTCATTCCCCTCATTAGAGGAAATCGAAGCAACTCCAGACACCCGCCCACATAAACACCACACAGCTCAAATATTTCAGACCATTATCAGAATTTACAGCATCAGGATTTTGTGGTTTATATCAAGAAGTCTTACAGCAGTGCAAACAACACAGCCATTCAGTCATTTGGACAGACACTGGCTTCATTTCCTCTGCGCTGTGTGTGGTTGTTTGACGCTAAAGTGATCATGCATATTTATAAGTTCATTTTGGATTCATCACAACAGGCACTGGTGGCATTTAGACGAAGCAAGGCAAAGCTTTTGTATTTACATAGAACATTTTATTGGAAGCAGACTGTGCTTTACATTAAAATGTATACAGCAACAAGAAGTGTGTGTGTTTATGAAAATATGGTAAATAATATATGAGAAAATGCGATAACAACAAACAGAAAAACGCGCCAGACAAACACCCAAACACATTAATAAACCCTACACACACACACACACACGCACACACACACACACAGTAACTTATCAAAATTCTGTGAAAGTAGGGAGTTTTTTGAACGTGGACTTGAACTTCACCACATCTGTATTTTATAATTCCTGCACGCCGGCAGCATTATGTTTTCAGGATGTCTGTCCGTCCATTTGTCCGTGGTCAAAGGTCAGAGTTCACTGTGACCTCATGTCCGTCCCATTCTTGTGAACGGGATATCTCAGAAACGCCTGGAGGAAATTTCATTACATTTGGCACAAATGTCCACTTGGACTCGAGGATGAAGTGGTTAGAATTTGGTGGTCAAAGGTCAAAGGTCACTGTGACACGTTTTTGGCCATAACTCGAGAATTCATACACTAATTTTGACAAAACTTCACACAAATGTCTAAGAGGATAAAATGATGAATTGATGACATTTTTTACCCAAAAGGTCAAAGTGCCAACTTCACACTTTTTTGGCCATTATTCAACACCGTAACTCAGGAACAGAAGGGGAGATTGTCACCATATTTCACATTTGGTCGGATTTGAATGAATTTGTTGACCCTAATCTTGTGCTCACCTTGAAACTGTGGTGATTGTATATGTGTATGTGTGTACTCTGTGCTGCTGGGTTGAGGATGTGTGCAGGATCCACGTTTTAGAATTTGTAGCTTCTTTGCAGCAGCATCCACATTTGAAGCATAGTTCTCTACTGTCATGGCTACAACTTTGTTCTATCAGAATCAGCTTTATTGGCCAAGCGAACACATACAAGGAATTTGACTCTGTTTTTTGTTTCTCTCGATGAACTTACACACTCATGGACATGCAGCAGAACAAGGACAACAAAGCTTAACAAAGTCAAGTCAAATCAATTTTATTTATACATGTATATCCCTATATCACAAGTCAAAAATTTGCCTCAAGGGGCTTCACAATCTGTACAGCAAACGACGTCCTCTATCCTTAGACCCTCGACTTGGATGAGGGACAACTCCCATTAATAGGCAAAATGGAAGAAACCTCAGGAAGAACAGTCTGCTCCGTCCCTTCCTGAAGAGGGCTTCAGTGTTTTGAGTCCAGTCCAGCCTTTTATTGATTTGGACCTCAAGGTACTTGTATGAGTCCACCCTCTTCACTTCCTCTCCCTGGATGACAACCAGGACAGGGGGCCTCCTGTTCCTCTGGTAGTCCACCACAAGCTCATTGGTTTTGCTGATATTGAGCTTCAGGTGATTGTCGCTGCACCATGCGATGAAGCTCTCTATCAGTACTCTGTACTCCTCTGTAAAAATAGTCTCTAAGTGAAGACAGCATGTTTCTCACTGGAAATTATTCACTGGAATCATACATGTCAATATAGTGATAACTTAATAAGTCTGGACAGACATGGATGCAAACTGCAACTTGACTGGTTGGCAGGGACATAAAACTGCAGGGCAGTAATTCTAGTTTGTATATGACTCTGTCAAGTATTTTGCTAAGCAAAGGAAGGCTTGAGAAAGTCACAGTCTAGCAGATCTTAATATCAATACATCGTTTAAAAAAGAAAGACAGACAAACAGTGTAGTGGGGATGGAGTTGAGAGTCTTGATTTGTCAAACAACAAACTTTAATTAGTTTATAAAGCAATATAATGTAATCTGTGCAATCTCAATATACAAATACATAATGAGTTAAATGTTTTATGTGATCTTCATACATCTTCTTTGTTTAGAGTTCGTTAAGAACCAGATAAAACCGTACACAATCTATGGATAAAGCTGGAACACATGCTTTGGCTTTCTGGTAACAGTCATACAAACGTTTAGCCTCTGTGGCCACTGAAATAATGTGAGTCTTAGAGGAAAATCTGCTTCTGTCAGAATTCATGTTTAACCACCTGACTGACACACGAGTATTAAACAGGAATTGGTGTAACGATGTAACCGTAGAGGAAAACTGACAATAAACACAGAATCTAAATGTGATCTTATTAAAGTTGTTTAAAATGGATATATCAGTCAATGTTGCCCTCTCAGAAGAACAAATTCGTCACTCGGCTTGTCTGTTATTGACACCTGGCTTCATCTATTACACCTGTAGAAGCCCTGGTTGATGAATTTGGTCTACAAAGTGTGTTCATCCATCAGATAGGAGGCTGGCTTAACATTGATGGGAACAGCCCATCATTGACGTGGTACAATCGATTGTTTGGTCAGGTTGTATTACTGTAGATCCTCTGTTGCTGCCCCTTTTTTCTTGGCAAGAGCTTGTTTTCGCTAAAATTATAGAACATTATCCTCAAGCGGCGCATCATTGTAAGAAGAACACAAAATATACTTTTGGAAAATATACAGTAGATATTTATATACTTTTTTTTCTGACTTGGGGAGACCACTACCATTATTAGATGATTAGAATTAGATCATATACATGGAAAAGAACTCCATCTGTACCCGGTTTCCACCGAAGGTTTAACTAGTTTAAACTGCACTTCTTGCACTACATCAGTCCATGTCATCCATTAGCACATACAGTAGATGTTATTAAAATACATGGGATATTGTCAATATTTTGACATCACAATGCTCGTGTAAACAGGGCCTCATTGATAATGTGATGCACCGTCCTGAAGTATTAGCTTGTGAGGCATTGCTACACTACCAGAGACCACCCAGTCTAAGCAGAAAGCACAAGGCACTGAAGGTAGACTGAGAAAACACAATTCTCCTGCTGCCTTTGAAAAAAATATGGAAAATGTTTGCTGCTACTACTGAGACATTATTTTTCAGATTATCAGTACGAGGCAGTCTCAGGAGTCGAGTCCTTCTGTAGCAGTACAGATACTGCAATCTTAAATCCTTGCATATTGGAGATAGTGTCAATGTATGTTTATTTATAAGGTATCTACAAGACACTGTAGATATGCACAAATGTCAGCATATTCAACCAAAAATATACTTTTCCCCCAAATCATCAAATGCATTACCTTTGATTGTCTCAGTGCACGGGTTCGTTTGGGGTTTTCAGATGCTGAACTCTTCATTTGTGTAGGAATAAGGCAGGGAATATGTGAGACACAACTCCTGTCAGGGGAGACAAAAAGGAAATAGGCAGGAGATGAAACTAAAGGGGGGGGG
>NTHP01000224.1:343931-354480 GCA_003416845.1 Oplegnathus fasciatus | reverse complement strand
GGGGGGTAAAACTGGGTATGAATGTCTGCAGGAATAGATGGAATGTGTTCAGATGGATGGAGAAATAGAGGAACATCTGTGTATGCTGCAGGTATTTTCTGCTGAGAGAAACATTGTGTGTCCACCAAACAGCTCTTTTTTAAGATACCAGCTCCACTTACAGTAGCAGCTTACTTTAGTAACTGCTGGTTGTGCTTCTTGCCATTAGAAAACCATTAGAAAAGCCTTTTGAAGTGAATCCATCTTTTGCAAAATATTGATGTTTTTGTGGTCTCTAATGCTGAAAACACATTCTGTACTATAAAGTGCAGCTGCCTGCTCTTTCAAGACATTTAGAACCAGAACCTGCAATTACCTGCGTACTTTCTATCTTCAATGGATCAACTGATGTTATAGTGACACAGTGTGTCTGTAGGGTTGAGACTCCTTTTGTTTTCTCCTGGGTTATTATCCCTTTACTTCCTCTTCTGCTGGCTCTCTAATTGCTGTGGAATAGCACATGATTGAGATGTGACATTTGGCAGGATGATGGATAATGGTTTTGTAAGAACTGCCCGGAAAATACGACCCCAGTTGAGTAATTAAAGATACGCATGCTGGCATCTGCACAATGTTGCCTCTCCACTACACGTGACAGGAACATATGTGTTTTAGAATCATAAAAATACTGTAAGAATTATGGTAGTTTCTATATATGATCCACAGTAGAGTCAAATTGAAGCTAAAGTTAAATTACTCACAGTCAGCACTGCATGTGACATAGTAAACAGATAGTAGCTTATAACTCACAAGGATTCAAATATTAAACATGAACCTTATTGAATGTGATAAAGTGACAGATTTCATGCAAATCCATCAGCGGCTCACTCCACACAAGTTTGTGCATGTACAGCATTGTTTACTGAAAGAAGGAAGATGACAGTTTGGTGCAGACTTCATCAGGGGTTGATTCCTGATTATGGAATTGAACCCCCTAACTGCTCAGCTTTAAAAAAACAAAAAACAAAAACCTGACTTGGTTATCATTACTGTTAATTTAGATGGAATCATGGCAGTGGTGGTCAAACGTTAAGGTAAATTGGTTAAAAAATATTGGTAAATTAAGGTATTTTTCTGTTTAGACACTATAACATGAGTAAGCATTTTGTTTGTTTTTTGGCCCTAGTGGGGTTTGAAGGAAAGAAGACAACTCCCAACATAACTGCTGAGAGCATCAGCTACTGGTTAAAAGATTTATTTTGGAAAAGAAAAACACAGGCTCAAGAGACTCAAATATCCCTTCCTGTCACATTTCAAAATAGACAGGTTTCTACTGTGACGTAGAAAACATTTTTTTTAAATGCTAATCTGCAGGAAAGATTGGTCATAACGTTGCTGCATGGGTGCCATGTCTTAATGAAAGCGGGGAGCACACGGTGGACTGACTTCTCTCTTCCAGCCCACACTTTGAGCAGTCAAGCTGCCCAGTCAGCCACACAGTTAGTCACTCAGTCAGCCAGTCTGCCAGTGAACAGCCGGTCATCAGTCAGTTAGGCAGTTGGCTACAAAATCAGTCGCTCCTTCTGCAAATATTTCAGAGACACGACTGACTCTTAGGACAGTCTCCCAGTTATTGACCTCTGAAGAATGTTTGTTATCCAGCAGTGAAAAAGACAATCGAAAACCACAGGGAAAATGCTTTAAAAGAAGAGAAAATGGTAAAGAAAAGGCTCATCTGTGACACCAGCAGAGCCAGATTTTGGATTGGATTTGTATTTGATTGAGACAGAGACAAAAATGGAGGAGAAAGCATGAAAAATCCGTCATGTTTAATTTGATTTGTGCTGTATTTTATTATAACTTCAGTAAAAAAATGTTGTGTTATCCAGTCATCAGTCTGAAAGGGAGGAGAAAGGAGAGTCTTTCTAGTCTGAGCGGATGGAGGGACTTCCCTCGTCTCCCGCAGTCTCATCGGTGTTGACAGGTGTTTTGAGAGATTGCTCCTCCAGGTTGGTCTCGTGAGGATGCGAAATCCCCTGAACTGAACTCAACATCAATCTTCCCAAAGATAGGATTTACTGCAGGACCGTCAGATTGCTTTGTACTGTACAGTTGCACCTACTAAACTGGGAACTCGGTGTGAAGTTGTAATCTTTTTGGACTCGTACCTAACAGTTGCAGACATTAATCACATCATAATTGCCTCGCCTTCCTGTGACCCTTGTTTGGGTCCTGACCCAGCGCTGGAAAAACGGCGCACTGTGGAGTCACGCCAGCGAGAAGAGGGAGTAACTTTCTGGCACACTGGCATCATGTCAGCATACTGATCACACTGCCTTGCAAAGAGCAGCTTCATATTTATTCATTAATTCATCTCTTAATCTCTCATCTCGCTCTCTCTTACCATCTCTCTTGGTGTCTGACCCTTTATCATATTTGTTCTTTTTCTCTCGCTCATCGTCTTTCTGACTCACTTTGTCCCTGCCAATAAAATGTTTGTCTCAGTAAATGACTAAAAAGCAGCTAATAGTGCGGCTCTTGGGTTTTTCTGTGAGTGTTTACTCTCCGAGGCAGCTGCCATCTACCCCAGTGGAAATATAAATCAAATAGAAATTATTGAATGGGGGCCTTACAGGGTTGGTGTAATTTATTTTGAGTGCTATCAATTGGAACAGTAAAATTATTTTATTCAAATATTGAAAAGCATTTGGTCTCAGATGGTTGTCATATCTATCCTATTAATAGACTTTACAGACACAACACTGGTGTGACTAATAACATTAATAACACATTATTTGTTCCACCTGTGCGTTTGTCTGCTATGAAAGTCAAAATGCCCACCATGAGAAAGGTCTGGAGATTAAATTTGACATTGTTGTCGGTGCCCAGCAGGGTGGTCTCCTAAAAAGACCTTCAAACCATGTGACACAGGAACGCGCAATTAAAACTGATAATGAAGTTGTTTGCGTTTAGTCAATGTGACTCAAAAGCTCTAAGCCAAAACCAATAATAATTAACTTCCTTTAGATAGCTTATCATCTGTTTTCCGTGTGCAGTAATTATATTTTCTTTTCTCCAGGGTTTGTCAGTAATGGCTAAAATAGAGGGCAATAAAAGATAATTGGTTGGTGTTACACTATTTTGTGCCTGTGAACCAAAAACAGGACGTATCAATTTGTTGTTGTGTGTTATTGATTCAGGAGGAAACACTTCAGTCTGTGAGGCTGCCGCTTACAAATGCTGGCTCAGTGTGTAGGATAGGCAGCAGAGGCTTTTCATGAATTTTGACTTTAATATATAATATAATATACTTCTAATGTGAGAGAGAGGACAAACTGAGCTTCAGGTTCCTTGAATTGCAAAGGTCTCGATCTGTATGCATGTAGGGCTGCAACTAACGATTATTTTCATTATCGATTAATCTGTTGATAATTTTCTCGATTAACTGATTAGTTGTTTGGTCTATAAAATGTCAGAAAATGGTGAAAAATGTTTCTCAAAGCTCAAGGTGATGTCCTCAAATGTCTTGTTTTGTCCACAACCCAAAGACATTCAGTTTACTGTCATAGCGGACTAAAGAAACTAGAAAATATTCACATTTGAGAAGCCGAAGTCAGAGAATTTGGACACTTTTTCTTAAAAAGAAAAAACTGAACATTTTACAAAGGAAGGGTTCATTGCATGGTTGTTTTGTTGTATTGGATTGGATTTTCAGGTGCTGATGGTATAATGTCCATCACCAGTGGATTGGCAGTAAATTACTGTTTGCTTTTGGTGGAATTGTGTCATCATAGTGTGATCATATTGAGTTTTACTTGTGTGACATGTGACAAGTTTGTGATTAATTTGCCGTATTGAGATATACTGTATATTGACATCAGAAAAAATGTTGTTATAATAATATTGTATATTGTAGAATAATATTGTACTGTATCATAATATTGATTTCAACCATATCGCCCAGCCCTACTGCCGGCTGTACACGGATTTTGGCAAAGTTTGAGAGAGAGAGACACACATGTAAAACAGACTCATAATTCCATGCAAATTGTTGTTCATTATGCCTCATTTTATCCCAAAATGTTACTGGCATTACGCCAGCACAGCAGACAAATGTTGTTTATGAGGTTGTTTACTTTCTATTCATCTCTCCCCTCTCCCTCATTCCTGCCTCCCTTCTCTCTACCTCTTATTCACCTTACTTATCCTCTTCCATCTCTCGCTTAATCTCTCTTTTTGTCTTTCCTTCTCCTTCTCTAATGTCTGTACTTGTCTCTACTCTGCCATCTTTCTGGTCTCTGGCAGTTTAAGTGTTGTGGAGGTCAAGAGTATACAGACTGGGCGGTCAACATGTACCACAACTGTTCTGCACCTGGTCCATTGGCCTGCGGTGTCCCTTATACCTGCTGCATCACTACTAAGGTAGGTATCACTGTTACCATTACTGTTATTATTATCACTACTATAAACTGTTGCTGTTATACAGTAGCATGTACTGGCTGTCTATTATGGGTCTCCTGTTGTATCAGGTAACATCAGCGCCATTTCTACCCCTCTTGGCACTTCTGCTGCTAAACTGCTACTCCCGCATTATAGCAGCAAATATCACTATTACCTGTTCCATTACAGCTTGGATTCAAGTATTATAACCAAACCAGTTTTATTACTACTGCCAGTACCATACTGTTACTGTAGGTGCCAAGGTTTTATTGCACTGCATGCTAGTTTGTGGCATATTCTATGAAGTTTTGTTGAAATTCTTTAAAAAATATATGTATTGCGATCATTATGTCTGTTTGTTAATGTCAGATTTTTACATACACACAACATATCTTGGTAAAGGTCCAAGACACAGCCACAATATATATATATATATATTAATATATCATCCATAAAAGACATGAAAGTCTGTTAACAGTTGTTGGGGAGTACAACTGTATGTGTGAAACAAGTTGTACAAAGCCTTTTGTGGCTCCAGAGAAAGCTGCGTGAAATCTGTAGCCCACCCCTCACCTCTGCTTGAGGCTAGCAGCTCCAGGCTACATTAGTCGCTCACCCGAATCTCCAACCAAACTGTTGGGGGTCGATTTGCATTGTGGATAATGTAAGTGCCAGATTTTGGCGAGGAAGAAGAATGTGTGGAATAAAAAAAGACGATATTTCTGGTTCTGCTGCATCGATTTTGATCCTTGTGTTTACTGTCCCTCAGAAGTCCGATGCAGTGCTCTTTAAAAAATGTTAATGTTAAATGCTGGAATCATCAGAATTTCTTTGGTTAGGAAGGCACCTGCTAACTGAACGGGTGCTAACTAAAGCTGCCAATACCACCCAGAGCTGAGAAAGGCACCTCATGGTTATTTTTGTGTTTTAACTGGTTTTGAAGATCAGATTTAGATACTGGCATCTGTAACATTACCTGAAGTGCTTCAAACTTTTCATCATTCCTGGCTCTATTTATTTATAATAGTTCCCTGAAGCCTGTTCGTGTGCCATTATAGTAATAGCTATAATAGTGTGGAGATGCATTTAAAATGCATCTCATCATCCGTATGATGGTGATTAAGCCTTTGCCATGCCAGACAGTCTCACAGACAATTTTCTCCCACACAAAACAGCACATGTGCTCCCTTTTAATTTATACACCTACACTCCGCAGAGTTTACAAGGAGAGAGAGAACAAATAAAAAACTTTTTATTCACACAGACAACAGTTTGATAAACTCTGCCTCATAGCTGGACTCCTGAAACCACCGCACCTTCATCCTGTGTTCTTAATATTTCCATATTCAATTACCACAGTGTTGCTAATTCATTCATATTTTCTTAATCGACAGATTTGCATTCTTGTGAGTCACTTGTGATAACGAGGTTAATTAAGTGGCGAAAATATCAAGTTGTTTGTTTTTTTTCCTATTAATTGATAACACACAATGTCATACGATTGTTTCCAGTTCCTATTTTCACTGGTTGTCCAGCTCATTTGTTTTCCATGCCGCTGTTATAGTAGAAAATGTTTTATGGCATTAATGTTGGGTGTCTTCCAGTAGTGGCTCTCTACTGTTAACTAAAGAGGAAACATTGTTAAGCAGCCTAAAGGCAGACAATATAATATTTTTTACTGTAGTCCTTTCAGTGTAAAGTTATGGTAGAAAAATTAACTAATAATTAAATTATTCTCATTTTGGTTTTCTGTTTTTCCCTATAGTATCGTGTATTTGTCAAGAACTGTTAAGAAATGAATATCTCCATGTGATTTTTCGAGACTAAAATTCTCATATTAGAGATATAATGATCCACAGATCTCTTTTATGAATGAATAAATTAAACTAGACGTACGTTAAGTGATGGATGAGAAAGAACAGAGACGAAGCAGAACTCACATGTTGTTGCAGCTGATTGGCAACTGCTGCCCTTGAAACAGACTTGTCTTGGCTGACAAACAAGAAATGTACAGATTTAGAAATGTATTTATGATTCTCCTTCCTTGGCAGTATTAAGTACCAGGTGCCAGTAGAGTCAGAGACAGCACATACCATCGTCAAAAATCTATACAGTACGAATACATTACAAGATATTACAAATTACATTATTAAATTGTAAATAATGGAATTACAAGTAATTTCGTCATCCTTCCTGGATGAGCAGTAAAATGCATTTGCACTCCGTCCATCATGTAAACATTTAGTTGAATATTTTCGTCCGTATTTAGATAATATATGATGTCCATATTTAGGCTTAACATCCATGCCTTGTACATTATCAGCTCCAGCGACTGTCCAAAGTCAGTCATTTTATAATCTTTGTAATTATCTTTGTAATTGCAAGCCTGTATGTTCATATTAACATGAAGCAGCAATTAACTTGATCTCTCTCTCTCTGTCTGCCTCTCTCCTCCAGCCTAATGAAGTGGCCAACACTCTGTGTGGGTACATGGTGTTGAAACGTGAGGTAAGACCTCAAAGACTGACTCACATAACTGAATTAAGAAAAGATGTCTTTTTAACCTCATTACAGTGCAGCTCCTCCCCTTTAATGCCGGTTTAGAATATTTGGTGCAGTAGGTTGTTTGACCACTGAATAGAGATCAGGCCTTACAGGTCCAGGATGTTGCTGGGACATTTTCATTTTCAGTTATTTGATCAAGTGAAACATGAAATGCTCATTTTGAAACTGCAACTATTTAATTTTAATTTAGTATGAAAGATTTTAAAATGTATGTCAAATAACTTGATATCTAACTGTCAGTGCATTTGTCCTCCATATCCGAGGTGCTGCTGGTCTTACATAATCCACTAAACTTAGAAAAAAAGACTGAATAACCAGTTCCTTGACTGTAACCACGAACTGGTTATAACAAGCAATTTATGTCTCGTAGCGTTTGGACTTGATCGAAACCATCCATATCAGAGGCTGCACTGATGCTTTCTTCATCTGGCTCATGGACAACTATAAGATTATGGCAGGACTGCTATTAGGGATCCTACTGCCTCAGGTACACACACACACACACACACACACATTTATATATAAGCATAAACTTGTCACTTCCCCTTAAACTTGTCACAAACTATCACGATGCTCAGCGCAAATTGTTTCTCATATATATTGTAAGGAAAAATTGTCTGTTGACGTTTGTTTGTTTCATTACATTACGAACATGTAGTCTGATAAAAAAGGACTACAGTGTAGGGCCTTATGTGAGGCAGAATTTAACTAAAAGATCTCTGTGTGCACAGTTACGTTAATGTACATTAGCTGAAGAAACAGGCAGGTTTACTGGAAGAGAAAGGAAGAGAAAAGACTCTGTAATGTGATTTAGGTGAGATTGAGGATAAAGTCGATTTCATGTTTTATTGTTCAGTATATGATGATTTAAGGGCTACATTTTATAGTAAAACTTCCTTTGTGTCTGATGGGTTCTTCTGGATGAATGATTAATAAAAAAAAAACTTAAGCTGTGTTGAAGGAGGGGAACCTTTTTTTGTGGCAGATATTATTTGAAGAGTTCTTTGTTTTGAATATAAAGTTCTACTCATGTCTGACAAATGTTTCACCACTGCAACAGTGCTTCAATAAGTCCATGTGGGCTGGGCACTTGTATGTGCATGACATACAAAATAACATAGCTAACATTCCCAACCAAGGGGGCATTGGCTTACATTCGCTCAATGAAGACATAGACTAACTTTAACCATAACTACTACATGCTTAACCCCAATTCTTACCCTAATCTTAACCTTAAACTAAGTCTTAATACCAAAATGTAATGATTTACATTGTGGGGACTTGCATTGTCCCCAAATGTCCCCAAAATGAGTCCCCACAATGTGACCGTGTAAGCAGATTAAGTCTCCACAACACAGTCAACTATAAGACTGATATAAGACTTCTCATTGCACAGCATGTGTGTTAAATCTGATTTATCTTTTAACTGAAGTTTTTGCAGTACTCAAGGGGTAAAGGTGTCGTTTGTACCTGTGACTTTCACAGAACAACTTTTACACTTACACTTACACTTACAATATTTGACCAAAAAAAACTCTCACAGCTGGCAGGGATTTAACAGGTGCAGCTTTAGTTTCAGTTTATCCGTGAATATCAGATACACACTGAAATAGAACATTTAGGCAAGCAACTCCGATGACTAAGTGGGAGAAAATGTAAATTGCTTCTCATCAGGTACATCTGACAACTCCACTACACCATCAGGGATAAAATAAGCAGTGCAATTTTCACAAAATGCTTTGCATGCTGGTCTGTTTCATTTAGGTTTGCTGTACGTTTAGAACAAATGGGCTGAATTGTAGATACATACATGTTTTGGTACAAGATTTTTGAAGTTGTCTGGCTTTGGTATCTTTCTACCATTGAAAAAACTTCCTCTAGAAGGTACTGTGACTCCTATAAACCCACATATACACACATTATGCATTTCATTTCATTTCATTTCCACTATACATCTGCACCTTTCCCTTCATGTCCAGGTTTTTCTACCAGATCCATTAGAGGATGTGGGCCTGAGAGACACGGAAGCCATTTTCCATAATGGTCATTTCTGCTCTCTTACAGCTCATTTTAACTGATGTACATTAAAATCCAGACACGCACACACACACACACACAGTGACAGCTATGAATGTAGATTGTGTTGGACTTAAATAAGCATGTTCTTCATCAGCTGTGTTAGGAAAGGAGAAAGGAGAGTGTCAATCATCCAAACCGTACGCGTGGTGCTTCTCATTTACCTTATTTCATGTCTTTCATGTTTCTCGCGTAACCTGGAAACATGCGAGGAGCAGGGCGGCTGCCTGGGGAGGCTTGAGCGAGAATACAACAGAGCATCCTTCATGGACGTCTTTTATCAGACAACACACCCCTTTATTAGAAGTCAGTTAGCTCGGCTGATCACCTCAGATTTAAACCAAGACAAATGACAGATTCAACTCAGGTGTAATATCAAATTATTGGAGCTGTGGTAACTGCAGGTCTGATGAATAAAGGAAGCAACTTTCATCATTCATCAGAAAGAGTTTGTCTTTTATCATGGATAATATTATAGTGAGGAAGAGGAGAAGTCTGTCGTCTTTCAGCAGTAAAAACATTTTAATTAAATTGCGGGTGCTGTGAGGATGAAAGTCCCTGTGCATCAGGTAGAAAGTATGTTTTGACGTGAGATATATTTAATATTTACACAATTTCCACTTTCCCTAAAACATATATGCTGCTAAATTATTTCTACAAAGTATGGGGCATTCTCATCATAACCTGGATTATTACATAATGAATTTACAAACAGAATATCAATAAATGCAAATAATTAATGATTAAGTAAAGCATTGTTGGTGTATGTGCTTTTGGCATGAGTGTCTTTGGTTTGATGAATCTGTTCGCAACATAAATACAAAATACAGGTTTTTAATGAATGTGCAGATGCTTGTCAAACTGTTTAACTGACATCACTACACCTCTGCACTGCCGGTAGTGACAGTATGACCTCATTATTTGGACAGCGCATCACATTATCTGTGCAAATATAAAGTCCAAGGTATACAGAGCTGTTAACACCTGCAGACTGACAGGTGAATCCAGCTGTGCCCGTCGTCATCAGGGACCAATGCTGACCTCCCTTCCCTTCCTTCCTGTAATTAGCTTTCCTCTCTCTCTCTCTCTCTCTCTCTCTCTCTCTCTCTCTCTCTCTCTTTCTCTCCCCAGTTCTTTGGTGTAATAGCCAGCTGGCTGTACATCACTCGTGTCGAAGACGCCATCAGTGAGTACGGTCACTACACAGACGGACTACTGCACCCAAACGTACAGCAAAGAGCAGCCAAGAGGCAGGGCCGCGTGGCCAAATGGTTCAAGTGTATGCCAGAGATGGACTGATGGAGACAAAGGACAAAAAGCAGCAAATTGACTCCAGCCAACACTCACAGTTGGTTAAATCATTCCAGTCGATCCAGATACTGCTGCAGCCACTGTGGGAGCCTGCCTTTGAACTGCAGGTTTACTATATGTTCACTCCACTGTGGACAATATATGTGTTGAGGTTTTTTTGTTTGTTTGTTTGTTTTTT
>NTHP01000224.1:301393-313750 GCA_003416845.1 Oplegnathus fasciatus | reverse complement strand
CAGAATCAGAATCAACTATATTGTATTGTATTACTGTAAGTATGTGTAGACATTCAAGGAATTTGACTGTTTTTCTCAATGTACTTACACAGAAATAGACATAACAGCTAAGAACAAGGACAGCAAAGCCAAACAAATAAAGGTAAGGAATAGACAGGATGTGAAAAAGTAGGTGAATATAGACATATAAGTGTACACTACTTGTGATAATGTAACAGTTGCCATATAGAATGTTGCTATGTTGCTATCAAAACATTTCATATTTTCTTGGTTTGGCTACTGTGACAGTTGGTATTGTTTTAGCCCCACCTAGCGCCGCTTGTGTGTCCAGAAAGAGATGACTGCACCTGAGGAAGACCCCCCACTGAGAGGGAGAAGACATGATTCACCTAGAGGATGTCAGAGTGTACCCCGGGTAACGATATCAAGAGTAGGCTACCCTGGGAGATTTAAAGTTGTTTTGTCCTGTTGACACTTTTTAAAGTAAGAGTAAAGAAAATTACGTAACAAATTTAGCTACATAGCTTGTTTGAGCATGTGAATATTCTCATTCATCCAGGTCATAATTATCTCAAGGAAATTGAATCGAACGCAACTGGATTTTTGGTTTTGTCTGTGAAGACGTTTCACCTCTCATCCAAGAGGCTTCATCAGTTCGTGCTTGTTTGACCAGGCTAGACTGGTCCAACTAGCTGGTGTGGAGATCTGGGTATTTAACCTCTTAGGAGGCGGTCACAAGGCCAATGATGTCATTGGGTCGTTGGTGTTCCATTTGCCAACGACAGTCGTTAGAGTGACGGTCGTTGGGGATGGTGAAACGATGGTTTCGACTTCGTTAGTGCTCTATTGTGTTATAACGACAGTCGTTGGAGTCACCTGAGGCCATTTGTGAACGGCTGTTGTTCTTAGAGGNGTATTACTGTAAGTATGTGTAGACATTCAAGGAATTTGACTGTTTTTCTCAATGTACTTACACAGAAATAGACATAACAGCTAAGAACAAGGACAGCAAAGCCAAACAAATAAAGGTAAGGAATAGACAGGATGTGAAAAAGTAGGTGAATATAGACATATAAGTGTACACTACTTGTGATAATGTAACAGTTGCCATATAGAATGTTGCTATGTTGCTATCAAAACATTTCATATTTTCTTGGTTTGGCTACTGTGACAGTTGGTATTGTTTTAGCCCCACCTAGCGCCGCTTGTGTGTCCAGAAAGAGATGACTGCACCTGAGGAAGACCCCCCACTGAGAGGGAGAAGACATGATTCACCTAGAGGATGTCAGAGTGTGCCCCGGGTAACGATATCAAGAGTAGGCTACCCTGGGAGATTTAAAGTTGTTTCGTCCTGTTGACACTTTTTAAAGTAAGAGTAAAAAAAATTACGTAACAAATTTAGCTACATAGCTTGTTTGACTGTTCGTTTGAATTTTGCAGATTGCTGGTGGTGCTGGTGACAAAATTCACAGAAATCTGACGTTAAATTGTGAAAGTGAAATATGCAAATATTTTAGGAGATGGGAATGCACTTTTTATATAAAACTATATATTATTTTACACATCAACACGTGTTAATTTCATAAAATAACATGCTATGTATTTATGAACCAATATACTGGGTAAATATTCCGTATATTTAAGTCCCATCAGTTCTGCAGGTGAGGAATGGTGTCAGGGGACTGGCAGATTATAAGAAGCTCATAATGATGAAGATATGTGGATTATGAGAACATAGGGTTAGGGTTCATTTGTAATTGAAATGTGGTGTCTACCTGACACTGTGCTTCTAGGACCTCTTGTTCACAGTAACTCTTGATCCCTTTTGTTTTGTTTTGTTTTTCTCTTAGTGGTGCAAGTGATTGGGAACCAGCAAATGTTGCCATTGAAGTTCAAGATGAAAGAGGCAGAGGAGAGACTCAGACTCGATGCAACATCATGAAGGGACTGCGATGCAACTGCGAAGGATTTTTGATATTGTTTTTTTGTAGTATGATCACCGTCCTCTGTAGAGAGTTAAAAGAAAAGACACAGCTGAGCCAGGTCCTGAACAAGCCTTCATGCTGCCCGTCCGGCTGGGCCGAGCACGATTCACGCTGCTTCTTCCTGTCCCAAGAAGTAGAGAAGTGGGAAGTTGCTCGCAGGGAGTGTCTTGGCATGGGGGCTGACCTGGCTGTTGTTCTGAATGCCGAAGACCAGGTGTTCTTGACAAGTATGACTTTTCTCTTTGTCGAGCTGCACCCTCAAGAGAACTTCCATTCAGCGTGGATCGGGTTGCAGGACATGGTGAAGGAGGGCGACTTCATCTGGGTGACTGGCAACAGAATCCAACCCAATGTCACTTACTGGATGCCTGGGGAGCCCAACAACGCCATGGTCTGGTGGGACAAAAGCCAAGTAGGACAGGACTGTGTTTCCATTGTCCCACCAAGAAGCACTGGACAGGAGGACTGGTTAAACTCCTGGGATGACAGTGTTTGTGGTGGCAAACGGCACTACCTGTGTGAGACCTCGGCCCTCAGCTTGTCTTGACTGGCAGACCTGGGATGTGAACAGCTGGATCCCGCCTCTTCCACTGCTCCTTCCTTTTTAGCTGTGTTAGCTGCAAATGCTCATTTAATGTTTTCTTCTTAATTGTAGGCTACATTTTTATGCCATAAAACAACTGTATATAGTAAAATAAATGTCCAGTCAGATTCTGGACTTTGACTAAATGTGTTTTACTGCATTTTGGCTTTGTAGAATATTATCATGACAGGTTTTTTTTAAAGTTACTCTCATCCCATGTAAACAGAAAACTGGCAGAAAAGTTATAACAGTAATACAATAGGAGTGATACTTTTCTCAATGATGAAACCTGCAGCTGCTGCTCTCATGAAATACTGTAGTTTGTCATGAATGTTAATTTCATAGTCTGCTACATGAGGCCTCTCTCATCCTCTCCAAGGAATGCTGGGTAATTGAGGATTGTGGCTTGAGCTGCTGGAGCCTGGAGGAGACCAGAGAGCAGAGCAGAGGTGGAATGTAACTGAATACATTTACTCAAGTACAAATTTGAGGTACTTGTACTTTATTTGAGTTTTCTTTTCATGCCACTTTCTACTTCTACTTGACAGCTTTAGTTTCTTTACAAATTAAGATTTAACAAACAGAAGGCTTATGCAATATGATGTTTTCTTATAAATTAAACAACCCAACAGTTTATACAAATACAGCTGAAATGATTAATGAATAAATTGATTGACAGAAAATTAATAGGCAACTATTTGACAATCATTTAAGTCATTTTGCATGCAAAAAGATTTCACGGTTCCAGCTTCTCAATGTGAATATTTGCTGCTTTTCCTTTTAATTATTTTAATTATTTTAATTTATACTTAATAATTTTGAACTTTGGACTTTTGGTTGGACACAACAAGCATTGTGAAGGTGTCACTTTGGGCTCTGGGTAATTGCGACGGCAATTCTCACTATTTACAAACTAATACGTAATAATAATCTAATGATATATAATAGTATAACAGTCACAGGGGACAGTTTTCAGCATTGAGTCCTGAGTCCATCTTCCAAAAGATTTTTTGGTACATTAAAAAAAACATTCATATGTTCTATTTCTTCTATGTGCCCTTACACATATACACTATATTAATGTAGAATCTAGAAAATAAATGAATAGATAGATTGTTTGGGCCTTTGGAGCACAGGCCTAATAGAAGGAACATGGTTAATTTGAATTATTAATGAAACCTTGATTAATTTATTTACAGTTTTAAAGTCGTACTGTTGCAAAGAGAGGGGAGGGTGATTGAGTGAGGTTCTTTCTGGCTGACATAAATAACCCTACAGTATGTTTGAGGAATCATTTGACGGTTCAGTTTGCTTGTTTCTCTCGCGATATCTGGCAACCTCAGCGAGCAGTCAGTCTGCTGTCAGCCCGTCGGGAAACAAACCGGAGGTCTTCTGTCACCAGCGGAAATGTTCAAAACAGACAAACTAAAAGCTCTGATTAGTGAGCGACTGACAGCCGCTGCTGAGGAAATCTTCAGCATCTTTGAACAAACTATTAAAGAATATGAGGAGACAGTTTTTCGGTCTAAACAGGAGATCGAGCAACAACGAAGGCTGTCCGGGTGGAAAGGTAACAGCACTCAGGTTAACTTCAGCCTCAAGACGGCACTCACACACACTGGGGGTCTTCACTGCTGGTTTAATCAGAATAGTGTTTGTTACAATGGACTGAAGCCTTCAGTAGTCTGGGCCACTCCCTAAACACTCAGTCCTCGACACAGGAGACAGCAAATAGCGCCATTTTGCATCCCTGAAGGGGGGAGGGGATGCAAAATGGCTGTCACAAACCGGTTTTCTTGGTTCCTTTTTAGAAACTGCTGGGCAGACTGCGCGAGTTATAGGCAACAAGACGTGGATCCCAAAGCTTTTCACCTCTTACCTTTCTCTTCTACCTCACGTCCACTCCTCCTGTCAGACAGGTTGGAGAAGAAACAGGGATGAATGGAGTAAAGCAAAAGCCATCTGGAACAGTTTATTTGCTGCTCTGTTATCAAAAAGAGATATCTGTCTTTATGAAGTGATCTTGTCCTTAGTCCACAATATGCCTCATAACATGTGAAGGGTTTATTAGCAAAAACAGATATATCCGTTTTGATTTTCCTAAATTCTAAATCATGTTTTTATTGTGCACTCAAGGGAATATCAATATAATTCATATATATATATATCAATCAAACTGTTGTTGATTTTTCATTTTAAGAATATATTTCATCTGTTCTTGCAAATTAACCCTTCAAGTGTTCATGTGCACACCCAAAATATGATTAGTAGTACACAATATTGTGCCCCTGCTGCTATCCTGTTCATTAATAATTAATGGTGGCTGTACAGTAAGTCACATTCATTAGCTAGTAATTCTCCTGGCATTTTTGCTTTCAGATTTTGTTGACAATATTTTGGTCCGGGCCACAGTGGTGTTAAACCCCCACCATGAAAACAAGGTTCGAGGAAATGTCTGTTAAAGCACTTGGAGTGGTGGAGCTCTCAAAGACTCTTGGTGATCCTTATTGCACATTTGCGGCCTCAACCTAAACTGCAGTGTCCAGTTCTTTTACATTATTGTTTTGGGTGGAGCATCAGACTTTCATGTAGACTAGATTCAACTTTATTGTCATTGCTGAGTACTGAGTAAGTACTAAGCAAGTACTGAGACACCAGGATGCAGTTTAGCATCTAACCAGAAGTGCAAAAAGCAGTAAAATGCAGAGTAATACATACATATGTATAGGGGTAATAAATATAATGAATAGTAAGGGGTAAATAAGAATACGCTAAAACATGTAGAATATGACCAGTGTGATATAAATAAGCTAAATACGGTTTCTAGTCCAGATGTTGGCAAATTTGTTGAAGTGAAAATGAAAATGATTACTCAACCTGTCAGTCGTAAACCTTTCTTGAGAAGTTCATGGTTCATGTTGGACCTGTCATACTTGTTAATGTAGTTGTAGCCAATAACCGCTAGCAGTTTTACAGTGCAGAAAGAAGCTGTGATGGATGTCATAAGCTTTGTTTTTACATCATAATAAGTGGTGTATAATTTGGTAAAACATGTGGCTATAATGTGTTTAATGACAGAGAGACAGAGAGACTGATTGACATGAAACTTTAAATACCAGCAAGAAAACAGAGAGGAACTTTTAACACCTTTCATCTATCATCGTTCCCACTGCATCAAAAACATAATGAACCGTGTCAGCCTGTACTTTAATTAAACTTTGAATTGTGCATACTGTTATACTAACAGTTGTAACAAAATGAGTGCTGTAATGAAGCTGACTTCTTAGCTTTGATTTCATTGCATTTGTTGATCGAAGTTGTTTTTGTACACTTTTGTTTGCAAGGACATCATCACAAAGCAGACCCTTTTCATTTTAAGCAGCCATTAAAAGATGAGTGTCATTGCACCTGTTGTTGTCTTGTGCAAAGACAGACTGTCCCATCTTTTCATCAGCAGAGATTTTTATATATGGGAACACATTTTCATTTTCTGCAAGTGTTGTTTAGCCCTCTGTTAAATATATACAAATTAAAATTTGTATTTGATTAAACTAAAGCCTACATTTCTTTTCTCGTGTGTGATACAGCCCCTCTGCAGCTCTCTGTCCAGGAAGACGATTCTCCCCCTGAGCAGGATCACTGTGAGAAGAAGACCGACCTGTGTGAGGATGACCAGGAGCCCCTGCAGATTAAAGAAGAACAGGAGGAGGAACTGTGGACCACTCAGACAGATGAAAAGCAGGAGGATGATACCAAGGACTCAATGTTCAATATAATTTATGTGCAAAGAAGTGATGAAGATGGACGACAGTTCTCACATCAAAACCAAGAAGTTGAAGATAAAGGAGACAGTTTGCCCGGCAGCTCATCTGAACAGCTGAAATCAGAGCCTGGTAAAGAAGTCTGTGGTGCATCAGAGCCAACCAGCGACTGTCAGATGAGTGAAGTTAGTGATGACGAATGGAGAGACAGCGGAGGGTTTCACTCGGGTACAAACAGGAGGAAACCACAGCATGCTGGTGAGACAGCAGACAGACCGTACACCTGCAGCGTTTGCAACAAGAACTTCAGGATTAAATCCATTCTGACTCGCCACATGAAGACGCACACGGGAGAGAAACCTTACAGTTGCAGCGTCTGTGGAAAAAGCTTTATCCAGCGCTCCTATCTGCAGACTCACATGAACTCTCACTCCGGACAGAAACCGCACACGTGTAGTTTCTGCGGCAGAGGGTTCACACAAGTTGGAAACATGAACGCCCACATACGAATCCACACGGGAGAGAAGCCTCACAGCTGTACCGACTGTGGTAAAAGCTTTAGAGAGAAAGCAGATCTGATCAAGCACATGATAATTCACACTGGTGAGAAACCCTACATCTGCACTGTATGTAATATGAAATTCAGCGCTCAGTCTAATCTGACGCGCCACATGAAGACTCATTCAGGGGAGAGGCCGTATAGTTGCACTGCGTGTGGAAAAAGATTCATTCGGCGCTCCCATTTAATCATTCACATGAAGACTCACGCAGGAGAGAATCCCTAGACTTGAGAAATTATTATAATCTGCTCCATAGTGTTTTTTTGATCATTTCCAAGGTAGAGTGGGCAAGTACTCACATTAGAGGAGTAAAATGAACTAAACTTTGTAAAACTATTTTCTCTGTAAGTTGTTGCTACATAGTTTTGTACTGTTGAAGAAAGAACTCAGCAAGTTGTAATACTGAATGTGTCTCCAAGTGACAATTTTTGTGTAGAGTGCAGTCATCAGATTTAATTTCTGCTGAACTAGTCAAAGAAGGCACCCTGAAGAAATAAAACACCTCTTCCAAAATCATCATCAGTTTGTCAGTGATGCCCTTTCCAGTATTCATGGATGATATATTTTCCTTATTGTCACCAAATCCCATGAAAAGAGCAAAACAAACGATGTGTTAGTTTCTCAAAAAAAATGGTCAGTGCAATGTTGTAGGCAGAAAAAAGACAAATAAAACAAATAAGACTTTATATGTTTTTGAGGAAAAACACACGTGGAATGAACTTTTCTTGTAAACTTCCATGTCAAACAGCTACAGGTACTGTTAAATAATTTTTTCTCAAAAAATCCTACTCCGCTAAAAGGATGTGAAATGTAAAAATGATGACACTAGAACATAATTACTTTATGAATAGTTTTAAAATAAATATACCTGTGTCACATTGTCTGTAGGATATAACTTCCCCACCCTGTCTGTTGCTCTCAGTCTTGAGCCAATTCATTCCTACTGAAGATGTAAATCTTTAGGATCCAGTCACAAATATGTACTGGTAGTTTCATTGTTTAAAAGGCTCAGTAATTTCCCTTACAGCTGGGCATTGTGGTTTTTAGCAAACATTACTCAAACTGAAGTAAATAGTGTATTTATTGGGGTCTATTTTCAGATGTTGATCTGGTGTTCTAGTAAATATTTCCGGCAGCAGGAAGGTGCGTGTGGGTATGATTGAAAATAAACTACAGTACAGTGTGTTCATGGTAATAAAGGAACATGTCAACCAGTGTAACAGTGTGACTCATTGATGTGTTTTTAATAGTTTTTGGACAATAATGGAGCTGTACAGCACAGATGAATAGGATCAGGCTTTGGCTACACAGACAATGGCACGGCATAATGACACTGATTCAGAAAATATGGCTGACCTGATTATGACCTCCCTTCTAATGATTGAGAAGAAGATTTTTCTTTTACATCAAGAAATCCTCCGGTCTTTTAATAATGATGGGATCAGAGAGCTGGCTGAATGGATACAGATTAAGAGAAATACCACACTTGTAGCAGAAATCCCTCAACTCCTGGGGCATAAACTGACAGATCTATACTTCACCTTAATAGCCACACGACCAGAGTCAGTGGCATTTCTTTTTGGTACAGCATGAAAGAAACAGCTCAGTACACAGTGTCCGCAGCACAGCATATAGGCAGACAAAACATATTATGCAATGGATGGATACTTAATTCAGCAAATGTTGGCAAGTAGCTGTTCTAAACACATGAAGGCTGCATTTAAGATCCATCATATATTCATTATTTAACCCTTTGAAATGCTTTTTGTGACTTTTTTTTTAACTTTTAACACCAACAGACATTTTTAGACAAGCTGAATTGCATTTTCCCTTTTTATTTTGTGTATGTTCTTCATCATGTTTTGATTAAATAAAGATTAACTGTATCAGTGGTAGATGTGGCAGCCATACATTTTAAGAGGAGCCAGCTTCACTCCATCATGTGTCTCCAAAGGCAAAGGTAAAAGCACAGAGAGGTGTGGCCACTGTTCAACTGCAATTCATATGACTCATTAACTTTTATATTGTTTTATTAAAGTCTTTCAGAGTCCACATTAAAGACTAATAGTGAGCCAGGAATTTCTACCAGAACTCAGGAATCTGAGCAGGAACAGACCTACCTACCTATAGCACCTGAGAATATTTTTTATGTTGTTGGGTTTTTTTTTACATAAGAAGAAGAACACAGACATTCTCGTGTACCCAAAAACTTGCCTGAGGAAATAGGGTTAGTAAACACTGTATATTAAACCTAAACAGCACAACACATACTTTTATAAAGATGCAATAACCTTTTAATGCTTATCATGCTGTAGTTGTGTTATTTTTCTGCTATAATATAAGTATTAATGTCTCTGAATGTTGCTGAGAGAGATGTGGCTTAATGTAGCCAGCAGTGTAAGTTCTCAAAGTCTTTTACTGTGGCTGCAGTACGTTTGGTTTATTCTCTTTTCTGTATACTATGTTCATTTCTGTACATTTTAACTGATGTAACAGTAAATGTTGCTATTTAGTGAAACCAGAAGAAAAATACTGCTGTATACTGTATTATCACTGACCAGGCTGATGGTGCAATATTTTACAGGCTGGTGATGGAAAATGTTTGCACTTGAGAAAGGAGCATGTTATCATGTTTATTGACCCCAGTTCACAAAGGCAAATGAGCTCTTAAAAATATCAGATATTCAAAAACTGGGTTGACTCAGCTGCAAATTATTGTGGATATCAGGGCTCAAAGACGAGATGCTGCATGATGACTGTAGGAGAGCACTGATCAGTGAGGCAAATTTGAGGTCGGTGAGAAATACTGAAGAGATGTTGGCTTCAAGGAAAGTCACTCTGTCTGTAGCTCTATTATGGTGCAGAATATATTTCCTGACATAGTTAAGATCCACTGAACCCCCGAGAGATAAACACAAAGCCACAGTTAGTCACAGTGATTCGGTCCTCCAGGATGATACTGCCTGTTTCTGGAGAGGACTTGAGATTGATTTTTCAGCATCAAAACACTAGCTCTAATATGTAGTATATCATCATCATCATCATCATCATCAAATGTAGCATTTAATCTCTATGCAGAGTTTAGATATATCAAGGTGCACTGATGACTCAACACAGAAAAATGTATCACTGTATCATTACATTTGACTAGATACAAAAAATGGCCTTGATGTATTAATATTTTATGACTGCTTTTCTCAATTGACAGTTTCTAGTTTAAAAGCGTACACAACCAAACTATCCCTAAAACAACATTTCCCCAAAAAACATTGATGTACCTTTCTCTAACAACAGGAGGGATTTAAATAAAGGAATTATTTTTGAAATAAATTCTTATCAGGTCCACTGACTTGGTTTTCTGTAGTTTTCAGCCACATCTCATACCTTTCTCTCCTTCGTCAGTAGATGGAGATTTTGTTGGTGGTAGTTTTGTTTGTTTGGTTTTTTGGCCTTCAAAATTAAAGTAACAATCTCAAAGATCTCCGTTTCGTACTCTTTGGCGGCACCTATGGCGATAAGCCGTAATTGCAGGTGTGTTTTACAATTTAGGTAGAGAAGATTTTGCACTTGTTTTAGAAGTTTCATCGTCTGTAGTCATCGATCTTTTCTTCGGCCACAGTAACCGCTTACTCCCAATGCTAGCAGAGACCAGAAAAAAACAGTACGCCACTTCTCACACAGGTGAGTTGAAAAGCAAGTCTGTTGCATTAGCTCCGCCTACCCTCTCTGGCAGACCAACCACTGCTGGGTAATGGAAAACGCGTCACTAACTGTGCCCCACTTGTGATTTTTCCCGGGAATGTCACCACAGACACCCAGTTCGTAATACTGCAAATGCAAGGGCTTTCATCAGTGGGTCATAGGCTCAATCACCATTGTGTTGCATCATTTGGTGATAGACAGTGACTTAACAGACATTTATTTAAAGTTGTAATCTCAAAGATTTTCATTCCGTTGTCTTTCACGGCACCTATGGCGATAATTGGTAATTGCAGGTGTGTTTTTGGACCTCACTTAAGTTTCTGTTTCAGTTTAATCATCTGTAGTCACTCGACCTTTTCTTTGTTTGTTCAGCCATAGTAACCGTTTACTCACAGCGCCAGCAGAGACCGGAAAAAACAGAACGCCACTTCACACACAGGCAAGTTGAAGAGCGAGTCTGCTGCGTTAAAAGCCTAACTCTGTGCTGCTTGTGATTTTTCCAGGAAAGTCACTTCCGACACCCGGATCATAATACTGCAAATGCAAGGGCTTTCATCAGTGGGCCATAGGCTCAGTCACCATTGTGTTGCCTCATTCGGCGATAGATAGTGACTTAACAGACATTTATTTAAATGAAAATCTTTGAGATTATATCTTTAAATAAATGTTCTTTTTTTGTGTCACAACTTATTAGAAAAAAATCTGTATGATTTCTTCAATGAATTTGAATGATTTAATTAACTGTATTACTGATGTATTGAGTTATAGTTTTGTCGCTGTTGGGACTCCATACAGACAAAAAAAACAGAAAACGTGTTTTTAGCGGAAGTGCACTTGATGTCATTTCCGTTGCGCGAAGCTGAAACTTTGGCGCGCGAGACTTTAAACATCTTACTAACATCAGAAGAGACAGCGGAAAGACCATCAAGCAATAAGATGACCCCAAACTCTAAAGCAGTCCGGTAGTTTTCACGGAAGAGTAACGTTAGTTAACGCTGGTAGTAGTTCAGTAACCGCCTGACTGTGGAGATGTTCAAAATGAAGCACAATAAGCTCGGTTAGCTGCATCGTTAGCTGATGCCCGTGAGGTTATTAGCCTCCCGTTGACACCGTCCGTTACCTACGAAGAAGCACATAAATACATTCACCTGCCTGTAGTTTAATCAGAGTCACCATGAACAGGACCAAGCTGAAGAAAACCAAGGTGAGTTCAGCAGGTGTACAGTAGCTAGCTGTTGTTTAGGAGACAGTGTAACTGTCATCGTTTATTATGACTCTTATTAACTCAGCTGTGTGTCTGTCTGTTTGATTCATTTCTCTTGAGCAGCCATCTTTTATTTTCCTGGCCAACAACACAGAAAAACAAGTTATTCATACATTTATATTTAAACAACACGAGGTTTCACACACCTGAGGTTGTAAATGGCGTATCAGATGAATATGTAACTTACATCTGTGTTTTCTGAATAAACATGAACAATGATTTATTACTGTTACCAGGGGTTGGGGTGAAACTTGTTCGTGAAGATCCTTTTCTACAGTCTGAAATGTAAAATGAGCTGCAACGATTAGTCGATTAATCTATTAGTTGTCAACTGTTAAATTAATCGCTAACTATTTTGATAATCAATTCATCGTTTTGAGTCATTTTTTAAGAAAAAGTGTCCAAATTCTGTCATTCCAGCTTCTCAAATGTGAATATCTTCTGGTTTCTTTAGTCCTCTATGACAGTAAAAACGTCTTGACAAAACAAGACATTTGAGGAC
>NTHP01000224.1:261230-301304 GCA_003416845.1 Oplegnathus fasciatus | reverse complement strand
TGTGAATATTTTCTGGTTTCTTCAGTCCTCTGTGACAGTAAACTGAATGTCTTTGGGTTGTGGACAAAACGAGACATTTGAGGACGTCACCTTCGCTTTGGGAAACAGTGATCAACATTTTTCACCATTTTCTGACATTTTATGGACCAAACGACTAATCGATTAATCGAGAAAATGATCGACAGATTAATCGATCATGAAAATAATTGTTAGTTGCAGCTCTAATTTGAAACAGTAAGCTGTTTAAGCTTGCTGTTTTGTTGGACAACACACAAATGACACCTGTGAAATGTTTTTTAAATGTTTGCTTTGTGGTTTCTGTCAGGCACCAGGAGGCCAGAAGAACATCTCGTCCTTCTTCTCCTCTCAAAACCACCACAAGGTAAATTGATTTATTTCCCTTATTTCTTTCAGGTCTTGACAGGACTGTCAAAATCTCATCTTGATATTATTACTCAATGGCAGTATTGATCATTTAGATAGATGAGAATTTTGAGAGGTAATTATTAGTAATGTGTATATAATGGTTATGCAGGTAGAGGTATATACTGATCATTTCACCCAGTAAAAACAATGACATAAGAAAATTATTGCACTTAACTGTAAATTGCTGCAATACAGCCTTTCAGACCAGGGAAAGACAACATGTTTGTGTTTTGTTTTGTGGCCAGCAGATTCTTCTTTTCTCTTAAACTCATTACACATCAATTAAAGTTGCTTTTGCCAAGAATGTTACTGTTTCATCTTATTGTGTTTTATCGTTTAATTCCTCGCTTGTCTCTTTTTCACTTTTTCTGTTAATAATAATAATAATTTTAGTTTTGCTTCTTTTTCTTTAATCAGTTTCTTCTCTGCTGTGATGCACTATTTCTTTCCTTTCTCTCGGATTTAAGTAAACCACTAATCATTTTTTAGGTTTTGTATAAAAACACTCATTTGACTGTGCTGCTTTTAGGACTTGTCACCTTCCACAAAGCTATCCGTCACTGACACTGCACTCGCCAAGACTGAACCTCAGATCAAAGATGGCGAAACCTCTACATTCAGACCACATTCCCCCTTAAAAAGGACTATCCTTGGGGACCTTGAAAACTTCCTGCCCTCCTCGCCAGATCTTCTCCTCTCTGTGCCTGAGACCCCCAAGAGTCAGATCAGACTCACTTCCTCTTCTTCCTCCAGAGATCCAGGTCGACTGAGCCCCCAGTCCAGCAGAGAGGTGGCGAGCCTGGAGAAGCTCGGCCAACTGTCCCCCATCTGTCGTAGTCCCCGCTCCAAAGGGCAGAGTGTACGGAGAGTTATGACCCAGGAGGGAGTAAAAACCATGAGGGAAAAGGGATGGTCTGGCTCCCTAAAAAGACTCATCAGCCCTCCTCCAGAGTCCCACAATCCCAAGAGACCAAGAACTGCCACTCCACCGGCACAAAGAACTCCGCTCAGCCCCACCGGTAACAACCCAAAAGTAACAAGGCCTGTGACTGGCCCTGTGAAGACACCTAATTTCTCCAGTGACCAGTCAGAGGGTCTCAGCCGAGGCACTGAAGTGGTCTTTAACGACAACAAAAACAAAATTAAGTCACTGAAGTCAGTTTCTTGCCACTCTTTTGGGAAACAGAGAACACATCAGGAAGAGAGAGATAAAAATGAGAAAGATTCTGGTTTTACTTTGATAACGGAGCAGAGGGCAACCGAGGCGAAAACCAATGGAAACCCACCCACTCGTCTGGATAAGGATACTCACACTCTTACTGCTCAAACTAGTGCACTAGTAGTAACGCAGGGAAGTGCAGAGGAGGGAGAGACTGACCTTAACGAGAAAGGAGCTACAAGAACAGCAGTGAATAGAGACGGAGACAAAGCAACATCATCAGATCAGGAGCGAGCTGGAGGTACGCTGATACATTTTGATTGACACCTACTACATGTTTTGTATAGAATTGTGATTATTTATCCAAAAACTGCATGTTGTTCAAATATTTCACTATATTCACGGCAACTAGACAAGGACTAGGAAGACTGGGACTAGGAAAAGACAAGATTTAAGCTATTTAACAATATAATAAAGTCCCGCATGACTGTATATTTAGTGTTATATTTTTCTTTTTGTACTTTTTCAAACACAAACAAATACAGGAATGACGTCAGCGTGTCCTGTGGAAGAGATGTTGGACGAGAGCTGGTTTGCAGAGCAGATGGATCATAACGAAGGTCCTGTCAGAGAGGATAAACTCAAAAAACCCCGGTGAGAAACACATGAGCACGCTGGCTTGGATGTACTGCATAGTTTGATCAGGTTATGTGACGATGAATTTTATGTGTATGTGTGAGTATATGATACAAGTCCTCTCTGTCCCTACAGTAAGGTGCCAGACCACGTGATCCTTTCTGGAGGCCTAAACAACCGCTACTGGGTTTTAGATGTGGAGGAGAGGCCTGGCCACAAAACACTGACGATCTCATGCTCCAAATCTCTACATCCTACTGAGACGTGTCTGCTGAAAGATGGATGGTAATGCTGTGTGTTCTGTCCTGTTCACACTGTTGTTCAGTTCCTCATTTTCATCTTAAAATACATCATTGTCTTCCCTTCAATGCCCCGATGCAGCCCGGATTTGTGAAAGTAGCACTGACTTTTCATACTTCAAATTGTACACTATCAGTGCAAATGCTCAGTTAACTCACAATGTTTCAGCTTTTCATTCTTTTGATCATAAAAGATGTTTATTTATGAGCCGGTCCCCATTTTCTTTTTCTTGTGCACGTGACGCGATACACAGCCCTACCAATGGTTTCACACTATTCCACTGGTCTACAGGTGGCGGTAATGCGTCAAGAAACAAGCTAGTAAATATGGATGTAAACAATACAGGATTTAAAACATTCGAAAAATCAGTTTTATGAGGAAGAAAATGCCTTCAATATGCTTGTTAGACCTCAAGGATACACATGAGGAGTTTTGCTCAGAAACACTGAATGTAAACATAACTTTTGTTTGTTTACAAAAAAACTCCTTTAAGCTGTCATTTTCTGTCTTTCTGCGTTTGGGTGTTTCATAGATGATTCATGCATCTGTCTAATAAACTGACCATCTGTTAATATCGTGGACTGTGTGTTTGGTATATGGATGTATTTATCTATCTTTGCTTATAGGTCTGCATTATGTGTGTGTGTGTCCATATAAATTGATCCTTTCTTGGATGTTTCCAGGGAGATGACGCCTGTTTGTTGTGGTGATGTGGTGCATCTGGAGGGCCACTCTGATGGTGGATCCTGGTTAGTGGACAGGGAGCATGGCTTCCTGGTTTTACTACCTGATAGCCTCATCTCAGGCACCAGTATCTCGAGCTCCATCCGCTGCATGAGGCGTGCAGTGCTGGGAGATATGTTCAAGGTAGCAGGCTTAAATAATACAATTAATATCACTGCCTGTTTTTATGTTGATTGATTATTGTATATTTTTCTTAATTTCATACTTTATCAGTGTGGACAGAACACTTTACACCGTGTTAAAGCAAACAGTTATTTCATATTCATGATGTCACCCAGATGCACAATAATTAGACTACAAAACATGATGTTTTAGTACCCAAATACGGATAGATCTTGCTATTTACATCAGCCGAAATTGTCAAATCAGGTCATTTAAGTGATTGTGGTGGTTAGAGAGCCTTTTTTGTGTCTAAGAGGTGAAAGATAAAATTCCTGTAATAGCCAGTTTACATTAGCACCATATATCATGTTTAGGTATATGTCCTGCTCACAAACCATTGTGTATTGTTAGCTTAATATGTTAATAAAATGTACAAAAGGATGCAAAGCAATAGCCCTGCAATAAATTCTACCTTTTTGTTAAGTTTAAAATTTCAATTTTTTTGTTGATTTATTTCAGAGTTTTTGATTTGAATGACCTTTTAGGCCATAGTTTGATGTTGGTGCACAGTGTTCATCTTATTTGGAATACACATACCTGCGTAACACAGTACTATACTCTGCTTGTCGTGATGCAGAGTTTTGACGGTGGCTCTAAGCAAATGCTGAACGGCACCATGGTCCATGAAGTCTTCCAGAGAGCAGCTACAGCTAAAGATTTTTCTTTGGAGACACTTTCTAAGCTGGCTGACCAGGCCCTGCACAGTCCTCAGTACCTGGGAGACATGTAAGTGGTTAGATCATACTCCACAGGGTGCTGCAGACCTTTTCCTGTCTGTAATGATACATTTTTGTGTGCAAATTCTCTGTCTTGTTCAGGTATGTTTGTGTTTTGTCCATGTGTCTCTAGGTACAGTTTGGGTGTAAGCCAGGAAGAGATGAAGCAGGAACTGAATGATTATCTTCCCTCACTGGAACACTGGGCAAAGGAATACCTCAGCTCTCCAACACCAAAAGCCATCAGCCTCAAAATGTATGTAGAGCAGGAGTCTGTGTGATTGTTTTGTGTCCATATCTGGTATTAATCAGTGTCATAAATGTGCGATCACATTTTTGTTATCCCAAGTTTTGACTAAAATGCTGTCAAAAGTGAGACTTTTGTTACTGAGAATATTTTTGCAAAGTTTAATACAGTTTGAAACATAATTACCTAAAACCAGTGCAAATTTTTTTCAACTTAAAGCTAATAGTATCTCTGTCTCGATGATCTCAGCCCGAGCAACAGCAGAGCCCCGAGCAGGTGTCAGGACTCGCCAACTGTTGTCATGGTTACAGAGTTGGCAGATATCGAGGAGAATGTGTGGTCACCGAGATTTGGTCTGAAAGGGAAAATCGATGTGACGGCGCGGGTTCAAATCCAAAGACCACGAAGCGGTAGTCACAGAACGTCTGAGGAGAGGACACTCCCCCTGGAGCTGAAGACTGGAAGGGAGTCAAACTCAATAGAGCATCGCAGTCAGGTTGGTGGACCACGGCATCCTCAACTAGGTAGACATGCACATGTAGACTGAAAAGGCAGGTTTACATTGATAAAGGCACATACACACTATGGTTTCAGGATGTCCATATATATGTGTTTTTCTGTGTGTAGGTCATTCTTTACACTCTGATGAGCTTGGAGAGATACAATCCTGAAGCAGGTTTCCTGCTTTACCTCAAGACTGCCAACCTGCATCCTGTAGTGGCCAGCCACATGGACCGCAGAGGTACCAAACACCCACATGTGCTTAACCAACCTGCCCAACACCAGTTGTGAACGATCATATCAAAATATTATTTTCATCATCCATAATTGAACCGCAGCACAATGGTGCACTGAAACCAAAGAAGAAGAGCAGCGTCTTCTTATACTCATCCATATCAGCCTGTCCTCCATCACCTTTATTGCTAAACTCTGTTTATCTCAGAGCTGCTGAAGCTGAGGAATACCTTGGTTCATCACATCCACAACTGTGTGGAGAAAAAGGTGGAGCGGAGCCGCTTGTCTAGACTTCCTGACATCCTGACAAACAGACAAACCTGCCAGTATTGTCCTCAGAGGAGAAACTGTGCTTTATATGAGAGGTAAACTTTTTAAACTCATTTTGCAGCCATGGAAATCTCAAGCTTTAGAGTTTTTATGAAACTTATCAGCTAGCATATCCCAGTTTATACACAAAAATTATTAATAGTAGTTAAATGGTCTCAATAAGCTGTGATTCCTCCTCTCCTGTCATCCGTCTTTCTGGCCACCTGTCCTCACCTCTCCTCCAGGGCGGTGAATGGCTGCTCTGCAGACGTCTCTGAGGATGTTGTGCGCGACTTCCTGCAGCAGGAGACCGGTCACCTGATGCCACCACATACAAGCTATTTTTCCCATTGGCTGCTTCTCTGCTGCCTTGAGGCTGCCACCATGGAGGCCAAGAATGGCCGAAAGCGTGTGTGGCTTCAGACGGCTGAGGAGAGGTAAAAAGCTGGTCTCTCAAATTTAGACATGTTAAACACTTGCTCTTCACCGAGTGTTCCAGCTCCTGTTGTGAGCCTTTATGAAACACTCCCAGTAAAGTCAAATCCAGTATTGGATATAAGAACGTATGTATAAAACCAGTCCCTTCATGCTGTATAAAGCGTTTGCTTAAATTCCACCACTCAGTATACCCTGACTTGTGCTTCTAGTGAGAAGAAGGGGAGCTGTGTGGGGAATGTGCAGCTCAGTGGTCCAGTGACGGTGCAGTCTGAAGGGGTTTACCTCCATCGTTTCCAGCGAAGCAGTGTGGTGCCACAGAAGGGTTTGGCCAACAGCGGTTTGGCCAGTGGGGATCGCATCGTCGTTAGCGACCAGGAAGGTCGCCTGGTTGGTTTGGCAACAGGATATCTGTGTGAGGTCAGCAGGACATCGATTAGCTGCACTCTGGACAGGTGAGAACGAACCCACACACACCTGCCGTCTGAAGTATTTAAGATGAATAAAGGGCAGTGAATTGTTTGGACTTTTCTTTCTTTCAGCAGCTCAGTTGGGGTTACCAACCTGATTTATATGTTTTGCAGAGACCTGTCCAAGTTCAGTGGTGTGTTGTTTCGATTGGACGGTGATGAAGGAGTGGTGGGCCTCAGCACTCACCTCACCAATCTCTCCAGACTGATGGAAAACTGTCAGGACAGGTAGGTACAGTGAAATGCAATATTGAACTATGATGGTAAAACCAACCTGTCCGTAGGAAATTGTGGCAATAGCCTCACACATTTTATGTTTGGTGTTATTTAATAAAAATTTCTGTTTGTGCAGTGATCGTCTGAGGGAGCTCGTTGTTGACCTTCGTCCCCCAGAGTTTATTTCCAACCTCAGTTCTGTTCTGCCAAGAGAGGCAAAGGACACTGTGGCCAACATCCTCAAAGGTGACAAAGCTGCTCTGCTCTCTTCCTCTACTCTGCCTGTCTCATTTACTTTCTTTTGTCCTTTTCTGTATTTGTTGTACTTTCCATTACTGTGAGTGGCGATGCTATAAATGAGCAACTTCATGGTTTAAAATGAATAGACATGATACATACTTCCCCAGACATTTTGCACAGTTGCCGGAGTTGTAGTTTCATTCTTAAATCAATAATAGAAAATGTCCACACCTTGTCCATTAAGTTCTTATATGAAGATCTCATCACTTGGATATGAGAATACCCATTTGGTCAATTCATGCATTTGTGTGTGTGTGTGTGGTTTAGGTCTCAACAAACCCCAGAAGCAGGCCATGAAGAAGGTGTTGTTATCTAAAGACTACACACTGATTGTTGGCATGCCGGGCACAGGCAAAACCACAACCATCTGCACCTTGGTAAACTCCTAACCATGATCTATAAACTTAACTTCACCTGAACCATAAATCAACATCATCCACTCCCTGGTGAGACCAGACCTCTAACCCTCTCTCCCCCCCTTCCTCTCTTACTTCCCTCATGTGACACCCTCCACCATTCTCTCCTGTCTTCTTGCTCTTTGTCTCTTTTCTCACTTTTTCTTTCAGGTTCGCATCCTGCACGCTTGTGGCTTCAGTGTGTTGCTGACCAGCTATACCCACTCTGCTGTTGACAACATCCTGCTGAAGCTAAAGCGTTTCCGGGTTGGGTTTCTGCGTCTTGGGCAGGGGCAGAAGGTACGCTATAGTTGACGTCTGTTATTCAATGTGTAAATTGAATAACATGTACAGAAAATAAGTCTTCACTTCCCAAATTAATTTTATAACAGTAAACATAATTGTTATTTTGTAGATAGATCTGCTGTTTAAAAATCCAGTTTCTCATGTGGTAATTTGCGTTAAAGAACAAATCACTATTAAATATTAGTGAAGTTATACATCAGTATGTCAAAATAATAACATTTGGGTGATGTAATAATCGGTATTTCTGAAATATCAAACAAACAGTTCACCAAAAAATTAACATTTTATTAAAGCAAAAGTCTTGTTTTGTACTCTTGTACCCTTTGTCCCCTCCCAGTATTCCCCCCTCTGACTTGCTTGTTTTCTGCCGCCTTCTCCAGGTTCATCCGGACATCCTGCCTTACACAGAGGAAAGTGCGCGGAAGAAGGGAGTTCACACTCTGTCAGAGTTGGAGCAGCTTTATAACAAGGAGGTGAGGAGTTAGTTTGCAGAATATATAGTCGCAACAACTTCAACTTAAACTGATTTATATACACTGAAATCAGCATTGCTTTTTTGGGGGGGAATATTTGACATCTGATGTCTTTTTCCTTCTTCAAGACATGTCACTTGTAGATGTTGTAACTTAAATGAGTAAACGTCTTATCATTCAATACGGATCCTCTCTCTCTTTCTAGCTGGTAGTGGGAACCACCTGTATGGGCATCAAGCATCCACTTTTCACTCGTCGCCGGTTTGATTTCTGCATCATAGATGAAGCCTCACAGATCAGCCAGCCCATCTGTCTGGGACCCCTGTTCTATGCCAAGAGATTTGTCCTGGTTGGGGATCACCAACAACTGCCACCGATAGTACAAAATCAGGAAGCTAGGTAAAGTGTGTGTGTGTGTGTGTGTGTGTGTGTGTGTGTGTGTGTGTGTGTGTGTGTGTGTTAATAAAAAAAACTATTGCCTGAAGTACACTTCCAGTCAGTTTTCACATTCATTTCTGGTTAAGGTCGAGGTTTAACATGTAGGGAATGTGACAGACTCAGTTAGGTAATTAATGCAAAGTTAGAAGAATGTCCATAGAAATGTCAGTTATCAATTTCTTTCTTTCTTTATTCTTTTCTCTAGGTCACTTGGGATGGACGAAAGTCTATTTAAGCGACTAGAGCTCCATGGTGAAGCAGTGGTCCAACTCAATGTACAGTACCGGATGAATAGGTAAACCTACATACACAGACAACACTGTCTGCTTCAGTAATCTTGTCTTGTTTATTATAAGCTCATTCTTTAGACCATTCAAATGGCACTTTAACTCTTAACCGCTAACAATACATTAGCACGTTAGTGGAGCTTAAAACTATTTTTGAAGATTAAGAAAACTTAATTTTATTCACGTGACAGCTACAAAACAGCATGGCGAGTCGTTTGGACAAAGAAAAGGATTCCCACTCCATAATAAATAGTGTGTGCTCTGTGTTTTTAGGCAGATAATGTCTCTCAGTAACTCCCTGATGTATGAGGGCCGGCTGGAGTGTGGATCAGAGAGGACGGCCACGGCCCTCCTCACCCTGCCCTTCCTGCTTTCTGTCCAGTCGGAGCTTAGTTCCTACTCTAAGACCGATCCCCAGCACGACCTGACTTGGATACAGGCCACATTGTTACCTAGCAACCCTGTTTACTTCCTAGATTGCTCAAAGGTTGGTAAAATATACCTTGCACTTATATCTGTGTTTTTGAAAGTTGTTGTGTTTAGGTTGAAATAAGTCAAGAGAAAAGATGTCGCTATCTGACTGGAAAATTAAAATTGTGAATGAAGGTGCTGGTTAGCTTAAACTGTCCAAAGCTTCTGAGATCTGTAATCAAGCAAAACTGTCAATTAGAAAATAACCTGCAGCGTACAAACTAGTTCTTCTACATTGGTCTAACATCCTCCTAGTCAGTTTTGTGTTGCACTAAAATGATTAAATGTTTGGATCTGCTTTAAAAAGAATTTATTAGCCACATTTTTAAGTTATTTTTAGCTCAGATGATTCATAAAGATAGAGATTGACAATAGAGGTGTGCTGGTCTACATCTTGTGTCTCTCTCCGCTGCTTCCTTTAGGTACCAGCACTGGAGTCTGTGGAGCAGGGAGGCGTCAGCAATCACACCGAGGCTGCTCTCGTACACAAGCTGCTTTCACTGCTGATAAAGGTATGGTGAAGTATGTATGGCACAATACAGCAGGTTTTTACAGTCCTGGCTTAATTTTTAGGGTCATGAGTGTTTTTAATATCGTGAATAAAAGTTAAAAAAGTGTAAAAGAGAGACATAATCAGTGTAGCAAGGTATCGTACTGACCCCTGCTTATTTTTCTTTTTTCAGGCAGGGTGTAAGCCCAGTGATATAGGTGTTATCGCCCCCTACAGACAGCAGTTAAAGAGCATCTCCGCTCTGCTGCAGTCCTCTGCGTTCACCGGTGTGGAGGTGAATACAGTGGACAGATACCAAGGACGGGACAAAAGCCTGATCGTTCTTTCTTTTGTCAGGAGCACTGCAGAGGAAGGAAGCGTAAGTGTTTCTCTTCCCCATCTCCCTTTTTTGACTCCTTGACTCTTCTCTGTGACTCAATCTCTGCATGGATGAACAAGCAAATGAACAGGTGGGTGGGAACCTGACCTGCTTCTCTCCTGCTTCTCCGCTCATAGTTGGGAGAGCTGTTGAAGGACTGGCGTCGCCTGAATGTAGCCATTACCAGAGCTAAACACAAGCTGCTGATGGTGGGCTCTGCCACAACGCTACGACGCTACGCACCTGTGGAGAAACTACTCAACCATCTCCAGCAAGAGAACATGATATCCTTTAAATACATGTTATAACTTGGTGCTACCACAAAACAATTCTTCATTTGCAATACAAAATCTGATACTCCTTAATGGAAGTACTGTTAGCATTAATTCTAGTCATATATACATTTTCCTAAACCTTACTTCACATTATCCAGCTCCCGCCAGCTGCCCACAAGGCTTTACCAGGCATGCCCCTGTGACAGAAGTCTGTGAGGCCACCATGATGTTTCAGGTCGCCTGTTTGTCTCACAGTGGAGCAGAGATTGAATGCCGATCTGCAAAAGCACTGAATGATCTGTCAGAAGGCTGTGATCAAATGTATGAGCAGCAAATACTTGAGTGAGGTGTCAGTTGTCAATACTTTAAAACCTAGTTGTTGCTCTCCTGTCCATCTGTGAAAAACATAATTCTGCTAAAAGTATCTCAGTGGCACATTCAGCCTGCAGTCCCTGCTTGAACCTAATGTTACAGCTCCACCTGCAATTATTTTGAGTGCCTCCTAACAAGCATTGGCGGAGTGTAACTGGAGATACAGATCACACTAATCAACACACTAAGACTGATGACTGAAGAACATGTAGGCTTTCAAGGGGACACCACCTCTGATCTGTACCACACTGGTTAAACATTATTTAAGTTTTTTATAATAATTTCAAAAACACTTGGGCACAGAGGTGGTTTTGTTGTATAGAACTGAAATACCGACACACATGCACCATTCAGCATCTTTCCCTATTGGCACATTTTTTGTAGATCAATAGATGGCCAGTTCAGGCTCTCAAGAATTCATACTGACACAAGCTGAGGGGCGTGGCAAGACTTCATAAACTGAACCTCAGCAAGCTTTGTAAGCCAGGGACCTTTGGGCCACAGCTGCAATTATTAATATTAATCAATTTTAAATGCAACACACTTAAAGTGCTCTGTTTTAAATGTATCGATAATTAATGTCTGTGCTGTGAAACAAGGTGCTGAGATACTGAACAGCTAAAATAGTTGCACAGAGAATTGTACTGCACCCGTAAGATGGTCTTACAGTTAAAATGTGTTGAACTGACACTGTGGTGGATGATGGTACTGAGCATCAAACCTCGACTAGGACTCACTATTCATAAACTCACATATATTTGATCAGATACCCCCTATTGATACACTGTGACAATATTTAACTATTAGTACTTTTTACACGCACAGAAAATCATTAGTAATGTGAATATAGTTATTTATAGTTCATGTCACTCGGCTACAACAGTCAGATAAGCTCAAAAATTTCTGTCAGTCAACTGAATTGCAGTCTCAAGGATGAAAAACTGAAAAGTTAACTATATCACAATATTACAACCATAATTATTTCCAGTCTAAAATTACTAAATCAGTATTTTCCAGCTCAAACATCAAGTAGATGTTGTATGAAGGATGAGGTGATGGCTGTAGTGTGTGATTTCTTATTTAGTGATCAGCTGTACATCACTGGACTTGATACTTCATACATAGTACTTGATGAGAAATATTGCATCAGAAGTACCCTATTTTAATCCATGAATGGACTACAACAGTAGAGAAATGTAAACAACAAACTGGTAAATAAATAACTTGTTTCTCCTTAAAAACATCAGTTTACAACGTTATACTGTCGCTAACAGCAAAAACTAAAGTAAAACCAAGTTTTTCAATTCTTTGCAGAGTAGACGAGCAGACCTAAAGCTGTGCAGAGACCGAATGATTACAAAGGAAACTACTGGTACCATGATAACCAGTTAAAACTCTAGGAATTTGTAGGAAACCACAATTGCCAATGCAGCTGAATACTGATGAACTGTGATGATTTAACTGATTAATTTACCACCAGGCTAACTTTGATTAATCTGTTTTACTTCCAACGCAACCTCTGATAATGTTGTGAATTTTGCTTCTGTGAATAAATAATAGAAACACTAACAAAGTGTGAGCTGTTCTTTCCATCCTGTCATATGTTGGTATGCTTAGTGATGTTTCAATATTAGATTGACCAGTCTGGACAACAGTCTGATTTGCTTTTTATTTAAACCATCTCATTTTTTATCAATTGGTACAAAGCCTGTGTCAGCTTCTCTGTGCAGGTACATAATGACCCCAGCCCCCTGTGCTTTCATCTATCTGTGGTTATAATGTGATTGTTCCCTTCAGTACAGTGACGGTCTGTCCAGTTATGTTGATTCTTCCGTCGTCTCTCACCTCTAGTTCCAGCTCCCCACCTCGACTGGAGCACTGGTAAGCTACACAAACACACACATAGGATAATATTAGTGTCAGTATAATATATAGCATAATATTGGTCCAGCTCTGTTGTAATGGACTATTTATAGTGGGAAACGACACCTGTCATCAAGTGAATTACACATTGTTTAATGGTTAGTTAGTCTGGCTCAGTTAAATTGCACTTGTTTGACAAGTTGCTGATCAAATCAAATGTTAACGATGTGGAATTAGTTAAATTAAGTACCCAGCATTTTCTTCTTTCCTAGTTTCTTAGACCAGTAGCTACCTAGTATGGTGTGGGAAGAACCTGCAAGGACAGAAAATACGTAAGACAAGAAATTGGTTACAGAATTTTACAGGACACATATTGAACATTTACCAGCTTTACTGCATGAGTGATAGATGTCGGACACTGTAGATGTTTTAGTATTTTTGCCAGTATCTGTTGCTTGTATGCAAATGTGAAGGATTAATTAATCATCAAAAAGTACTTTAAATAACTACAATTCAAGGCTTTGAATGAAAATATGATCACACACACACACACACACACACACACACTGTAACCCAACAAGGACTGTATGTGTGTGTGGTCATTAGTAGTCCTGGTGGTGGTGGTATTATTAGTATTAGTAGTCTACCAGTGACTGGATCCTCAGGGATGCCATTCCATGGAGCAAAGTATCTGGAGTAGAAGTCGTATCCTGGCTGGCAGTCTGGGGATCCTATTGGCAGATAAAGGACATTTCTTTTCATACAGGGCTGGTCTCAACAGTGTTCTGTTCATATTTGTTGGCTAGTAGGCAAACAGTCTAACCAATAAAGGGTTTAGAACAATTAAAACCACTGTGGATGTTGGTCCGGCCTGACAAATCCAAAAGCTGTCTAACAATATCCCTCTGGTTTAACGAAAAGGATCTAATTTTTAGCTCTGGTTACCTTTCATGGTGAGGATGAGTCCTTTGACTCTTCCACTCTTCTCACTGCTCAGAAGAGCAACAGGGTCAACTTTCAGACTGGTCAGCACTGACCTGGAGAACACAGGAGACACATGGAGAGTCACAAACAAGCCTGGCAAGACACCAGTGAGGGATTTAGGAAATGGAGCGTGAGCTAGAGACAGATAGGCTTGTGTTTGTGAGGTCAGTGGTTTGAATTTCTGGCTGGCTGTGTGTAGTTTGTGAATGAGTACCTGGCTCTCCAACACTCAGCACTGCCCGTGTGTGAAGATGAATAACTTCTATATTCTTCTGTGTGTGTGTGTGTGTGTGTGTGTGTGTGTGTGTGTTTTGATTGTAACCTGTTACAGCTGTCAGCCAGTCGAACCATTAATTTCTTGGTGTTGGAGCACAGATAAACATCCTGGATCGGGTGGTTTCCAACTGCAGCCTGTATCAAGCATGCAGCAGCAGAGACACAGTTAAGCATGCACACACAAAAACACAAGAATGTAATCACACTGTCACATATTTTATTCATATATATATATATATATATATAGAGAGAGAGAGAGAGAGAGAGAGAGAGATTCATGTAGACCATGAAGCAGGGGTCACTACTGTAAAACGTACTCACAGAGACAAAACCTGTCTTACTGACCTTGATGATGTCTCTGAACTCATTGGGATCCTGAGGGTTTTAGAAACAAAAAAATCTGTTAGAATAATAATAGCATTTTGTAGTCTCTTGAGTTAGTTTCTTTTGGAAACTCTTGCAGTGCTAATGCTAATCCAGCTCCAGCTGTATGTTACACTATTGTAGGATGGTTGCAGAGTTTCTGGGTTTCACAGAAGCTGTTTTCTTACTAGTGATGCTGATTTACATGGTAGAGTTGTGGGCAAAGAAAAATGAATACTATAGACTGACTGCGTGTGTTTTTCATTGAATGTTCGTCACTATATTGTTTTACTTCTAGCGCTCAGTTGCATAGCGTTGGTTCTGTTTTCATACGTTACAGCCCTGCAGATCCACACATTGTGTCCCTCACTTCTCGACACAAATACACATCTTGAGACAAATAATTGAACTTATGATAGTAGATGTCAGCCAGGACTGCCTGGTCCTGCGACATTGTCCTGATGTGTTTATCTGACCACATACTGTACCTCCTGGGTGGGTGGGTTGAGAGGAAAGTCCATGACGTACCCGTCCCCCTTCCGGGTGACAGCCAGGTCTCCACTCCCGGTCTCAAACACCAGTATGGGATTCACATTCTCTAACAGACATATACATATAGAATATTATGCTCACAGGCTCGCTGATGAACCAGGTTTACTGAAGTGTTAATATGTAACTGACTAATGTGGGTGTACTGGCTGCACTGTATTACATGGAAGAACCTTTGTTATTGTTAAGTAAACCATTACAAAAGTATTTGAAATGTCTCCCAGTTAAACTTTATGGATCTTCTGTGAGTGTCTGTTTTCCCGTCTTCCAAACCAAGCTAATGCATTAACTGGATTTTAACTGGAAATTAACGAGACGTGATGTGCTGTTCATATCTGTTTGTGTGTGTGTGTGTCGGTGTGTTTGTTTGTTTGTTTCTTTGTTTCTTTGTTTCTTACTCTCATACTGGAACAGCACTGCTGCAGAGGCCAGAGTGGCGTGACCGCACAGATTCACCTCATTGGTTGGCGTAAACCATCGAAGGCGGAACCTTGATCCTGTTCATCACATCACACATTTACAGCTTTAACATGTCGTCTACGCACAACTGTCTGCAGAGTCTGCCATTTAAAACTGAAACACATCTGAAACAGTTGACACAGTTGGCACTTTGGTTGAAATGTTTATAAATATATTCAAGAGATTCTTAAGCTGCGTGTAAATGACATTCCTCTCTGTGCCGTTGTACCATTTGTGAAACACTGAGCGACTGCATTTTTAACTGTGGCAGCTCAATGCATTGTTTTTCCCATTCCCAACAATGCAAGTCTTAGCTGTGTGTTTAACATTGTTACCTGTCAGACTGCTGAGGACAGGTGTTTTTTTCAGTCTGTGCACACACAAGAACACACACAGGGCAAAATAATGACCTCAGTAAACTGCACAGAGGTTCATAGCTGTGTCTTTGTATCTGCAACCAGAGTGTCTTTAACAATATCTGACCTGTCATTCTACTTTTGTTCCTTATAGCCACTTTGTTACCTGCAGTAATTTACATGTGTCAAGCCAGTTGGAACAAGTACATTAGCATAAATGTAACTGTGCACGTTGGACACTGAGATCTGTTGTGAGTATTATTCCTGTGTCTTTATAGTGACCAGAATACACTGAATTGTGTGCAGCAGTTTTATCTCCATTCAAACAGCCTCAATAACAATACATGAATAGTACATACTGTAGGTAAACAATTGTAAAAACACTGGAGTTAATTCTTGTAATGAAATGTTAACTTGTCCTGGAAAGGTGCATTTCTGTCAAATCTTAACTGACAGCTGTGATCAATAATAAATGATGTAATGATAATATATTAAACAGATCTGACCTGTACTGAAATTGTCAGAGGGGTTGATCCTGGTGATGAAAGCTGTTTCTGACAGGTTCATCTCTGCTGCTATCTTCTGATACAAGTCATCACTCAGTTCCTGAAACACATACATAATACACAAATATAAATATGTTGTTGTCATACATTGCATTATATACATGCACATAGATGGATAGATAAGAAATATGCTGCTTATGCCTGTTTTACAACAAATGGTGTAATCATGTACATGAGCAACTAAAACTGGTAAACTTTGCTGACTGAAAACACCCAGTTAATCAATAAGTGATCCTCGAACAAACAACCAAATACACAGTTTAGAAGCAGGAAGCTGAAGTGTGTAAAGCCTTAATGCATGCTGCCATAGGCGACTCTACAATATGACATCTCTGTACTTTAACACACATATCCTTACTCACATGCATAAGAGGACAAATTGCCGCGGGGTTTCCCTTGAACGGTAAATTAGTGAAGGCATCAAGCGTAAATACTGGGATCTCCATTATGGAAAGACTGGATCTGAAAGAGTCTCCAGTGAGGACGGCGTGGTTTTTGACACAGTCCTCCCACCGCAGTCGGTGGACTTTCCCCCCTGGTTTCAGCAGGCGCCCCTCAGCGTCACCTCCTCACTGTCAGGGTTGCCAGATTCTCAGTATGTTTTTAACAGCATGACTGTGGTGTTGAGAGGCTTTGTCTGGTGTCAGAAAGGAGTTTGTTATTGTCATATATCTACAGTAGAGGCCTACACTCTGCGTTAAGCTCTGCTCCCTCAATAAAAACAGTTAATGAATTAACTGGTTACCTGAGAGTTCAAAGTGCTTTGTTTTTGATTAATCTGCATTTTTAGGTCTAACATTGGATATAACCAGGATTTCTTGTTGTCACACATGCACGACTAATAAACCAATATACCAGAGGGATACATTTCTTACAATTTCCAAATATGTCTGATTTATGCTCATGAAAATAATCTGCATGTTTTTGGTCCTATAGTTTATTCACAGCGCGCTAAAGCCTGTGTTGCATTCAAAGTCCTCTGCCTGCCTGAATGCAACAGTCTCCAGAGGTATGATAATTAATTAGTAAATGATTAAATTAATTTACTGAACGGACATTCAAAGAAAGATTTGAATTAATACATTTCATTACATACTCAGAAAGTTCCTCGGGCATTATAAACACACGCAGCCCATGGATAAACCAGTCTTCAGGGTTATATGTACAATACATTACAGTTATATTAATGTATTATTTATTTAAATATTTGTTTTGATAAAAAAAAAAAATCAGATTACACTCCTCCTCTCAAACCCCCTCCTCTTATAACAAGTCTGGTCATTATTATTATTATTAAAAATATAAAAAGCCCAAACGTCATTTTTCTTTAATGTGTCCCAAGTCTCGCGACAACATACCTGAGCGGGTTTGCTGGCAGTGATACCTGAGGCTCGGGACAGGAGCAGGAGACTGGGGACAAGAGGCGACTGTAAGGTAATTTCATCGTTTTCAGACATTTGTCCCCGCCGGCCGACATGTTTCTCTCCGGGGACACATTCCGCTCTCCAGCGACAGCGCTCGGCCGTTGGGAGTTGAACTAGTCCGCCTTGTACGTTTGACCGCTGCCAGTGTCCTACAGTTAGCCTTAGCCGTGCTAACTGCTAATGTTGTCAAGCTAACATTAGCACGTCAGCCTGGCAGTAGAGACACGTTAGCATCGTTAGCTAACCCAGCATCCGGGCGGATGGATATTCTCCTGTGACGAACTTCAAAGAAGTAACTTTACTAAAGAATAAATAATGTGTTGTTGGGATGTGTTTGTAAATGTCTCAGTGAGTTGAGAGGAACTGTGGTTACGTTAGCTAACACTTTGAACTTAGGTTGGAAGGAGGAAGTAACAAACGTTAGCGTATTAAACTGTTGTGTTAGGTTGCAGTAACTTGCATTATAGTGCAGAGTTATAGATATGTTCTACTGGGGTTTTGTTATTGCATACTGTTTGTAACTCCGGGTGCAAGGTTTTCGTCCCTGGCAATTGTTTACTTCCTCCAGGCTACAAAACAGTTGTTTATAACACTGATAAAAGCTTCCTGCAGAAAGAGGAGGGGATATCTGTGAATGCTGTGCATGTTACATAGTTGAATGCTGCTGCTGTGTTTATGATGGTATCTGTGCAAATAGAAAAATAAAATGTTATCCATCATCATTAATAGTCAATGCACACATAAACCACACGGAAATGGCAGACAGAAAAATTATGAGAGCAGTAAGTTACTTTAAAGACATTTTATAAAAGTATTATTGACACAGTAATGTAATGTGTTGCTGCTGTGTTGTGCTCTCTGAGGCAGTGAGGATGTCTTTGAATGAAGAGGGTTATGTGGTTCGGATCAGAGGACTGCCCTGGTCCTGCACACAGGAGGAGGTGGCCAGTTTCTTCTCTGGTGAGGACACACACACACATACACACATATGTTTACAGCTTGAGGCATGAACAGTGTTAGTAAGTATAAGACTAAATAGGTAAACTCAACTATTTTGCTTATTTTGTTCTTGAGCTCACAAGCTACTGTTGTCACTTTACCCCATACTGCTATCACTCACTGGTTACTCCCTGTTTACATCCCACTTATCTGTTTACGTCTGCGTTTATTGTTTACATCTCTGTTTGTATTGTTTACATCTCTCTTTATATATACTTACATTTGTTACTACCGTTCTGCTCACCTGCCCTCCACAGTATTATATTTCTGTTCATATTCTATTTTATATTTTATTTTATTGTGTTATATTTTACTTTATATATACAGTGGAAACCTCGTATAGTGATCACAGTTACAGTGATCAACCGCTTCTATGGATCAAAAAGCTTGGGATAGAATCATTCCTATACAAATGCTGTTTAGATAATTCGCTTATAGTATTCAAGTAGTCCACTTGCAGTGTTCATTTTGGGTCTTTTCATACATGACAACATATGGAAAAACATTTTAAAGCTACGGTAATTCTATGTTTTTTACTTTACTCCCATGATACTTTGCTTCGTGGTAACCCGTCTGCTTCCAGCTGGCTACCTGAGGCTGGTGCGGCGTGCACATTGAAATCATGACGGGAAAAAGAAAGTCATTTTCTCTCGATGAAAAACAAAAAACAAGTTTATGACAAACTGCCAAAAACGAGCCAACAAGATACAGCAGCGTAACTTGGTGTTCCTCACCTCACCTCACCTTGTGTAGTCTAGTCAAACAACGAAAAACAGTCATGGCAGCTAGTGATCGAGACCGAAAACGAATGTGCACGGAGAAAGCACCTGTGCTTGAAGCCGCCCTTGTCAAGTAGGTTGATAATACCCGGCCACGTAATTGCCCCCTAAATAGCATACCCCAGTAAATAGCGAAGCTGTCCATTTCATTACTTTATATTCATGTAATAAATATATAATTGTCAATTAGATGGTAATCTGCATGAGAAATAAAGAAAAAGAAAAAAAATTCGGCTATAATAATTATCCGCTTATAGTGATCAATTTGACCCAGACAGACGTGATCACTATTAGAGGTTTCCACTGTACTATATTCTGTTCTTATCTTTTGAACCTTTGTACTATTTTATATCTTATATCTCAAGTTCTCCTTTTACTTGTGTGATTTTATTTATACTTATACTATACACAAAGCATCAGAATCCCACCTGAATAATGTTTGGTTTTAGCCACTTCTGGGCTCCACTGCTCAGCTACACAATAGAAATCTGCCACATCAATCACAATCTTTTTATCGGTTGTATGAGTGCAAGTGGAATCTAGCTGGCCTCATGGACATTTGATTTGTGACTGTGTCCAACAGTTCTCTCTCCCTCCTACAACATGATTTGTTGTTACACACAGAAATGACCTGGGTTTGTTACCGCATCTTAATGTTTCAGATTTCACATTAGTCCAGCCATTATAGAGCTATCAGGATCTCAGGTGAATCAGATAATGGTATACTATTGGATTCTTCTTTCTGGAGCTCCAAACGGCTCAATGGGATCCAGTTGCATCCTTTATTGGGAGTTTTTCTTTTATGACAGGAAATGTTTCTGAGTAGGCATCTTTTTAAGGAAATCTCAAATCAATCTTACTTATTTACAGACTGTGACATCGTTGGGAAAGTAAACGGAGTGTGTTTCACCTACTCTAAAGAAGGCCGTCCCAGTGGAGAGGCATTTATTGAGCTGAAAACGGCAGAGGATTTCAAGAATGCCCTTTCCAAGGACCGTAAATACATGGGACACCGATACATAGAGGGTAAGCAATACAAATACACACAACAGACTGATGGAACAGTGAATGTTTACTCTGTGTTGACTTTGAATAATTGCAGCATTATAGGACATTGCTTATATTAACAGTCCAAGTGTGCCTTTTCTCTGTTGCTGCCATCTCATCAGTTTACTGTGGAAATGCTGCTGACTCACCTCTATTGAATTCCTTGTCCAAACAGACATTTCCCTGCTTGTGTATGTTTGTGTGATAAGCTTTAAACCAAACTCTAATGGAAAGGTTAATTGTCCTTCGAGATCCTGACATGTGACGTGTGTGTGTCCATCTGTCTGTGTGTGTGTGAATCAGTGTTCAAGTCGAACCGTAGTGAGATGGACTGGGTGCTGAAACGTAGCGGTCCTGCTGACTATGACAGCTGCAGTGGCTGCATGCTGAGACTTAGAGGCCTTCCCTTTGGCTGCAGCAAGGAGGAGATTGTTCAGTTCTTCTCAGGTACATGAACATTCAAACTTTTGTCTAATTTCTTTATTGAACTGTACTGATATTACACTATTTATGTTCATCTGAGGGATAGTTTTTACAGACACGCTGTTCACCAAGTATTGTAGTTTTTTTCACTGTCGACACCACAGTGTATTGATGCTGACAGAACTGCTGCTCGCTTTTAAATGTGCAAAACAGCATTTTAGCTTGCACTGCAGCACAATCAAATGAGAATAAACCACTAAAAGAAATGTCAGATGCATGTAGGGTCTGAATACATTTCACTCATCTCTTGGTCAATAATTATATATAGCCCTGTGTCACATTAGGTAGAACTTAAAACCACTATTATAGCGTCTTTAACTTTATTCTGATGGCAAGTTTATATTTGTACAAGAGTGGAACAACCATCAAATTAACATTTACAGGCACTTTGTTAAACAGTACCATGATATTAGGAAAAATCCAAAACACTGCCAACTGCACTTTGAACGGTGCTTTCCACTTTGCTAATCAACCCCACAACAACACAACACAACATAAGCACACACTAACATGCAAAGAAGATGAAGAACACTTAACAGTGTGTTTTCACATTTTGGATTTCTCTCATATTACAAAGTGATATTAATTTGACTTATAGTCAGTCAACATGTCTGTGTGTCATGGCCCAAACGCTTAATGTATGTTTGTTCTTGTAGTATAGTCAGTCATATTGTGTTGACTAATACGTCCTTGTTATGAATTGTTAGTATGCCTTTTACTATGTTAGTGTTATGTTAACACAATATTAAACATGCTTATGCTATATGAGCTTGATATCATGCCTCCTAAAGGGGGTTAAAAGACAGGATAGGCTGGGCTGGTTTGGCTGAGGGGAGACAGTCCTATGACACTGATCTGGGGTCAGTACTGTGATTCTGCTTACTGGCAGACTTGATATAGGATACTCAACACTTAAAGATTTATTATGGCCCAGTGTCACTCATCACAGATAAATAATAATTTTGACCTAAATTTTGTTGTGGATCAGAGAAAAAGTTTTGTCTGCATCCACTTTAATTTTATGGCTGCTGACTCCAGGCCAGTATTTGTTTCATTCCCCCACTGGGCACCTTACAAGTGTAAATTCAGTCCTCTGAGATGCCCCTTTTTTAATGCAGTCTTATCAGATACTACAGCCGGTATTTATTCGCTGTCATGACGTATATTAATCCTGAAAGCTCCAGTGATGCAGTGGGTGTTGTTCTATCTATTCTATACATCTATCAGTCTACCTACCGACCTATGTATTTATGTGTGCTTGGGTTGAAGGGTTGAGAATCGTGCCAAATGGGATTACTCTGCCAGTGGACTACCAGGGGAGGAGCACAGGGGAAGCCTTCGTGCAGTTTGCCTCAAAGGAGATAGCAGAAAAGGCTCTGGGGAAACACAAGGAAAGAATAGGGCACAGGTGGGACAGACGGGAAAGGGACGGGCTGGACTGGGTTGGGCTTCTATTGTAGTATTTAATGGGTGGTCATATTAGAGTAATTATGGTATTAATGGGATGGTTACGGTTGAATGATAAGCATGGGTTGGTGTGCTGGAATAATTATGGTAAAATTGATTGATTAAGAGGGTATATTAATTGGGTTGGTCATGTAATATTTATGAAAATGCTAATGGGATGGGTTTAATGGGTTTATGCATTGTAACAATGGTGACATGTTGAATAATGGGATGAAAGGTCATGTATCTAATCTGTGAGTTAAAGGTGGTGTAAGTATTTTATGCCATAGACAGTTATATTGTTGGTCATCTAAGACCTGGGAGCTCTATTTAATTGTGTTAGAGCAACATTTGGCACTTCCTTTATATCCTGTTATACATGTATCTTATAGATAATTTACTGTGGAAGAGGGGATTAATCGTAGAAGTATAGCAGAGGACAGTCAAAGCATCAAACTTCTTTCTGCAGTTTAAATCATTAAAATGATCAATGCAACGCCTAAAAAGATTTTCTGTAAGTAACAAGAGGTGAGGTTGGCGTAGAAATCCTTTACTACAGCCCTAAGCCCAGCTAATGATGTTCAGTCATTCAGACACTCAGCTCCAGGTTAAAACTACTTAGACCACTATTTAGAATATTTGTCTTATGTGTTTATCTTCTCTCTCTGTAAATCATATCTATGTATGTAACCCGAGCTAAGCCATTTCTACACCTTAACCCTCTCCTCTGCCCCCCTCCACCCCGTGGACCTCTCATATTGCAGGTATATAGAGATTTTTAAGAGCAGTCGAAATGAGATCAGAGCCTACTATGAGTTGCCCCGGCGGGGGATGGGAGCCCAGAGACCAGGGCCCTATGATAGACCCATGATGGGGGCCCCCAGAGGAGGGTTTTTTGGGCCCGGGCCTGGCCGCGGTGGGGCTCTGATGGACACCATGAGGAGCGGAGGGGGCTATGGAGGAGGTAAGCAGAGTTTTGTATTTCTGCATACAGGAGTATTTGGCACTGACCAATTATACTTCAGCAGCCGTCAACGACGGTAGAACAAAACTGGGATGATCATGCAGAAGCCTATGGTCTGTTTTTGGTTCTATATAGTACTCTGAGTGGCATGGCAATGCTCACTAGTGCTGTTAAACGTGTTGTCATGATGCTGAATAAATCATGTGAAATAAACAAGCAGCAATAAGCACAAAATCACCTCAAACTGAGATGCAGACAAGATGAAAATGTCAATTTTCAGCCATATTTAAATTGCGGACTTAATTATTTGCCAGCAGTGATGACTGTTTGACCAGTGAGGTCTTTAATCAAATATTTGATTCTGTCGTCTTACCTTTGTCATATGTATATACAAGTATGATGAGGATGTTTTTAATTTCTAGTTGGTTAATTTTTGCTTTATTGTTCAAGTTTCATCTTGGTTCATTCTCAGAAAACAGAAGAAACGCCTTGAAATATTATCACACAATTAATCAACAAAAACAGTCAAATCAATCAGTCAGATGTATAAAAAGACATTGATATATTTTATCAACCTTTTTTGCCAGAATAATATTATGGTTTTCTGAGCCAACAAAGTTTAACTATCCAGTTGGCCTGTTGTTCAATCCTGTCATCTGTGTTGTGGAGCAGTTGGTGATGTGAAAGAATGAGCTCTGCTTCGATTGTGCTTCGTTGTCTGTGTGTGTTAAATTACAGTTTTGAGTTTTCCTCTCTTGCTCTGTGTCGGTGTCCAGGTTATGGCAGCTTCGACAGCTACAACGGTTTCAACAACTACTGTTTTGGCAATGGCATGTTTGATGAGCGGGTGAGAGGAGAGAGGGGAGGAAGAGGTAAAGTCCAAAACTTATTTACTCTCCAGAGTCATTTAGACGTGCTTAGTTAATGTTTGAAAGCCTCAGTTTATACTTGCAGTTTAGCGTCCCTGCTGAAAGGCTCAAGTGTTTTTTAATAATTGATTTGCTTACATTCTTTATCAGTGTTTTTTTTTTTTTACATTTTTTCTCTTTGAAATGAATGAAAAGGTCTGCACCGAAACATTTTTAAGTTTGACATTGTTGATATGAATAAACAGAATTAGGATAGGATTTTGTAAAGTGATTTGGACCGTCTCGGCTTGTGAACCTCTCATAGGAGGCAACATGAAGATTTCATACATTTAACAAGAAACATTAATAACACATATCTACAGAATATTTTAAAATGTTTATCCACTGGTTTTTGTTTCGTTATCATAAATAAAAGAAAAGTTGGTATGTATCAGATTACTTCTCTCCTCTACATTACCAAAAGGTTGTGTTGGTAATCTGTGGATGTGTCTGTGTGTTTTGGCTCAGGGATGGGGGGCCACGGCTACAGCGGTCAAAGTGATGGTTGTTCAGGCTTCCACAGCGGCCATTTTGTCCATATGAGGGGTTTACCTTTCCGTGCCACAGAGGGAGACATCGCTAAAGTAAGAACACACACACTGAGACCAGTTATTTTTATTTTGCAGGGTATCTGAAAGTGTTGAAAAGTCTCTAAAAACACTGAATTCAGTTTCCTCAAAATAGGCCTTAGAAGGTATTTAAAAGCCTTCAATTTAATTTACAAAAGTATTTTCTCTTGCCTGCCGTAGGAAGTGATGTTAGTTATAAAATGTTTTTATATCTGATTGCCGGCTGTTGGGAGACGTTATACACTCATAAACTAAAAGGGGGATTATTGTGACCTAAAGTAAACACTGTCACTACTGCAGCTACAGCAGCTCGGAAGACTATACACTCATTAGGGGAAAGTGTCAACTTGCTATCATTTTTGATTGGTTAATCCATCCATCAATTTCCTGCCACTTATCCAGGTCCAGGTTATTTGTATCGTTTGTAATTGTATCATTAGAAATTATTATATATATACTGTGGGGAAGTACTGAAAAAATGTCATATAAATATAATAAATGATTCTAGGCCACATTGTCCCCACTTCCATCATACTGTCATACTACAGATGGTATAAACAGAATTGAATTCTATGTGGTCTTAAAAAGTCTAAATTGTAACTTGGTGAACTCTGTAAAAACCCAGATTAAAGACCTGAGCATTAATGTAGATCCATCTCTGGCTGTGTTTTGTCTTATGTTGTGTTCATGCTGAACAACAGTGTTGGTCAGGAAGCCCAATAATCTACTGCATTTGAATAAACACTGAATGTTGATAGTCATGAAGAAACAGATTGACATGATCTGTCTATGTGTGTCCTTGTTCATTAATCTGTGTATACATATTTTTTTTTTCTTGGTGTAGTTCTTCTCTCCTTTGAATCCACTGAGGGTCCACATCGATGTGGCTCCTAACGGCAAGTCGACCGGAGAAGCAGACGTGGAGTTTCGTTCCCATGAAGACGCTGTGGCAGCCATGTCCAAAGACAAGAACCACATGCGTATGTCCTCTTCTTTTTCCTCGAGTTGGTTCTTGTGACACCACTTTTTCACGCAGTATTAAACTTTGTTCATGACACAAAACTACTTGCTGACTCACAGCAGAGAAGTGGATCAGTTGTGGAAGCAGAATAATAGCACAGATTCACAAGCTCAACAGATAAGCTGCCAGAGTTTGGTTGGTTGACTCTGGGGCAGAGTCAACCAGTGGGGCAGGTTTTAATGTTGGAATTCATTTTTAAAGACCATTAAGGCAACATAATCCTGGTACAGAGCCAGGTATTAAACAAATTAAACCTTTTAAGAAGCCCTTTGCTCAGGAAAGACCCTTTTTTAATGCAAACCAGAACACTGAACTAAAAATACCTTTCATGACAGTATTTGAGATATCTCAGATTATACTTTAACTCGTAAGCAGGTGGATTTCATTTGCATTAAACAGCAGAAGAAACAGGTTCTTCAATATGAATGATGGATTGATGTTTTCTTCACAGAGCATCGCTACATTGAGCTGTTTCTTAACTCAACAGCCAGCGGAGCCACTGAAATGAGTGAGTTTTCATTCACTGTTGTGGTAACAAAAAGCTTTGCTGATCGGCATCGACAAATATATTAACTAATTAATAATTTGTACAAAAAATGTCATCCTTTTTTACAAGGACATGTTTTTTCAAAACCCTTTCAGGCCGTGGCGGCAGCGGTGGCGGTTACTACGGTAACTCAGGAGGGGGCGGAGGCTCACGGAGCAGCGGGCTGCGAGGTTCATACTGATGACGTCATCCCACTCTTCCGATCCATCCTGACGTTTGTCTCGCGTCTCTGTAGGCCATATTTACTGGATCACAGTTTCTAAGCAGGAGAGCTGATGTGGAGTCACTCGTTTGTTCTTTTTATCGAGGGGTTAAAACTTCACTTCAGATGTGACCGCGACGAGCACGATTACTACACCATTCCAAAAAGCATATGAAGAACACAACAACTTGCCAATATTAAAATGTTGGAGCTGCTGTACTGTAGGTGCTGAACATGGTCGATGGGTCATATTGGAGATTTCTTGTTTATCTTATATTTTTAAAACAATTAAATATTGTAGTATAGTTTTTTTATGGTTCACATGAAAAGTACATTTTCTCCAGTGGTTTTGTTAAGAGAAATCAAACGCCTTTTTACTTTTCCAGAGTCTTGAATGGCATTTAAAGGATGGCAACTGAATGTGTTTTTAGTTTTTAGTGACTTTATGGGGATGCACTTTAATTCGTCTTGATTCCACATCTCACTGTTGGCAGCAGATGTAAGTTAATGCAGATGCAGCTTGGAGACAAAGATTAAGCGCTGTGGGATTTGATTCACGAGAAAAGAATCATTTTGGTCACTTTGAATCGAATCACTTGATGATAACTCTGCTTTGACTTGGGTGATGTGTTGAGGTGATGCTCTTCAGGAGAGAGTGAGAAGCAACGTCAAAACATTACCAGCAGCTCTCTTGGTAAGAAATTCAGATTAAAAAAAACAACAAAAAACCTTTTTAAAATCTTTGTTTATTCTGGTTTAAGCTCGTTTTCAGCCGAACGTTTGACTGTCCTGTAATACACTGATTCAGATCAGCTTTCCTGCTTTGAAAAGTGTGATAAATGTGAGCCAGTGTGTTTTTTATGAATGTTTTCACAGTTCATTACAGAATTTAAAAGTTGAATATTATATTCCACTCTCAAAGAGTGGAAGTAAAACAAAGTCTCTATATTTGAGCTGTAACATAGCTTATGCAGCTGTTGTACATTTTGCCGAATAAATTTTATATTTAATTCTCTTTCTGTCTCCCTGACTGACATCACTTTCGAAGACGTACAGAATGTGTGTCATGGTTGTGAATACATCGGAATTAAAAAAGAAAATCAGAGTTAGCTGATTTCAGCTGGAGAAAGACCCAACAGTGCCACACAAGTAAATGTTAACAGGAGAAACTGACATTAATGACATTAAAATGAGAGTAAACAACATGAAAGATTCTGTTTGTAATTTGATTTAATCAGAAACTGCTACACAGTCAAGGCAACATATTGTTGGCAATAGAGTTAATATTAAACTGGCAGGATTTAGTAAGCTAAAGGGCCACAGTGATTATCAACATTATGTATATACAACATACAGTGGTATCAACACTGTACAAGTCCCATTGAAAGCTGGGAGATTTATAAGAGCGACACTGTACAAAAACGTTTCAGGCCCGGGTGCAGTTCAGAAACATTTACTATAGTGCTTAATAATGATGATATGATAAATTGGTGAGTTTTTAAATATTTGAAACGAGAAGAAAAACACTTCTTGAACTGAATCCAGGCCTGTTTTATCTCTTCATGGGAATGAATACTTCCAGTTTTTGAAAAGTCACAGGTTGTAAACATTGTTTTTAAAGTACAAAACCAGAATGTGCAGTGGAACTCGTATCATAACCCATCACTGACGGCCATGTACTTTACAGCCTTCAACATTAGTTTGACAACACAACACATGTCGAAATCTTGATTTGAAATTTTTAAAACAAAAGGAACAAAAATGGTTTAGAGTTTCAAACTTTCCCTCTCAGGGATGGAGCAGCAGTAAAATGTGGTTCTTCTATAACGTCTCCATCTTGCACAGATTACAACTAACTTCAAGTGAATAGGGAAAGCTCAAACAAGTTCCCTGGTCTTCTAAAAGTAAAAATGAATGTGCATAAAACTCAAAATCAAATATAAATACTCTCAAATTAATCCATAACACAGGCAATATACTGTAGGGTTGGCAAGTGTTCAAACATACTTTGTGGGTATGTTTTCCGAAGTGTGTAACACTCAAGTCTGCTCTTAACCACTAACTAGTCAGTGAAGTGGTCATGTTGTAAGTTAGCTGTCAGTGGTTCATCAACAGAAGAGCCAGTTAGACAGACTGACACTGATTTAAATCACCAGAGATGATCATCTGTTGCTCTTCTTGGTCCTTTAAGCAGCATCCACTGCATTAGTGTCTCCAACAAACAGTGAAATGTGCCTTTAATCTATGCTGCTCGCTTGGCTAGTATAGGCTAGTGTTGCTACTTTGACATATTTCAGATTCTCTCTACAGAAATCCTCTGTAGCAGTAAAGGGCTCATTTTGGCAACATGAGAAGCACAAGTGGGTAATATTCGTTGCATTTACACAGGCACAAATGGCAACAACATTTCCAGTTCCTTCGAAAGCCACAGCCCCATGGGGAACTAGTCTGCTCATAGTGTCAGCAGAGCAAAGTCTGCTCCGAGCAGCGAGCCTTCCTGGGATGAGTTTGCAGAAAAGTCTCATTGCACATTGAATATTCTGAGAACTCTTTACTCATTCCCCCGTTTTATTTTGTGGCACAGTTTTGACCTTCTCACAGCCAAACTAAATGGAAACATGTACAGTTTATGTTTCAGTTTAGTATCTAGTGAAGTTGGATTCAACATGTCAAGTTGACTTAATCTTTTGTGCCTGTGTAAATGCAGCTTTTATGTTTGAGTTCATTTCACTCCACCTCAACGGAGGATGTCAGGAACAGTAACAAGGCCATCGTATTGTATGTATAAATTATATAATCTCATCTGTTTGGCTATACACTCACTGTGTACAGTTTGAGGTTTGATACATACATTATAGTGGCGCAGTACTACATGAGACTGCTTCAGAAACACATCTGCATTTAGCTGCAGCAGCTCTCACCACAGTGCAGTTTCAGTTTCAGTTCACTGTAAAGTTGTTCCTCCTTTCATAACCAAACTCTCTCTTCCCCCTGAACTTTAGGGTTAGTGTGTGCAGGCAACACAGCCGCAGGGCTGCGGGTCCCCTTGATATACTCACGCCTTTTGTGCCTTTTAGAGTCAGTTTGGTTTGAATGAGACCACCAGTCAGACAGAGCGATGGAGGGGTCAATGTTTAAGAGCTTCCTGACAACTTTCAGCAGAAGAAACAGTCCGGCTGTTTGATCCTGCAGTACCCTGAACCGTAAACTCTACTGTGGAAGTTTGAAAATGTTTCCTTCATTATGTTTGAACTTTGCTGTACTTCACTGAGCATATATTGAGTCCCTGAAAGCTCTCTAAGCCTGTGCAACACTTGGATTGACCCAAAGGGAACAGAAAAGACAGTTCTGCTTTTCATGACTCCCTCCGTCGAGGTCATTGACATCTACATTTACTGTAAATTAATGGTTTCATTTGTATAACTGATGTATATTTAGGAGAGATCATTATGATTGTTTATGATATTAAAACAGAACAAGGATTCTCACTCCTTCGATCTCCAGCTTGTCTGTTATCAAGTAAGACAATTTGGCCCAAGTGGACTGATTACCTCCTCAAGCAAAGACTGAAGAATGATGCAGGCGTCCCTCATTTTGTCCGTGAGGGACTTTTTCAAACTGTAAATTAAGACAAATCGAATGTACTAAATGTTCATGCACATGGTCCGTTTTTCTAGCAGCAAACACTGTTGAGATACGTTGGGAGATGGATCTTACAGAGGACAGGAGGGTGGGGGTTTACGAGTCTGATCTCAGATTGTTTGAAGCAGTCGTGGCAGCAGCGCGGGGCTCCTTCACGTTGGATTGGAGGAGCATCGCTGGAGGAGGAGGGCGTGGCAGGTGTCACAGACTCTGACTGGTTTTGGTGAGGCGGGCAGAGGGAGCTCGTTGTCAGAGCAGCTGTTACAGAAGATCTCCCCACAGTTCCTACAGTGGTGCTGGAGAGAGACAGAAGGGAGTTAGAGCCATGATGAGTAAATACTCTTGTGTTGGCTGTTGCACAGTCCTCTTTTAATTTCTCATCATTTGAGTTCTGACCTTTCGTCTTGAGATGGAGAACTCCTTCTCACACAGCTTGCAGTGGCTGGCTTCCTTGTCCTTCAACCAAACCTGACCCCCCTGAAACAACATGACAGTAAATCTCTGTTACACCCCAACTTTACATTACAGACATTATAAAACAACACAACATCCTTTACTGAGCCAAAATCAGCCTTGTTAGTGACGCTTAACCAAGACGCAGAGCTGTGAAGGTCTTTTACTAAAATCTTACCTAACTTATCACTGTAGTGATGGAGAGGGTTTAGATGCTTTTGTTATCTCTGTAACTCAGTCTTACTTTACCTGAAGGGCTTTGTTGGCTTCTTTAATGTCCTCAATCTTCATTTTAGATCTGATGACAAAACGATAAACAGTGTTAGGTAAATGAAATAAATAAAATCAACCACCACAGGTCATCAAACTTTTTTTTTTTCATCTTTCCTTCTGACTGAATTATTTTTAAAAAAAAAACAGTCAAAAAATGAGTAAGAGGTTCTCTTCTCAGTTTCATTTTGGAGGGTTTCAAAAGCTTGTCTGGCTTTCTGAAGAACTGTAAACTTAAAACTGGTTTGCAAAGATGTAAATTAGATGTGATTTATTGTAAATGAGGTAAAACGTGCAATAACACTAATATTGTCCTCCATGATCTTAATCAGAATTGAACATATGTTTTTTACCTGAAATTCACATGATGATGAAAACAGCTGTACTCCCATTAGAATACATGTTTTTTTAAAGGGCTATTTTTCTTTCAAAAAAAACACACGAAGAACTTAACATTTGAAATACTTCTGAAATTGAATTGAGCATTTCAAATGTTACAGTAGACATTATGTTTTAATTATTTTTAATTAAAGCATACATACTCGCTTAGTTTGGAGCCTAGTTCCTCGAGAGCTTGTTCTTGGTCCTCACAGATGGTCTTCAGCTGAATGTTTTCATCCTGCAGACGATGGAACTCCTGGAAAAACACAAAAATACAACAGAGGACATGTATCATATTCAACAATGTTGTGTCACACACACAAAGCCATATACATGTCATAAAACACACTGTATAATATCATACATGGTATGTTTCTCTCCATCTTTTTACCTTTTTTAGTCCGTTGATCTGCAGCGCCTCTGTGCTGAGCTGAGCCACCGTGTCCCTCTCTCTGTCCAGATCGTTCTGTAGCGTCTGCCTCCACTCTCTCTCTATCTTCAGGTCCGTCTCCAGCTGCTGGCTACAGGAACACCACAAACATGTACATTCAACCACAATAAGAATAAAGATGACAGACAGAGAAAGGGATATACTGAGTAACAGATTATATTAGAGAACACTGGTTTATACATGTATTTCATTTTTGTCTTGCTTTTTCAAGTCACAATAAAGAACTGTGTTGTGGAAGTCTGGTGTCTCCTGGGCAACTAAGTAAACCGAGTTTTGCTCAGGCAGATTTGCAATGTTTTAACCTGTTTTAATTGTGATTTACTGGTCCTAGTTCATGAATTAGATGGATAGATGCTTTATTTATCTATGGGGGCTATGACAGTTTCAGTTCAAAGAAGAAAATCATTAACACCAACAGCTGGTTTACATGCCACACAGCTTATGGTGTAAATAGTATGTTGTGTCTCTCTCTGAGCTCCACAGCATCAAGTGTTCATGTATGTGTGTGCATGTGACTCTATCAGTCAGTCAGTCTGTGGAGGGGGTTTTGCTTACAGTTGCCTTTCTCTGTGTTCGATCTGCCGCTGCAGGCTGTCGGCCTTGTTGGCAAAGTCAAACTTGAAGCGCCTGGTTCCCTCCTCGGCCGAGGTGCGGTGCCTCTCTGCCTCCTGTAATCTGCACCATTATAACCAGGGACAAACTCAGGACCATGGAGAGAAAAAACTGGGGGGCGGGGGGTGGTGAAGGGAGAGGGAGAGGGAGAAAAGAACAGAGGAAGACGGGAAGGAGGATGACGGGTAAGGAGGGAGGTTTCTGGGTGGGAACATGAAGGAGGGATGGCTGAGGATAAATGAAGAAGGTCGGGGTGAAGGATGGCGTTGTAATTTGCTCTGTTACAACACCAGAGAGTAAAACTGAAAAGTTGAATTGTGGGATTCAAAACAGAACAGTAAGGAAATACAAAGGGAGTGATGAGTCAAAATAAAAGACAATGAGGGAAAACCGCCTTAAAGCAACTGAACGGACAAGAAAAAAAGAGGACAGCAAACTGAATGCAGCATTTAGTGCACTCAGACAGAATGAACTGGAGTGCAGCATCACCATGTTGCCAATTTCATTGTTTTTCACCTAATATTGTACAGGGAGGAAACATTCATGGCATGTTTTCACAATATGAGGATTTTAATAAAGCTTTAGATCTTGCTGAGCCGTCGCACACACTCAGACAATGAGGAGGATAATCCCACAACACCCGGACTTACAGCAACTGTTGACTTACAACTTATTACTCCTTCAAATCACATAATAAATGTTCCGGTGTCTACCTGTTAACAGCACTCTGAACGCGGCCAAAAATTCAAACCACACCCAACACTTTCAAAACATCTAACTTTATTGATCACGGTGGTAAAAGACAGTAGTTGTGAGTTTTCAACAGCTGTACTGAGTGATTATTCTTTTACAAACTGAGAGGAGTTACAGTACTATGAACATGGAGTTAGAATAGGTAGAATGATTACTTCCTGATCTATCACAAAAGTCAATAAATATGCCACGACGAGACACAACGACACATTCAAGTTCCCCTGACAGAAGCTCCAGAGGTTTGCAGCTGTGTAACTATAGTTCTTTACACTTGGCTCAGTTCTGTCTGCAGAAACAAAGCACATGAATGGAGCTAAAGCTAATGGTCCCATTGAGCTGTTTACATCTGCTAAAACTTGACTCAATCTTACAGTTTTCAGTTTAGGTGAATCTTCAGGAGGATGAAGAGCAAGAAGGAGACAGGCTGTGTCCCAAATCACTCCCTTTATACTGTCCACCATTTTGTGTGTAAATGTGTCCACTATAAAGTGCTCTCAGAAATCCCAACAATGGAACAAAAAAAGTATGGAATGTACACTACTTTCTGCTAACAATCCCACAATGCAATTTGTAACATTTTACAATGCAACCTGTAAAATGACGAAGGTTCGTAAGTGTCCGAAATCTCAATTTCCTGCTCACTACAGAGTAAAGTATAGAGTGTGTATCATAAAGACAGTAGTGAAAGAGTGGTTAACAAGGGACTGATTTCAGACACAGCGAGGGTCATCACAGCTAGTCAGAAGCAGGTCAGGAGGCGCAACACATGCAGAGCAAACTGGCAACACATTAAAAGCAGGAGGCTGCAAACTCCTGTCTGACTAAACATCTGTAGTGAACGCTGCTGACCGACTGTGATGAAACAGTTTGTCTAGGCTGTATGATAGTTTTCATGTTCCTGCTCGAGCTTTAGGCCCTGAACCGTGTCGGCTGCAATAAGGTAAAAAGAAAGCCAAGCACAGAATCACAAAGTTACTCAACAATCTCTGCAGAGCCAACATGGGTGCCACTAAGGGACTGTATGACTGTATGAACATTACTGATTGAACTTTATCTCTCCAGACAGCGTGTCATTTGTCACTATAGCAGCTCCCACCTTCACTTCATGCTGCATCTTAACAGAAAGCAGAACTACAGTAAAGTAAAATGTGTCATATGATGTGATGGCATCATTTTGTTATGTTTGCCATCATTTTGGCAAAATTATTGAAAATTATCATTCCATTAACACATTAAGGTTTACATTTGAGTACAACTCTTACATTCTTTCTGCACTTTTAGTTATTAATGGCTAGATTAATTGGACTAATCAAATATTACTACATATTGTGAGGATGGTGTTTGTCAGTTTTTTCTCTGGATCAGGGGAAGGGTCCAAAGACAATATTAATAACGCTGGAAGAGATCTTGTGAAGTGAAACAGAATATTTACCCCACCTCCCCACCCCAATAATTTTCATACAGTCCCAAAATACAACAGTGACTCAACTCTGTGTTCAATCGGTGGCTCTGGGTGTTATCAGATAAAGTAGTTGTGATACAGGAAAGCCCACTAAACTCATTCTAACTCAATGTGAACAATAACAACGACCCTATGATTACATCCAAGAGCCCAAACAGTCAACTATCTTACTGTCAGTGTTACTGCATATAAACTGACTACTGGAGACAGGAAGAATAGTAGTAGTAGCGCATGTATGTATGTATGTATGTATGTGTGTGTGTGTGTGTGTGCGTGTGTGTGCGTGTGTGTGTGTGTGTGTGTGTGTGTGTGTGTGTGCATGGCTGAGCATGTGCGTGGATAGATAAAGTAAGTAGTGTATGATTAATGCAAAATGTTTCTTCAGTATCTATTAAAGTATAAGTGATGTAATATTCAGACAGTTCTCTGACCAGTTAAACCAGGACATTCAGAGGAAATGCATCTTCGTTTAGCAAAGTTGTCTGAGGAGGATTGAACTTAAGATGATGAAACATGTTGCAGTGGTCTCTATGAATCCCAGCACTCTGCTGATGATGGTCATGTTTCAGTCCAGTTTTGCCTGATTCTGTGGCTGCTCTCAGGCCATAAAACCATGTGAATATTGTGTGCAAAAAAACAGGAATGTTCCTTTAAGTTAAGTCCATTTATTCATTCAGTCATAAGTGATCGTGTGTCTGCATGTGCGTGCATATGTGCGTGTCTGTCCTCAGAAGGAGATGTCCTTGACTAGCTTGTACTGGTGCTCTGTGTCTGTGCTGGCACACTTAACAAATGACATAGCAAGCGTTCTGGTCTGACTTAGCAGATCCTTATCACTGCACAGAGGAGCAGGGATAAAATCAGGAAGGGAGGGAATGACACGTGGAGGTTTCAAGGGAGCAAAATGGATGGATGGATGGTTTAAAAGAGACGAACAGAAGGGAGGAAAGAAGGAGGAAAGAAAGGAAGGAAGGAAGAAAGGATGTCAATACATCAGTATTCTACGTGGCCCCGGTTACACTGAACACTTTAAGTGACTTTTAACATCACAAGCACAGCAGTAAGTGTAAATAAAAGGCATTAAAACACAGTAATCTGATTTCAGGCCGCCAGGTTCACACTGTCATCAGATTTGTTCAGTCTGGATATATTTCCCTCCACAGTGAGCGTATGAGTAATGAGAAGAGGTGGGGAGGAGAAGCAGGGGAAGGTAATGTGGACAGATAGATGGATACAACTAGAGCAGACAAAATGTGTGAAGTGTGCACAGAACTATACTGTCAACACGAGAGATTTAAGTCTGGAAAGCACCTACAACAACATTTTATATTCTGAGGGGGGGGAGATTTATCTCTAATTAGCTGGTAAATCATCTGATTTTAAACAGTGGCGCTGATCAGAACAGGTTTACCTTCTTCATTAGATTTTTCAGCTACGACACAAAACTGTAACCGGGGTCTGTGTACTGCCAGCCTATGTAAACCTTTAGTGCAGCAAAAAACATTCACAACCAATCACAAATAGGATGAAACAGATTTAAACCAATGGGAGAGGAGAGGGGAGGGATGGACCGTGTTGACTGGTAAACGATGGGGTGAGGAGGGATCACGAGGCATCAATGAACCAGCAGGTCTCATAATGACTGATGCAGGTACGGAGCATTAAACGCCGAGTGTGGTGCAGCAGTGACCAAGAGAACATGCAAGAAAATATCAGCTGCGTAATTTATTGGACGTGGTAAGTTAACAATTGCAGGGTTTCACCAAGGAAATTGTTTAGTAAATCCTGATGCATCTCGTCTTGTAATCGCTTTAGTTAGTAGGTGATGGCCCAAACAATAGCATTCAATGTACAGTATGGCATTTTCTGTGTGCCTCCTTTCTTTTTCCTTGAAGGTTAATGTTTTATTTCATAGATGTATTCATTTTTTATGATGTTATGATGTAAGTGGAGGTGGTCTTTTTTATTTTTGTTTTGTTTTTTGTAGAATTGAGAATTTAATTTATTTTGCTCCAACTTTGGACAGTGTGTTTATAATGTATAGATTTAACATACAAACGCTTTTTTGTCATTTCATGGAAACGCTGCAGGTCACCTCCTCTTTAAGACCACTGCTAACATCAAAAGGAATGAATACACTTTTTATTGAACAAAAGAGAAGAGGGAGCTATTTCACATAACAAAGGCCATGTATTTGATGACTGCGGCTATTGTTTAGACTGCCATCTAATAACTACATAGATCACAAAAGTGGGAGATTCATCAAGTTTAGGTTTTGTGCTGTGTCTGTTTTTGTGTTTGCGGGACACACAGAAGAGAAATAAGCCTGTTAGGAGGAAACAAGGACTATTAGCTTCTAATCAGTTTCCAAGGGGAAACCCTGAAACAGTGATGAAGAAGAAGACTTATATCATTTCCCCCCATGTTTTCTCTCAGTTCTCTCTGCATAGCTTCACACTAAACCATGTCGAACTCTTAATAAATATGTACTTTTAAGTAATTATTAAGAATAACATAACATCCATTTCTAACAGAAAATCTGGTCTAGCAAAAATAATCTTTTTTTAACACGAGGACGAGAACTAGTCCTGTTTTGTGATTCTTTATATAATTTTGGTTCAATGTTACAGTCAAAGCTGTTAAAAAGGTCTCAGGGAGGTGACTTTCCTAAAGGGGGATTTATGTATGTTTCTATAAATCAAAGAAAGACTGAAGTTCAGAGGTTTTAACAGAACAGCAGAGAACCTGGTTTAGATTGATGAAGAACTGAGGAGACACATGGGACAAAGTGATTTTCTTGTTTTTGGTTAGTGTGTGCTGTGACCTTACAGGCCGTGTATCTCACCTTTGCTCCAGTTGCTTCATGGTGGCAGTGATCTGATTGGTCTTCTCCTCCAGACGACTGATCATGTTGTTCTTCTTCTTCATCTCGTCATCGGACGACTGACAAATGAGAATTACTGGCTGTCATAAGTAGAAGTAATAACCACAGTATATGTACTACATAGGATAACAGTACGACCAGGTAAGGGTGTGTGTGTGTGTGTGTTTGTACCTGTACCTGCATCTTCTGGTACATTTCTACATTGATGGCTTTGACTTCATCCAGTTGATGTCTCAGTCCGATCAGTGTGTCCTGTTGATGAAACAAAGACTTCAGTTTTGTTCTGATCCTGTACTGACGGTCCTATTCACACTGTCATGTGACTGCCTCTAGTTTCCTACAGCTGTTTCACTGTAATTTAGCATGCGCTTCTTACATTACTTTTTCATTCATCCATTTCCTATTTGTGTTCTATCCTCTCAATCATTTATTCACTGGGGTCTGTACAAGACTAAACTCAGGACTACATACACACTGACAATTACTGGCCAGGAGCTTAGTGATATTAATGTGTATATATATCACATTTCAAGCTAAGAGCTACCTGTCAGTGAGCTGAAATATATTCCGGACAAACTGTACGCCGTATGATACAAATATTCCCATGTCACACGCCCCCCTGGTCCTGTGCAATAATGATGCTGACATTAGTTTCCAGTCCGACAGCTGATTCACCTGATGTTGTTGGTAATGATCCCAGCAGCCTCCTTAAAAAAAGGTGCGATGATGCTGCTGCCATGGCAGCTGCTGTATGTCACAGCTTGGCTACAAATGTCAGCTGGTGGTGTTTATATCGCAGAGTTCACATGTTGGTGGTGAGAAGCCCGACACTGGCAGAGAGACGGGCACAGGAGCTGGCAAGGTATTACTGCTCCATGTGAGCAAGTACAGGCCGGTGGTATATTTTTAGATTGTGTTGTCATGTGCTCCCTCACTGTGATGACACCACGTCTGAGGAGCGACCACATCATTCTAAGGATCTTCATTTTAACTGTTTGTGTTTAAATATGTCTCTCAAAAGTTACTGACTGGGCATTTTTCCACAGTCTTTGCATTAATTAAGTATCACCATTAACAATTCCCTTAATATTCAAGTCACAAATTAACCTGTCTCCTTGAACATTGTTGAATCTTCATGTTTTGTGATTTTTTTTTGTGTATTCATTACAAATCACTCTAAATTTTACTGTCAGTTAAATGTCTTTTGTTTGTTTATGTTTAAGTCTTTCATTTTGTGCAGCTTTCAGCTCTTGAAATCTTTTGTGAATAACTAGGAAAAAGGAAGACAGCGTGAAAATGTATGCTGACCTGTTTTTCATGAATATCTTTCTCCAGAAGTTTCATGGCCAGCTCCATTTCCTGTTTCATCGACACCTGGACTACCAACTCATTCTCCACATCCTAAAAATAAACCACATATACATGCATATAATCTGTTACTACACTGTCACCGTGTATATTACACACACACAAGCAGTCACAGTCTGACCTGTCTGAGCTGACATTCCTCCTTCAGTTGCCTTCGAGCCTCGTTGTACATCTCATCCAAACCCTGACGCGACTGTTTGTATGTATCTCTCTCCACTGACACATCGCCTTGGGTTACCTAGATGAATAACATGCACAAGAAGAACATGTCAGCCATATCACGTATCAGTTTTATTAATTTGTAGTTAAAGGCTTGACCAACAGTTTTGGTTTCCGTTTTAGCTGCAGCAAAAGCTTTAGCAAAAGAGCTAATATAAAGACGCTGCAATATATTTTTGTAATTTTGTGTTTGTGCGTGTGTGACTGTGTACCTCTAATTGTTGTTGTGCCTTCAGCAGAATGAGGCTGTTTTCACTCCTCAGCTGCTGGTTTTCTTCCTGCAGTTTGATGATGTTGTTCTTGGCTATGGCTAACTGAACACGCAAACACAGAATAATTCAGTTGATCACTGAGAACAGTTTGACAATAATGCTTACACTGACAATCCAAATATACTTACTACATACTAAATTATCATATCAGATTCTGTGATTACTTAACATGCAACAGACATTCTTTTCTATGAAATAGACAAAGCAGGTGGATCAAGATTAAAATCCTTTAATGATTAGTTCAACAGCATTTCAAAAGCATTTCAGCCATGATGTAGAGATCTGCACTTAAACTCTGAGGTTAAAGTGCTGACTTTCACCTTTAGCTTAAACCTAATATACATATTATGTATTATGTATGTATATTATGATATTTTGAGTGTGGGTCTCACCTCCTCTACGAGTTTAGAGTTGGACTTCTCTAGTGAGTCCACTCTGCCCTGAAGACCATGAACTGTGGAGCTGGACATACAGACACACACAAACACAGAAATTATCATCAACTTCTGTTCATTTTGAGTTTCGCTGAATTTATTGTGCCAGCATTTTTTTCAGAATATGGGAATGGGATTGTAGTAGTTCAGCAACAGACCATAGTTAGAGTTTGGCGTCTAGGCTCCGACCCCAATATCTTTATGTAAACATATCTGCGGGGAGTGATGAGCAAATATCTTAAACCCCCCGCCAGAGCCTACAGGTGGACGCTGGGGTGGTGGTGGGGCTGAAGGAACAGGCAGCAATACTGAAACAGGGCAGCAGCA
>NTHP01000224.1:248529-261149 GCA_003416845.1 Oplegnathus fasciatus | reverse complement strand
GCAGCAGCATTGACAGGCAGAGGGAGAGCTGGGAAATTTTTGCAGCTTAAATAGACCGCCAAATTGGGAGGGTGTGTTCAGTGGATTGTTGTGGAGAGTGAGGCATATCACATGTGTATAGCAGTGCAGTTCGAGTTGCCTGCCTGAACTAGCTTGCAGGCGTCGCTCCATTTGTGTCACAATTCACAGCTGAGGTTTTAAAATTTGTACCTTAAAAGTTTCAATCTTTTTTTAAGATACTGCTCAATAGAGAGCTATTATCATGTTTATGAGGTTAAATGTGATTCACAAGTTTAGTGGACTGAACTGTCTCACCACAGACTGACAGACCTGAAACTGACTTTTAACAACAACAACAGCAATACAGTAGTGCCACGGTTAGCTTAGCTTATGTTCAGAGACAGCTCATGACAGTGTTAGTTAATGTCATATCACACATTAGAGGTTTGTTTACAATAACTTTCCTAATTCATAAACAAGCTGTTTTGTAGCACTATCACAGCTGCAAAATGTAAAGAAAAATTCACTAAACCTATAATTCCATTTAAGGCAGCAGATCAATCCAGGTTCATTTAAATGGTTTGTGGGAAAAACAAAAACTGAAAGAGGAAATGTGACTGACAGTCTGTGCTTCAATGAGTCCTTCTGTAGGGACAGATGGGACAGAGTTGCACTGCTGAAACAACCAGACAACTGACTGAACAGTGGATCTATTTTTACGTGCAACCAGCCTTCATCAGCCAACATCAGACAGTTAACAGATGTCAAGCTGAATATGAGGTAGAAATAAAGTAGAACGACTGCCTGTCTCAAACAGCCACTGTTTAGGTACAAAATACACAGCATTTAAACACAGGATTCCCATTCCTTGAAATTTCACTTGAACTTCCTTATAACACCTTCACCTCCAGGAATTCTGGGGAAAAACCCTGCACACAGGTCTGCTTCCAATAAAAACAAATGTCTTACTTGAGTTGTCGGTTCAGTTCTTCTACATAGTTCTTCTGATCCAAGATGGATGCTATCTGGCTATTCCTGTTGCCATGGAAACAGACATAAAACAGAGCTCCGCGTCACATTTAGGGGGCCTGAGAGACCCAGTGCATTAAATAAAGTGGAGAGACAATCAAAGGTCATACCTCTCTTCACTCCTGTAATCATCAATGTCATTCTTCAAGTACATGGAGAAGTCGATCACCCCAACCTCAAATGAAAGAATAAATAAACTAAGCTAAGTAGTTGCAACCCACCAAAACATTTGCAGGAATTGTGCTTTTCTCTGTTTTATATGATTGTAAACTGAATATCTTTGGATTTTGGTCAAACAAAACAAGACATGAGAACCTCACCTTGAGCGAGATAATCGTTAGTTGCAGCCCTAAAAAGTAGTAACCAAATAGGAAAGGCTGTTCCAAATTCCTGAATTATTTATCAAAAACATTTTGGGGCACTGTTTTTTTATAATCTTGGCTCAAGGGAATCAGACCCCATTTACACCTGCCAATAAAGGTCAAATCTGTGTGTGGAAATCTGTGTAATGGTTCGCCTTGTGATCAGAAACAGACTGGATCTAAACAAACACAATTCCAGATCGCTTCACATTACAAGTATCTCAGCCACACTCAGTCAGGTGTGACCACAGTCTGTACAGGGTGTTTCCGTTGGTGAGAAAATGTGCTTGCACTCAGGACAAAGTCTCCACCCATGGAGTAGAAACATGACACCACAGCATCTGCCCTCCGCCTGCCTGATAACATGACGAAACAGACAATTCTTGTCTGCATTTCTGCTTCCCCAAACTAGAGTCACTGAAGAGAAACTGTTTCACGTCAATGAACTAGTCGGCACAGGAAGTGGAGTTGACATAAGACATTTATTTATTTCTCTGCTTAATATGGTGCAAGCAGAAAATTAGATCCATTCATAGTGAGAACAGAATGGAGAGTATAATGCAGACCAGCTGTACACCGGCTGTAATGCAACCACATCATCAGATCTTTTGAGTCCATATTGCACACCCACATTAAGACTGCATTAATGTCTGGTGTAAATGTGTTTTTTTAGTCATACAGTCTAAATACTGTCTCAGAGCAGTGGTTACCTGAGAGTCCAGGTCCTCGCCTTTGACGCACAGGTTAGCGTCGATGACATTCAGGCCCACCAGCAGGCCCACGATCACTGCTCCCTCCTCCTCCAGCATCAGCGCCGAATTCTCATAGAAATCACTGAGGAGGAAGATACAACAGATTCTCAAACACTGAAGGGAGCTCCAGTAAAAGCAAAAAGGGGATGGCTTTATTTTAATGTTTTAGCTCTGTAGTGTTGTTACATTTTTTCGTTGATACATGAAACTTGTAAACGTGACTAACTTAATGGGATTTGTTGACAATAAGAAAAATGTAGAATATCACGAGCTGTAACCTTTAAGGACCTGATTTGTCAATCAAGAATTGTTATGATTTAGTTTTCAAAGCTATAGTTATATTAGTCATGTAAAGGTATATTTTCCCAAACAAGTCAAATGTATTCATTGCTATAAATCTTCTGTGTGTGTCGCCATGTGTATATATGTGTGTGTACCTGAGCAGGTCTTTTCTGGTGATGAGGAGTCGTAGGTAGTCGGCCAGCCGTTTCTGCATGAGAGCCAGACGCAACCAAGCTCTGGCCCTGCCTAGTGGAGTCCTGGAAAACACACACACACACACAGGTAGATTGTATTTTTAGCAGGTTTTGAGGGTCTAAGGCTGGTGGCACTGGGACATCATTAGATTGGTCTTTGTTTTGTTTTATTCTTTAGACTAGTCTTTTGTTCCTGAATGTTTACTGCAGTCGACAGTTACATGGGCTCATCTAATTAACCGCTCCTTCTTTTCAAGACTTCAGTCCAACTGGACAACCATGTTTCATTTTGCCTCTGTGTCATCTCAACTAAAAATGTGTTTTTAAAGCATTACATTACTGTAGAGAAAACTGTCCTGTACTTGGTGCTGCAAAACGCTGCTCTGCTACATGTCCGTTGGTCTGACTCAGCACCACCAAAGGAAACGGACTCTGTTCTCCGTCTAAAACAACACAGCTGTTCCCCATTTTGCTGCATCAGACAAGATCTGAATATTACTCACTTGATTCCCTGCCTGGAAGCTCTGTTATGTAGTGACTGATAACTGAATAACAATGTAAAGCATGGCATAGGAATCATGTGCATGAATGAGAGTGAGCAGGAGTCTGCTTACTATAGGCACTAGAGGACTCTACTTGAATATCAATGTAGGTTTATACTGGCTCTAACACTTACAAAGAGACAAAAGAATAATAAAGACTAGAGAAATAATGACAAGGGAGAAGTGAGGCAGCAGCGAGAGGAAAGGTGAAGTGAAAGTAAATCACACTCAGGTATTTCCCTGCTCTGGCTCAGGTCACAGTCTCATGTTACTGGTGCTTGTGAGAGTGTGTGTGGTTGTGTTGGGGCTCATGTTCCTCCAGCATGATGTTGACGTTGAGTTGTGTGTGAGCACACGTGTGTGTGTACATAAATGCGCTCCTTACTTAAGTCCAGGCAGGTCTCGTACAGAGGCCGAGATCTCTGCTGCTTCAGGACACAGTTTCTCCACCAGCTCCAGAGGACCCCACAGAGACTTGTTAAAGCCCAGAAAGGACTTCTTCACTGGAGAGAGAAGAGAAGAAGAAAGACTTACACACTGGCGTATGAAAATCTAGGTATGACGTCTTTCATGAGGGAGGCATCACACAAACACAATTGTGCAGCTTAGATATCTAATTTTAATAATTTGGGCGGTTGCAGATAAAGCCACAGCTGCACAGCACCCACACCTGACACCATTTAAGACTCTCCCTCCCTCTTACCTCTGAGGCCGTGTTTGAGGCAGTGCTCCATGACAACAAAGAACTGCTGGAGAGGTGGGTAGTCCGAGTCCAGAGTTCGTCCAAAGCTCAGAGCCGACTCGATCAGCCCTTTAATACTCAGCTTGGCCATGTTCAGCAGGTTGGCTCGCTCCATGGCCATGGGGTCTCGCAGGGCTGTAGGACAAAAGCCAAACACTCAACTTAAAATGTTCTTAAAATACCGTCAGGATACTGTCAGGAATACTGTCAGGAATTAAAGAAATGCCACACAACAATATCTACACATAGTATAAAAGTTTTATTAGACATAAATGTTGGCTTTGACTGAATAGAATGAATAGAGTTGATTACATTTTCCGAATTAGTCATGCGTAATAAATTTTGTCATCTTAAGAATACCATGTTGAGTTTAATTTGGGTGCTTTGACGATTCAAAAAAGCACAGATTGCATACAGACAGCGCAAAACAATTGCAATTAAAATGTTTTAAGTGACAATACAACTACATAATAAAAACACACAACATCTAGTACAATTTGACATATTATTACTCATTTACAAACGGAAAACTGAGTATATTTGTAAGGTTTCTGTCTGAGGGATAAACAACTGAGTCAGCCAAGTTAATGTCTTACAACTGGTCATTAGCAGAAACATGCTTACTACAGGGCGGCGCAGTAAATATACTGTAAGTACTTTCAAGGTAGAATCCATCCTAAACACACGGTGCAGATTTGCATTTCTCTGTCAGGTCAGTGCAGTCACACGGAGCAACAGATAATACGTAAAACACAATCCAACAAGGGGGGGAAGACTCCACCCCAACAGATCAGTTTCTATGATAAACCTGTGAACAAAGCATAATCACTCTTCTAACATTGCTAGATATTTGTCTTGTTTGCAGCTTTTGAGACAACAGGATAACATAACTGTGTCTTATGGTAACAAATCCAAGTGCCAATTCTGCTGCATCTGCACCTCCCACAGAGGTATGCTTTTAAATGCTCTACACGCGGACCTCCAGGTTAATGTGTAGCCGAACACCAGAACAGGACAGAACAATGTCAGGTGAAAAAGTACAGAGATGTTGCCTAGCGATGTAGAAGAGCTTTAATTGCCCCGGCAGGTTTGCCCGGAGGCAGAGACACTGACAAATAAACAGATGATTTCTTTGAGCAGCATGAATGTTGGGTGCCCTTGGGCAGTGAGCCCTCAGGATACTGAGGAAGAAACAGTAACCCTTTGACTGCCTGTGTCACCATGTTGCTTCTATTACAGTACATCAAACACTGAGGATATTGAAGAGCTACAACATTAAAGTGTCTAGTGGGGTTTTAAATTGTCCTTACATGTCATTCTCCTAAATTAATTTCCTGTGTTCTTGTTTGAAGAAAAAATGCACTGGAGGTCTGAAACAACTGTCAGCTGTTTAAAATGATTCAGATTTTACATAATTCAAATGCAAGTCTGTGATGGACATCTGAAATCTGTCAGAGACTAAATATAGTTGAGTGCGTGGGGACTTCTACTGACAGACAAAAAGATCCCATGTTTTGCTATCCAGGATCAGCTCATCCATCTTACTTTTGCGCTGGTTTTTCAAACATCGGATTGGATCACCCTGATCCAGATACAAGCTTTTCAAGATTACCAAATCCGGATTACCAAGGCTCTAAATGGGACTACATATCACAATGTAGCCAACTAGCTGTGTAAAGAACAGGTAGAAGAGCCAGTGTGGGGTCACTCTAAAGAGGCACTGCACACTTAAACCTGTTTTTTAAGCTGTCTTGCAAAGAGACAAGAAATGACTGTACTGTGATGAAACACGTCAATGCTGGTGTTAATATTCACATTTCTTACCAAATTTATAAAAAATAAAAAAAAGAAACGGCATTTCATGGGTTGAAAATGGCTCAACGCAACATCCACCGTTTTAAATCAGCTCTGAACTTTGCAAGGCCAATGCTGACATAGAGTCAACCAGTTGGGACTTATCTATGTCATGAAATTTATATTAAAAAAAGAATATTAAAGCCTTCTAATCAGATTTCAGAATCCTTTTTTTCTTTCCCACAACCCATATTCAAGATTTGATCCAATCCGACAGCCGAAATCCGATCAGATTACTTCTGAACAACTGGGCCCAGCTTCTTAAATGTGAGTATTTGCTGCTCTTCTCTGCTTTATATAACTAAAAAAATGGAAGACATTTAGGCTTTGGACTATGAGTTGGACAAAACAACACATTTAAAGACGTCTCCTTGGGCTCTAGAGTATGCTGATGGACATTTTTTACAATTTTCTGATACTTTATAGACAAAAAGATGAATCGATTAATCGAGAAAATAATCAACAGATCGCTAATGAAAATATTGTTACTTGCAGTCCCACTTGCATAAACTACAAAGTCACTGACTGTTGTAGTATTATTAAGGCAGCAAACACATACAGACACTGTGCACAAAGCACTGTGACAACCCCCAGGGGGAAAAAAAGAAAGACAGAACATTTTTTCAATGTGCATCAGTGCAGCATGTGATGCTCGAGGCAGTGAAGTTGTGTGGTGGTATAAAAGAGCAGCAGCACAGCTTCACTACCACTGCTGACATTAACAGAAGAGGATGTACCATCAAAGCATGAGAGCAGCACAGATCTATGAAAAATCAATTGGCCGCACACAGAGAGAGGGTGGTGAGGTAATGTTAGATATGAAAGAGAGAGGAGGAGATGTACCAGCTAGGTTGGTCACACTGGTGCATTTAAACACACCAGCTGAAACTATTAACTGAGCTGAGCCAATTAGCAGCTGAATGATTGATTGTCTGTGTGAAGCTATAAAGATACGCACAGGGTCACATTTCCTCATGTGTCCCTGAAACAATCAGTTACTGGGTGTCACCAGACCTGTTATTATTAACCAAGGACCCCTCCACACACACACACACACACATAAACAACCCAGTCTACTGTACCTTGGACGGTCCAGTCCCCGGGCAGAGACGTCCTGTGCTCCGACACTTTGGGCAGGACGTGAATGCTCCCTGAAATGGTCTCGGATGCTTTCCTGGCCAAAGCAAAGATAGGAGCCTGCCATCGCCCGTCTCCTCCACCACCACCACCACCACCACCTCCTCCTCCTCCTCTCACTGTGTTGCTAACGTTAGCTTTATCCCCGGCACCAGCTTTCTCCTCCTGCAGCCTCAAAATGCCAAACACCTGAGCTTTCTCCTTGCTGCCGTCTGCCTCAGACAGAGCCAGGTCGTGCTCTGCGGGCGATGCCATGTTCATGTGCCGCTGAAATGAGTGAAGCTAACGAGCGCTGGTCGCGGCGAAAACACCCAGATTCATACGGTTTGCTAACCGTTAGCGAGCGTTAGCTTGGTGTGCGATTCACCCGGCGACCATTATGACAGCCGACGCATAAAAATACCTGTGATACCACCGGCCGAAGCACTGACAGGTCTAACTACAGTCAACAACCAACCGTCGTAACGTTCCCGGGCTGTGAGACGTAGGCGTCGGTCTACATGGTGGACGTTAGCGGCGGCGGCGGCGCGGACAACTACCCCTTTGGATAAAAGCCTTTTCCGCACATCGCGGTGTTGTAGAGATTTGTTTACACCCAGCAGACCTAACCGATAGTTGGCTCCTGATGGTCCCGCTGCACCCTCCGGAGGGGCGGTGTCAAAAGGCTCACAAGACACACAAAAGGCAGCACTACGTAATGATTTCAGCGGCTGCTGTGTTGTGGACGTGCCACCCCCTGCTGCTGGAGGGGAGAACTGCACGGCCGGCTGCAGGCGGAGGATGTTACCGTGCGTGTGGGGACCGACAGGCTTGGAGGGCACATATTTACACATATGAGACTAAAAGTCAGTAATGTTTCTGCAAGGGTGGACTGTAAATAAATACAAGTAGCCTACTGTACTTAGGTACACACTTGAAGTACTTGTACTTTACATGAGTGCTTTTTTGGGTTACTTTATACTTCTACTTCACAACAATATAGGAGGAAATATTGTACTTTTTACTTCACTGCATTATTTTGACAGTTATAGTTACTAGTTAATTAACAAATTAAGATGTTACATATACATATAGAATAAGTTATAAAATATGATGCATTGTTACAGATTAAACTACCTAACAGTGTATAAAATAGTTAAAATTAGCTCCAACTCGAACAACTAAAATAGTAAAAATGCTACTTTCACATTAATACATCAGTAAAAATAATACAATAATATAATTGCTTAATACTCGGTACTTTTACCTTTGATACTTTAAGTACATTTCACTAATGATATTTATGTACTTTTATAGAAATATTACTTTTAAGTAACATATTCAATACAGGACTTGTGGAGTATTTTTACAGTGTGATACTTTTATTTAAGTAAAGTATCTGAATACTATGATAAACACTTTGCACTCTATGATAAACACTTGAATTTTTTAAGGTTAAGTCTGACAATTTTTTGGCAACATATCTTTATCTTTTAAATAAAACCTTAAAGCAAAAAGGGGTAATATTCCCCACCACAATTGCATTCCTGGCAGTATAAAGACAGCTTTGAAACAGCATTTTGGGAGATAAAATTTATAAAAAATATAATTTCACTGTTAAATGAATAAAATTTTCTAATTTCTTTAAATACTGAAAAAAAATGCAGGGTTTGGTTGGTGGCTTGTCCATAATTTCTCAGCTGGGTGGGGTTCTGCTGGGGGAATTTGCGCTCATGACCTCAGTGTTTCCAAAGTCCTGGCTATGGCGATACTTTGCATGTAGTACGTTGAACCCACAGAGGAAATTTCTTAAATAGCAATGCAAAATAGAATTCAGTAGCATTTAGAAGCATAACAGTGGAAACGATAAACACCCACACAGGCTCCCGTAAAGAGGAAGAAGATGAAGAGTGTAAGGCTGAGGAGGCTTTAAAAAACTTGATTAAGGTTTCAAGTGAAACAAGCATGCTACATGAAATTTATGGCTGCAACTAACGATTATTTTAAGTCTCATTTAATCTGCTGATTACTTCCTCCATTATTCAGCTTGTTATTTTAGTCTCTAAAAGGTCATAAAGTTGTGAAAAAAACCGTGTCCCAGAGGCCAAGGTGACGTCTTTAAATGCTTGTTTTGTCTGACCAGCAGTCTAAAACCCAAAGATATTCAGTTTTATTATCATAGAGGACGATGAAAACCATAAAATATTCACATTTGTCAAAGCTGGAACCAGTGAATTTGTCACGTTTGTTGCTTAAAAAATGATTTATTAATCCATTATTAATCCATTATCCAAATTGTTGTAGAATACTATTAGAGTATCAAGAGTTTCAGCAACACATGAATAATTCACAACCTTTAATGTTGTCATGGATTATGCCAAAGCTCGTCAGACTATAAAGGACACCTCACTGCCTTGATTGATTGGTGACTTGTTTAAATGTGATTGGCAATTGTAAGAGTCAGCTTCATTTAATCGTAGGTGCTCTCAATTAATTTTCACTGATATTCGGCCTCAGGAAAACATAAATAAACATAAATTACTGTATATCTATACTGTATATCTATAAGGATCAGCGTGCAGAGTGTAAACATTGTAAATTGGATATCTCAGCTTTAATGTATTAAGACAGGCAGGAGTGAACTGCAGCCAGGAGGGATGTTTTTGGCTGCTTATGCATTTGCATTTACCTCTGGTGACTCTAGTGGCTCACTCTTGACTCATGCAAAGGTATTATCTGTTGTGAAGTTAGATGGCATTGTAAGTGGATGGTTTTCCTAAACCATTCAAAACCTAATTTGCTTTATGAATCCAGTGATTGTTCCTGAGTCATCACAAGAACATTGATTGAGACCAGGTTGCAGCGGGAGTTGACAGGAGTTGTCATCATAAGATCATTCATTCAAATAGCACTTGCCAACCTACCTTGACTGTAGGCTAAGCGCTCCATACTCTCACTATGAGTGATGCCCCAGCGGTGGAGACTCTGAGGGGAGTACATGGTGAGTGGGACTCTCCTCTGCCCACTGACTTGTTGCAAAGAGGATGGTGAATCAAGCAGATCCCTGAGTCCTGAAGTGGCCTGCTCTGGTCTGGTTTCTGTTGGGCTGGTGGCTCCTTGGTTGTCCTGATTCCCTGGAACCAGATGACCCTCCCTCCTGAACTGCTGTGGGCTGTTTTGGCTGTGGGTGTTCCAGTTTGGTCACAGTCTCAGGATGTGCTGGGCCTCTGCTGGGCTGAGCAGGACAGCCTGGGACAAAACAGACAGGCCTAATAAGATCTTAGAAGCAGGGTGATTAGAGAAGAGTGTGGAAACAAATTTCATCACCTGCACAGAGGATTGCAAATGCTTTCGCTGTGTATGCTCTTCTTCTGTGCACCAAACAAGGATGCCTTCAAGCAATATATTGCAAGACATCCCAACTTTAAATTAACTACCAAAACATTCCTGGATGGACACAAGCCAGGTACAGGTGGTAAACAACCACGAGCCCTTGAAAAGCAACTAAACATTTATATTTTAAGCCTAGTTCCAGACATAGAATTAGTGAATAAAATAAAACAAAATGTCTATTCAGTCTGATTATCAGGATACTACATTGCCTCAAAATGCACTTGTGTAATATAGATGCAAAGTTTGGTCCCTGTCTGTCATCTCTGTCACAGACCATTACGTCTTCGCCTCCCATCCCTCCTCTCTGATTCAAACAAACACAAGCCACAGGATGAGACCTCTCACTGTCATAAATAATATATGCCAAAAGGTTCTTCCATCAGATATTCTACCAAACGTTTACCAAATGGAAGGAGTTTTACCTTTTCTTCAAGTAGCAGCTTATGATGAATGCATCCAGTGGGCCTCCACCTCACCATAGTATGGATGTAAAAGCCTCCAACCACACTGACTGAAGAATGTATGATGATCCATTACAACACACAGTGAGAGAAACTGTAGTAGCATGGAGGCTACAGTAAACTGCATTACAAGGAGCACTGGTACTTTTCCTCTTTTGTTCTGTTTCTCTTCCTCTGTTTGCCATACTCTCTCTCTCTCCCTCTCTCTCTCTAATAACTCAGGGCTGACCAGGGATCATATGACCAGCTTCTTGCAGATCCGTACACTCCTTAGCTGCCTGCGTACTGCCTGTGTTAATTCTCTGAATGGCTGCTTCTCAGTCAAGTCAGCAGAGAATTCATTATTCAGGCCGCTGCTGCCTTGATGTTGATGTCCATTTCTTTTTTTGTCATTTGTTTCTTTCTCTATTTACTGCCTCACATGCAATTTCTCTATCTTTATGCCTTTATATCCCCTGATTTTACGACTTTTTGTTTTACTCTTCTACCTGTTTGCTTCCCTTTCGATATCACAAGAGTCACTATCAAAACATGTGTAAGGCTCTTCCTCTTTTTGTCTTTCTGCAGCTTTGTCTGCCTGTGCTTTTGTGAGCCTGTTCATACAGTTTGTCTGTAGGTAACAACCTTTAACACTGTGCCACACATGTAGAAATTCACCAGTAATGACAACAAACAACTATGTATCAACATCTGGGCTTAAATGTATTTGAATTTAATGTAATTGATTAAATATTTTCATCCACCATGTCAGTATCTTGTATTCAGAATCGGATACGTGCAGCCTACATAGGCGTTCCTTCTGATTTCACTTCCAAAGTGTACATGACACCAGCTCTTTTTCTGTTTATCTCTACATCATTTGTACATCTCTCTCCTCCCGCCCTCCACCCACTTTCCTTCTCCACTCTGCCTCTGCTTTCCCATCATCTCTGAACCACACCTAAAGAAACACACTACTAAACACCACTTCCAGGGAGGTATGTTTGTACCATATGACCATGTTAAACACTGTAGGAACACACCCTTCCACATGACAGACAGCTGGAGCAACCAATCAATAGTCATCAGTGGAACCTCTTCCCACCAATAGGGGTTTGATGCTGTTTCATCGTAGTAGCCAGCCTTTCATTCTGCAGCAGTGCTGAACTGGAGTGGTGCTATGCTCACAGATTCTGATACAGTGATTTATTATTGTTTTGATTAGCAGGAAACAAGAAACAGTGAATACACCGTCCTGTGATAGCAGCAGAGATGAGGAGTACATTTTACAACGTAGAGGACAAAAAGTATCATCAGAACCTGTACTGCGAGGGCTGTAACTATACCAACTGTATGTTTCACACCATCATCCCTTATGAACATGTACGGTATGTTTTCATGTGATTATTGCATCTCACCTCAGTCAGTAGAAAGTAGAGAGTTGATCCTTATTTCTGCAGCACTCAGTAGTCTGGTCCATAGAAGGATAAGTCTCTGGTCCAGTATGCAGAGTCTGAGGCAATGACTCGGTGGAAACTGTTCAAGACCGACTAGGTCTACTTCCTAGCAGAATGTACAGTCCAAGCTTCAGAGTATCTTCTTACATATTCTTTCAAAACACATCTATCTATCTATCTATCTATCTATCTATCTATATTTACATATATATCTATCTATCTAATTTAATCTAATCTAATCTAGAGGTGCTGCGAGGCTGTTAAAACAAAATAAGCTTCTATAGTTCTGAAGCAGTAAGCCGGTACACGTTCTGGAGACATCACCGACAGAAACCACAACCATCACCCCACACAGCACCCAATGACAAGAGAGCAGGAAGCCTGGGAGAGGGGGAGGGGTTTGTGGGGTAACAACAGCAAAGAGAGGAGAGGGAAGAGGGAGGAGGCTCGTAAGGGG
>NTHP01000224.1:195567-248453 GCA_003416845.1 Oplegnathus fasciatus | reverse complement strand
GGGGGGGTAAATACAGTGAGGAGGAGAGGAGAGGAGAGAGATGATGGGTGGGGGGAGCAGAGTGTTGACAGACAAAATACAAACACAGCAGCAGGAAGAGAGTAAAGCAAGAGGGGCACCGACTTATACAGTCCACTCATACATTAGCATGATGCACTGCTCATATGAATGAAACACATGAAGATGTGAATGAAAACATACAGATGTCGGTGAACAGTGCTTTCTGCGACAGAGGAGGGTCAAGCCTGTCATTACCAACCAATCCCTGACTGGGGATTGAACGGAGAGGGAGGTCCTTTGTTGAGGCGGACCAGAGATCAGTGTGTGTGTGTGTGTGTGTGTGTGTGTGCATGTGTGTGTGCGTGGAAGTGAATGACTTTGCAGCTAAGACAGTGAAATAGTATCACTGCAGCTAGAAAGTACTCTCAGTGAAATGTAAGATAAGAGCGAATTCTGCTTCCTATAAACCAACAAGGTACAAAGAATAAGCAGCAACATAATAAAAGACAAAAGAGATTCTTGTACACTTTGGTGGACGATAAAAACAAACACTTAATGGCCCAATCAGAATATGTACAATCATAGACTCTATAATTGTAGAATTAGCACTATAGAATAAAAAATAAAGATGTGTGTTTCTCAGTTGAAATACACCAACCCATTCTAGCAGCTGCTACTCTTCCATTTGAATACAGAGTGCCTTTTTGAAATCTATAGCAAAAATAACAGGAAGCGAAAACTGTTTTTCAGGAGCAAGAAAATATTTATTTGTAAAAAATATATGGTAGAAATGACTCTTTTCAGAAAGATAAAGGAGAGATATGTCTGTACAGTCAGTGAGCTCTGTCTAATCTACAAAAAACATTTGAAATGAAGCAGGCAGCATTGACAATTTGAATTTACTTACTTAGTATTTATATTTGTAGTTATTTCAAAACGTTGCCTGACGTTAAACTCCAGGTAATATGAGCTGGTACTGTGCTGTCAATCAGTCATTAGAGTTTACCTGGCAACAATAACACCATGAGCAGTGCTAGACTAAGAGTTTAAATGTTAAGCAGTTACAACATTGTGTAATGTGGCATTTGTGCGTTCTATCTGTAAATATAAAAGAGATCTTTTCAACAGAAACCAATGGCTCCAAACACATTTTGTGATGTTTCATTACTCTAAGTTACCAGGTTAACAGGTACACATGCACACATTCTTCCAATTACATAAAAGTTTGTGGACAAAATATTAAACACATCTTTTAATATAATTCAGTCTGATACAACAACATACAGCCCCAAAAAAGTAGTTGAATGGACATTATGAGGTTTAAAAAGGAGGGAGTTATTATGAGGCTGCAGTATTAGATTTTACTGCACGTGTACCTACTTAACTAGCAAACCTATGTTTACTCTAATTTTATAACTAGTAACAAAAGGGTGGCTCCATCACCTGCATTCAAAATGAAACACTTTTCTCTTTTTTCAAACCAAGAGACAAAGCCCACTTTACATGGACAACTCTAACAATACTGATTTATAGAGATCTACATATTGATATTTTTAATAGCGGTGGTGATCCAAAAATAAATACTAACAAGTTATAATGGTTAAAAAAATCTATTTACAGGTTGAATGCTTGAATAATCGTACATACAATTTTGCATTGCATTTTAATGATCCCTTCAGTCCTGAAACTCGGCAGCATAAAGCACTTGCTGGAACTTCATCCGCACCTCCATTCTTTTTTTAATGGTGAGCCTCTTCAGCGAGGGCAGAAGGCTAAGCAGAAACAGTTCATCTTCATCTCTGAGGTTGGTGAGGGCATCAGCAGAACTTATCTCAGTCTCTGTGGTGGTTTGCCGTTTACGTTTAAGAGAGACTCCCATCTCCTGATGATTGTTTGAACAGGCCTCCACAAGAGAAAAGCTAGTGCTGACGACGGGCAGGGGACCGTGCTGCTCCTTCTCGTCTTTATCTCGCTCTTTCTCCAGGTCATCACCACTTCCAGCTCCCTGTGTGGCAAGAAAACAGCATCTAGCATTACTGGTTAACACAGACAACAACACTGATAACAAGCTTCAGTTTCTATGGCGATCACAGCCAAACATATCAAAGTCCCTTATACAACCTATAGCTCCAACTGGGATCAAAGCAGGTTGACAGGTTTGACTGAGTTTCTACTTTCTTGCAAGTCTATAGATGAAAATAACTATTTTAAATATTTTTTCAAATATATTTTAAAAATAAGCAATTCTGTATTATTTTGTATTTTATATTATTAACTTGCAGGCGGATATTATTGGCCAATATCAGTGAACTTTTAACTCCTTACTGTCCAAAAAGGCCTCTCAGATCTGCTGGGTTAGGCCTGCTAGCTGTTCTAGAGGTCAAAGGGTGATCGAGCGTTTGCTGTACTGGCACCTCAGCTTTGGAACAGTCGTTCAGTTAGTATTCGATCGGCTGACACTGTCTCTGCTTTTACATCCTGTCTTAAGACATATTTTTACAGACTTGCCTGTTAACTGTGTGCTTGTATTTTGATGTTCTTGAGGTTTTCTTTTTATATTTGTGATTGTTTTTTATGCTGTCTATGGGAAGCACTTTGTGCTCCCAGCTTGAAAAGTTCTATACAAATAAAATTGTTATTATAATTATTATTATTAATATTAGCTCATCAAAGATATATCTTGATATATAGATATATATCATAGATATATATCGTATTGGCTAATAAGTAGCAAGAAACAGCAGTACGGAAATGCCAAAGATATGTTTAATAATAGGTCATTTAAACACAACATCTTTGTCCACCAGAGAGCACAGACGAGGACACTTTTTGCATTTGTAAATTGTCCAGCTCGGTACACATATGTTATACCTCTTTAATAACGACATTTAAAGGCTGTGCACACCCACAAAGGTGTTTCCAGTTGTTCTTGATCAAGACCAGTCTGTTCATGCCCACGCATTCCTCAGCAGAAGTCTAATCAGCCAAATAAGTGAAATCAGTGCAAGGTCTTTGCAGTGTCCGCATCAATTTTGTGAGGGCAAAAATAATATGAGTTACTCAAAGTGTTTTGAAGAACTGCTTTGATACGTAAACATACATACAGTTGCACTGCTGAGCATTTTGTCATGTTTTGCTGTGTCCCACCTAAATTGGTTGTTGACTATCGCAGAGGTTTTCAAAGTGGGGGCTCCAAACAGTTTCAAGGGACGCTCAATGAATGGAAGTGAAAAAATATGACATTAGTTATCAAAAGGAGACCACATAGAATAACCTAAATGTGTGTGATTTGGTTAAAGAGATAGTTCAGAGATGCAATAGTTTTGGGGAATTTTACTGTTTTTCCCACTTTCCCAGAATCAGAAACTAATAAATGCCTCAGGACAGAGCTTTTTAATGTATTTAATGCAGTCTGAAGTTATGTCAAATAGCAATATTAGGCTATCTTGGCTCAATTATTGAGGCATCCAGGACTTGAGTGAAACTAAGCAACTAATGGGGGGTAATGGGGCACCTTTTTCCAAGCTTTGTCTGAGGGGAGGCCCACAGTCTCAGACTTTGAAAACCCCTGGACTATCGGGTTACCACCAAGTGCTTTTATTTTGAAACCTAAACCCGGATATAGTGAGAGTCAGATGTCAATAATGATGCTTTCATGCGTTTAGCCAGCCTGTAAAAAATCAATGTAGTTTTTATTAGGGATATATAGCTGGCTATGCATATATTGTTGGCTATATATAAAGCTGTATTGTATATAACTAGATTAATCACAGAGTAAATATGAGTACAGTTAGCTTATTGTTAGCAGTGGCTATATTTCCATAGGCCAATAATTAGCTAGGTTAGCTAAAAACTGCTAAATGACGTTAATCAGCCAGCATTTTAACAACAAAGACGTGAATCCATTTAAATCAGTGAATGACAGACAGCTGGACACACCTCGTCGGTCTCTCCCAGGCCAGTTCCTGGTCTAGGTTTGACATATGCGCTGAGCCAGGCCAGCTGGTTGAAGAGCACCGGGACGGGCCTCTCCACCGGGTTCTCGTCGTCTGTTAGCAGAGGGAAGTTCCTCTTGGCCATTCGCTTCTTCGCTTTGCAGAACTTGTCGCGCAGATTTTTCCATTTCAGCTTCACCTCGTCCTCCGACTTTCCCATGTTGTCTGCGATCTCTTTCCACGACAAGTGCCCCTTCATGTTGTCCTTGTAGTCCCGCCGGGACTGGTCGTACAGGTTCGGGTGTTCACGTATCAAGTCCGCCAGCTTCTTTTCGACAGTGTTCATTTTGTTTTCGCTTCGTTTACTTCATCGCGAAGTCCTTTCGTCCGCGGACAACGACCGAGGTTCGTCTTCCTCGCCAGGTTAAAGTTGGCAGAAGGAAGTACGACGCTCCATTAATTCAAAATAAAAGTTTGTCATTGGCGCCTTTTTATTCACAACAGGCTAAAATATCACATTTTTTTAGAAAATGTGAATGAAAATAAAATATTATTTTCCTTATATCAAATTTTCTCAGTGGTGGAGGAAGTATTCAGATCCTTTACTGAAGTAAATTTACTAATATCACACTGTAAAAAGTGTTACTTAAGTAAAAGTATGTAAATATAACCTGGAAAATGTAATTAAAGTATTAAAAGTAAAAGTACTCCATGTAGAATAATGTGACTGTTATACTATTATGCTGTAGGCTGCATGACTTTGACTGTAGATAAAGCACTCTGAACTGCTTTTGTATGTATGGTATGGTATGTATATGGTGCTATACAAATACATTTGAATTTAATTGAATATTATACATTATATCATTACACTATTATTACTCGTGCATTAATATTATTGATATATTTAATGAAATTCAATACAGGTGTATCTTAAAAGCAGGATTTTACTATTGTAGTTGGTTGAGCTGGAGCTCTTTTTTAACTATTTTGTATTGGACTGCAACTAATAATTATTTTCATTATGGATTAATCTGCTGATTATTTTCTCCATTAATAAACTGATTGCGTGGTTTGTAAAAATTCTGAAAATAATGAGAAATACCGCCACATTTACCCAGAGCCCAAAGTGACACCTTCACAATAGTTCAAATCTCAAAATTCTTAAAAGAAAAACAGCAAATCGAACCATGAAATGTTTTTGCATGAAAAATGAAAACGATTATTAAAATAGTTGTCAGTTAATTTTCTGTTGTTTGATCTACTGATTGTTTCAACTGAACTTGTACATTTTCACATGATTTGTGTGCAGAAATTTTAATTTGTAAAGTAACTGGTACCTAAACCTGTCAAATAACTGTAGTCAAGTAAAAACAATATTTTCCTCTGAAATGTAATGGAGTAGAAGTACGAAGTAGCATGAAAAGAAAAGACATAAGTAAAGTACAATTACTTCAAATTTGGACTAAAGTACAGTACTTGAGTAAATGTACATAGTTACATTCTACCACTGCATTTTCTTATATTAAAGTATAATAGACAGGACTTCCAAATGTTTTACTTCCATATAACCTACATATTCCACAAATTTCTATTTTATATTTAAGATTCTTGACTTGCAATACTTGTTTCTTTTTCTTTTCTGTTACGATGTTTATTGTGACAGTTGTGCACTAAAATACCAAGACAAATTCCTTGTATGTTGTACTTGGCAATAAACCTGATTCTGATTTTGATATTGGATGATTAAAGCACCAGCAGATAGCACATAAATTAGAAAACACATGGTGAAAATATTAGGGCCTGGAATAATTACAGCACTCAAACATGGTGATACTACCAAAGTTAAACAAAGAAGCATTTCTTATGGACACATTGCCCCAAATAAAAACATACAACTGAAAATGCAATCGTACAAATCAAACACAGAAACAGCTTGAAAGCATGTCACAGACTTTACTTGTCATTACCACAAATGTTTAACTCAAAATGATATCAGAATCTATGTTTAAGATCAACTAACTTGATTTATGATGATCTCTGAGTCTTGATTTTTTATTCATCAGTGCACTGTGCTTCCTGCCTGCCTGCACTAGATGGCGTATTTGCTCTTTTCTTTTCACTTCGACTCACTCTTTCATTGTCGCTGAGATGGTTCAATAAAACACAATCCCTTGGTTCTGGGGTAGCTTTGAGGACACACAATACGGTCCAAGACATAAAAATAATTTTAATGTGCTTCTCCTTTGAAGACACAGTAAAGGGACTAGAAATGATGTGTTTGGCTGAGTGTGTTGGGTTATCATTGTCCATAATGTTTTGGGATTATAGTATTTTATTCTTTCTTTTCCTCCCTATGTGTGTCTTTTGGGTTTAAAAATATTTTTATCTATGCTACTGAAACATAGTAGTGGTAAACACACACCAGAAGTGCTGGTTATGGTACAAACTTCATAATTAACATAATTGCTATCAGGTGGTGGATGGCTTTTTAAGTGCATGTTTAGTATACATAAAGAAAATATCCTTGAAAAATCCAATTGTTTGCCAAAACATCATAATAAATCATTAGAGTGGTGTGCAGTTTTATGGTTTATTCTCTGTGTAAGCTGCTGTCAACAGTGTCCCTCTTATGAAAAACATAGATGGACTTGATTAGATGTCATCACTCACTTTATGTTGACTTATATTTGTGTTAAAATAACCACAGTTATGAAAGAAATCATATTAACATTTAACCTGTAGTCTTATTTATATCTAGATACTTTTGCAGTCCATTACACTGAGGTTTGGAGCTTTTGGTTTGGGATAACATATGATTATCAAAGGCCAGAATTTAAATGAAGGCTAATTTGAATAGTTTTTAAATGGTAACCACGTGGAGACTCCAGGCAGGTGTGATGAATACTTACATCACTGCATCAAATTTCATTTACATGTGAAGGCCGCGATGACAAGTTGTGACACATCAAACGTCGTCTCTGTTGGAGGCAGTCTAAGTGTCACCTGGAGGACAGTACAGATTACAAGGACAGCACAATGGATAACACCAATTATGGGGACATCAGCTATTATCACAGGGATGTCACAAGCGATGGCACACCCAGTTACAGTGACAATTACAGTACAACTGACTAGACTACTTACATAGGGTCTACAAGAGGTGGCAACGTGTTATTTACTGGGATCCAGAAAGTCAAGACACCTTCATTTAAAGGGAAAACACAAATTATATAGACAGCACAAGTGATAGTTAGCAGTTTTATTCCATTTTGACTGATAAACATGGGGAGTTGTCCTTCATGTTGCTGACAGAGAAACAACTCGAAACAACAACATGTTCAGAGGGGCTGCCGGTCAAATACAGATGAAGGTTCATGATGGCACCTTTTTCAAGCTTTATGTGCAGGCAGGGTCATGAGAGATCTCTGTTGATGTATTTATATTTGTTTGATTTGTTTTAATACAGTATGTGACCATTTCAGTAGTTTCTTGTATGGATTCTTTGAGGCTCACGACAATTTTGAGAATTAAAAATGGGATGATGGTGCAGAAGAGGTTTAAAAAAAATCCTGCAATAAAAGGTTCACAAAACCTTTACTAGAAAGGAAAACACAGGGAGGAAAATAGTCAAAACCTTGTGAAACACCAGAGGTCACACCAGTCTCTAGACAAAGGAAAAGTTTTTAAAAAACAACTAATTTTATAGAGAATGTTTCCAGATCTGTCTTTATAAAAGTCCGCTTTCAGTTATTACGTTAAAAGACACATTACAGAGGGAGGTGATATCCCTGCTCTGAGAGAACATAAAATGTGATTTTCCTCTTTGATTTAGACTTTTGGCATATTGGGCAACTACACCCACTAATACATGAAGATTTTGAGCAGACCAGCGTCTGAGTCCTGCAGTGATTGTGGCAGACTGCCCGTCAGCAGACGGCAGGGAACCACAAGAGAGCAGCGGAGCCTTTATCTTCCTTCATGAGCTGCAGCAGCAAGTTTTCCACTTTGAGTGACTTGAGAGCTCCTCAGAAAAGCCATTTGGCAGCGTCACCAGATGAAAGCTGCGTGATTTCTGCTTGTCAGGTAAATACAAACAAATCATATAGAGATAAAATACCAGTTTAGGGAAAATATACAGTCCAGTCTGTTAAAAGTAGTCACAGCAAGTAGTGAGACAATACACGAGCCCAGAAGTGCAAGATGATCCATTTTTACAGGAGATTCAACCATTGTTGTTGAACTTGGAGGGGATTCAAGAGGTATACAAGACCATTTGGCTCCAAAACAAACTCACAGCTACAAGCTTCGACATACCATATGAATTCATCATGCACATTTTGCTAACATGCTAGCATGCAAACTATTTGCCTAGAGGGAGCCACAGGGACTCAACCAGACCGCACACCAAAACAATGAGCAGAAATCATGTGAAAACAGCACAGAGCAGCAGAGCTGTCAGTGCGGTTGACAGTAACTGTATACTTTCACATTATAGGGACTCACTTGATAAAATGTTAATATGAAGATATAGAATTTGAATCCCAATAGGTGGCTCTAAGCAACTATTTTATGTCTATCTACAATATGTAAGCTGTTTTTCACAATGGTTATCTGATAATCAAGTTGTGTAATCTATACAGATTTCCACTGACGGACAGCTTAAGCGACACAGTTTCATTTGTCTGTAGCATCTTAGCATCTGCCAAGTACAGTATAAAGCACAGTCTGCCACTGATGTAACTGAACAGTGTTGGGTCTATTGCTCTACAGCGTCTTGATGGCAGTTGTTGCGTCTCAGCCACTTTCCCTGCCAGGCGGTCCAGGAATTTGAACCGCTGACCCTCTGGTCACGAGGTCACTTTTGCAACCATTTGGCTACTGTCCTCCACAAATGTTTATACTCTCTACTCATGTTTGTCCTCTATGTCCTGTTGAAGTATTCTGTTGCATGTTGAACCCTGACAACTCAAACAAAAGTCACTATTGAGGTTATAATAACAAACTGTATCTGTAAATTTAGTGTGTATTTATTAAATCTGCCACAAATTTGGCAAAAATGAATGGTTTTGGAGTTTGTAATGCTCATGTGTTTGTCTGTCTGCTGTGTTATCTGCCCTTAGTGGGTGACTCAACCTCCCAAATCGTCTCTACACACACACACACACACACACACACACACACACACACACACACATCTTCTGCAGTGTGAGTGACATATTTATCTTCAGAGGAAAGGAGGAGGGAGAACAGAGCAAGATACATGGCCTAAAAACAGACACCAGGCAGGTAGTCATAGATAAATCTGTGAGTGTGTTAGTATTTGAGACGAGGCCCAACATGCTGAGCCAGCCAGTGAACCAGATAATGTAGATCAGTGAATAACAATGGGGCCAAAATCTTTGAATGGACAGTTTAATAGACAGAGTTGGGACAGTTGTAACCAGTGCTGCTCTCACGTCGTCAAAGAAACGCAGCCATTTGATCGTCCTTGTCTAGACCTGATAATCTATAGACGTTAATATCAACTGAGAAGGAGAGACATTTTCCAACCCGAGTCATCCTCTGGTATCTGAGCATCTGTGTGTCTTTGTGTGTGTGTGTTGTCGTAGAGCAGCTCTTTCCCAGACCAGTGATAAGTGTCACCTCAGTGGGGGCTTTGACACCTGGGCTGGTGTAAAGGTGGTGAGGGGGGTTGGGTTGGATGTGAGAAGTCTGGGGTTCACACCTCATTGACGGTAGGAGATGATCCTGTAACTAACCTCCTAATACACACACACACTCATACTAGAAATCCATGGTGCACATTAAAGGAACAAATCGCCGGCTTTGCAAGTTTTAGCCCATTAATAACAATACTTTACGACTGCCAGTCATTTTTCCAGAGCACATCATAAGTTTTCAGATCTGCAGTAACTAGTTTCCATTCACTGCTGCTCTTGAGATAGGTAATATACTGCAGAAAACTTTATTTAACCTTTATTGTATTTACATAGAAATGCAGTTGTGAGTCAGGACTGCATTCACGGAGGCTCCAACATCTGAAAAAAAGCATCGCACAAGCAGTGTTGTCAACAAGTCAAACCTGGAGGACAAACAAAAAAAACATTGTTTTACATTGTTGCATTCAAGGATGATGTAAATTTGATCCGTTCTTGCATTAAAAAAGTTGCTATTTGACAGTACAGTCACCTATCATGGATGTCAGAGTGTCCTTAAATGCACCGGCAAAGAAAAGACAACAGTCCTGCTTGCAGCTGCATCATCACCATGCCATGATAATGTACCTTTTACAAATAAATAAATAAAATCAATAAACGGGACAAAATACCTCTTATGGAGTGAACTGGATGGAAACTAATGGCTGCCTGGAGGGTAAGAAATCAGTCTGAAAGTTATGGTATGCTTTGGAAAATGTTTGGCACTTGTGCAGATGACATGAGATTCATAGCTAATGGGCTAAAGCACTAAAAACCACAGGAATCATCCGTTCACTGTCATGACAGCCATTATTTTGTCAAACTGGATTCCTGCTGTGGAAATGTGATTTTGTCTCACAAACATGCCCACATGTTTAATGGTTATTTTACACTGATGTAAAAAATGTGCCCCTGTTTTCAATGGAGTGGTCTATTGTCACATCTTCCAATTCAATGAGGAACCTTTCAGTGGAAAAGGTTTGATCACACACCAATGCACACACACACTAATGGCAGCATCATCAGAGTAGGATATGCCGCTGTGTGCACCAGTTTAGAGGAGTTAATGTGTACTTTAAGCTAAACGCACGCCACACAGTGTTTTGTAGTGGAACATCTCACATTAGTCGGCTATAATTTCAGTCTTCGCACACTGATGCCACCACCACTACTCAATATTAGACGTGTACGATGATGATGTGGACATCTCAGAAGAGGTCAGAAGCTCGGGAGGCCAACGCTCTCACAGTAGATGCATGACAAGGCTCCATACTGCCGGCGCTCTCTCTCCCACAGCAACACACACACACACACACACACACACACACACACACACACACACACACACAAACACACATCCTGTTCCTTTTGACAGATACATGCTAAAGACCGACTGGGGCTCATTTGTACTATTTAAGGCTTCTGTGAGAGTTCTTTCTTCCTCTCCTGTGCCTTGCTCAGCTTCTTACTCATCTTCTGTGTGTGTGTTGAGCACTGTGCTGTGTTTCCTCTCTCATTAACTCTTGATCTCTTTCTCTCTTTCAAACTCTTTCTCTCTTGCTCACATGCATGATCATACAGATACAGTAGAGATGCTACACTAAGGTGGATAAGTCTGAAAAAGTTGTTCACATGAGAAAATAACTTGCATCCACACAAGTATTTTCAGTTTGTGTTTGAAAAGTTCCACACTGAAACATCTGAGCAATAGAAAAACTCCTCATCTTCCTCCTCTTCCACTCTTCAAACCACAAAAGCATCGCAGCCAGCATCTATTAATGAATTGGTCGGAAACAGCTCCTACTTTTCTGTGGGTGTGCTGCTGTTCCGCACTCAGTGATCATTTATATTGTGTGTCAATACAGAAGAACTCACAACTGACTTCTCCTTGATGTATTTTTCTGTTTCTGACATCAAGTGAATGATAAGAGAAAAGTGCTACCCAGTCATTTCTGCTATTGATCAAATCGTAATTTCAGACTTGCAAACCTTTCTGGCAACATATATCATAAATACAGATCAGTGCTGTGTGTTTGGCTGTGTTGACATTCAAAATGAATGTCAGCAGGAAGAGTTTGAGGCAACAGAAAGCTGGAAAGCACTTTCTGAAATGCTCCATTTTTGTGTGTGAGAAACAGCAACTAATGTGGACTGAATACCAAAATGGTGCATTTCCAAAATTGCCAGCTTGGTTTGGACACAGCCACAAAGGATAACTGCGTGACAGGAGGGTGGTCGAGCGTATGTGTGTGTGTGTGTGTGTGTGTGTGGGCAGTTATCAGACCCTGCAGAAATATTTTTCCAAATAAAAATGTATTTGAAACTGACATTTGCAACCAAAAAGAGGCTCCTCTGTTGTTTTTGTCAACAGGTTGCCAACAGAACTTTTACTCTCAGACCATCACCTGTAAGCAGTCTGCAGTGTCATGCGGTTGGTTTCCTGTATTTCTGGTTTTCTTCCATCAAGTTACACAAGTTTTAGTATGTCTCCATGTTTGCTTTTTATTTGGGTGAATTTACAAGTAGTTTCTGCTCCCACTATATCCGTAAGCCCATTCACCTGGCATGGATGCCATTATTGAAATGTGGTGTACTGCAAAGTGTAGTAGTACTGCTCATAGTGTAGTATTCAGTCTGCACAGTCTAATTTGCTCAGTGTGATAACTCGTTGGCACACAGTGTTGTTTTCTAAATTCCCCCAAAGGTGCCCCAGTTGGAAAAAGATGACCTGGCAACACCTGGGGTGAACCTCACCAGTGAAATGTAGACATCCTCTCTCTCTCATTTTTTTCACTGTGATCAAAGAGTTTCCAGTTGCGGATTTACAGCTGTGGCTGTGATTTACAGAGAGGAAGACGCCACCGCGGTGTGACAGACTTTAAAAAGGTCAGTTAAACTGCTGCTTTTCCATTTTCTTCTCTGACAACAATGCCTTTTCGATCATGTGCACTTTGTTTCATTGAGTACTGTGTTCACTGCACAACCCAGCTGGCTTGAATTGCCGCCACGAGGACCAACTGGCAACAGAGATCAGACAGCAGATAATGGATTTCCTCTGAAATAATTAACAGAAAAATTTAAACTTTCTTTGAAAACACATGGACATAAAAAAACAGACAGGAGAGTTGTACAAGCAGCTAAACCAAGAGAAAGTCAGTTGTTCTTGTTGTATAAAAAACCACCTGTTGCTCACAGTATGGCACAAACAGGATGGAAATATGCTGTATGTGGAAGTTAAAAAGAAGACAGTTATTTGTCACCTGAAGAAGAAGAAGCACAGATCAGGACGAGCTGCAGATCAAAGCAGATTTCTGAAGTAATCATCCCACAGGAGGATGAGCATCCCTGCATTGAGCTCTGGGATTTCCCTGTTATCCTGACCTTTGACCATGACCCCCTATCCCAACCTCCCAAACCTGCCTGCTTGTTAACCTGGCCGTCATGCGTGTGACCCATCAGCACTTCAGAGGAAGTGCCCACACAAAGTCATCTGTGGAGGGTTAAACCGTTACCGAGGGAAAGAGAGCAGGAGAGGACGATATGAATGAGAGGGAGGGAGAGGAAGAAAGAGAAGCACAGAGTCAAAGTGTCATGATTCATGCATTAACACAGGAATGCCATTGAGAAGTGGAACAGGCACGGTAGTTTCCAGCAGCAGGGGGTCGGGGGGGGGGCATGAGCATGCAACTGATGATCTAGTTAAAGGGAGAATCCGCAGCAAAACAAAATCCATGTGTGCTGTTGTTCCTCTGATCTTGTGGGACTCAGAAAGATAAAAAGGAATATAACCGTACTGCAGTACAACAATACTACTAATACTTTGTTTTGTGGATTTTGGTCAAATTTATTGGCACCGAGACAAAAGATTAAGGGGCAGCAATGGCATTGGCTGGTAGCAAATACTCAGATTTATTACTTTAATTGAACAATACAGATTCAAGTTGTTTGTTTGGATCCAATGGTGACCATTGCTGCACAGTATCCCTTAACCAGTGATGATTTATAGGGTGGGAATATTTGATGAAGCACAATTCGGACAGTGAGCAGACGTGGAAAAACAACAACTAAACCCATGTTAATGATTTAATTGCTATTTTGAGATACTGGTGCTAATGGGTAATGGTAATTTGTAGGACTTGATATCATAAATATAGTACATTTTATCTGACATAATTTATCTGAAAGTTGTGGGTTACTTTACAGGATAATGATTCACATGTAAATCATACAATATGCCTATTAAATATTGCTACATTGTCACAGTTCAAACTGCAGTATATGCAGTGGATACACCTACTTGAACCATGGACATAATAAACTATTATTATATGTTAAAGTATCAATGATGTAAAGATACATTTACCTTTTCTGTGCCTCCTGTGACACACACATTTGATCCATTGTTTATGTAAAGATTATTATTATAGCAGCTTTAACACCCTCTAAGAACCCATTCTTCAATAAATACTCTCCCTCTCAATACTTAAGCACATTTCCTGCTAATACTTGTTATTTACATGGACTGGGGTAGGCACAGTCACATGATGTAAGATTGCATTGTTGAAATACGACTGTTTTACGACACATGTTAAGAGCCATAAAATGTACTTTCTGGGAGTGTACGAGGTCGTTGCGGTAACACGAAAGTAAAAGTCACCTATGTTGTTACATTAAGAGTTGTACCACTTGTCAATACTCACTGCTATCCTGATACTTTCTGTCACTGTAAGTGAAATGTTAAAATCAGCCCCTGATATTAGATATTAAGTCACAGATTTGAAGTATTTTTCCACTGTTGCCAAAAGATACTACCCAGCACATTCATGTACTCACTCACATATACTGTGGATCACAATTGTGGGACTGAAAGCCCACAGACATCTGTGAAGATGACTTTCTCACAGTAAGAGACAAAACAATGGGAGTTTTTTTTCATCATTAGGACGAACACAAAATAGCTGCAGATGGAGGCGGTCGCTGTGTCAACACGCACTGCACGCACACTGTGGCTCTCTGTTTGAAGCATTTCACAAAGGCAACGTAAACACAGGTAGAACTGCTGACCTGAAATTACGTGTGTGTAAAGAGTGTGTGTGTGTGTGTGTGTGTGTGTGTGTGTGTGCAGGGTTTGAATGTTACAACATAAGTCTAAGACCTCGTGGGTTTTTGTGGATGTCCAACCAATAACATACTAACAGACAGACAGGTACACATAGACAAACATTCCTTTCTTGACCCAGCGGAGAATAAATTATCTAAACCTCTTTGCTCTAAGCAGAACTAAAGACTTATATTTATAGTTGTAGGGAGGGAGGACAGATGTCTCTACACAGTTGTCAGGACTGTACTAAATTCCACAAAACCCCACACAGATCTGCTTAATAAAGACAGAAGAGAAAAACGCAGAGAAGATGAGGAGATTAGAAAAAAGAGAGAAAGTGGTGAGACTCATCTCAGAAAAGAGAGAACAAAACAAAGGAGAACCTCAAGACAAAAAGAAAGAAATAAACAACAAAGTCGGAAAGTGGTCTGGGGCTACAAGAGTTTGCAGCTAAAACGCTCACGAACACACACAACCAGATGTGCTGTACGACTTCAGTTTGCACGCTTACATACAGAATGCAGAGGGACGTCTTGGTTAACCATAACTTGTTGACGATACTGTGGTCAGTAATGCTGTATTTGCTGAATACTTTCTATGATTTGATTGTTGTTGCACAATATTACACCCCCCACACACACAGAGATATATTGTGTTCATCATCATCATCTGTCAACCAAGATAACTTTACAACTGCTCAAGACGGAGCCAAGAAATAAAAAGCAGAAGCTTCAGAATCGGACCCGCGGGACAAAAATCAATCTTTGCTCACTGAGACTCTGGAGAGGCGGTGGGAGGTACGGTGTGTAAGAAAATACTTCTCAATTTGTCTTAAAAGGACAATTCCAGTTTATTACAACCTGGGTTTTGTTTTATTTCTCTCGGTTATAAAAACATCAGGGAACACAGTAATATTGCTGCAATAAAGTTTGATGGGGCAAGAAACGAGGGGTCAGATGATCAGACAAACTTTCATTCAAAAGTGGGAAAAAATGTGATATTCAAACTGTAATAACATACATACAGCACAACAGACTGTTTGAAGTAGTTTGTCTTGTGGTCCAGCAGAGAGCGGTCTTAAAATTCACTGTCAGATTGACTTATTGGCTGCTTATCAGTAAACTAAGCTAATAAATACTATAATAATGGAGGAGGACACAAGCGAGCCAGAGTCTCAGACACACGTATTATACGTATAGCTAAAAATTTGGATCTCACAAGATATCATATCAAAGTGCTCGTGCATGTTACAGTTAGTGGAAGGTTGATGCTGACCCTGATACGCTCAGAGCTCACATTCATGTTGTCCTGAAAAAGCTGCACATGTCCTGAATTTTACAGGAACTACTGAAGAAAAAGTCCCTCTTATTAAAACAGTTGTCAGTGACGCCTGTTGATAATCCAGAGTAAGCAGGACATTGTGTCTGTTAAGAGATGCTTCAGTTGAGTTTTTGCAATATAATTTTTCATGGTTCTGAGAAGCAAAAAATGAAAATTCCATTTAGAGAGGAACTACACTTCAAAGTCTGTTTACATGTCATGTGAGAAGGACTGTATCATATGTGAAAAAAGACTTTTGCTGCTTCAGAGGCAGCTGCACGAAGTCTGATAAATTGCCTCAAGTGATGTCAGATGAGGCTGAGGACTACAAGTTTGAAAATGAAAAAAAAAATCTGGGGGTGTGGAGTTAGAGAGAAGTGAGCTATACCAGACCTCTATAGCATTGCATTGTGGGTAATGTAGGCAGCAGGTTTTGATAAGAAAGAGGAATGTGCAGAATAACAAAAGAAAATATCCTTGGTTTGGTTTGCTGCCTAGATTTTGATATTTTTTTGTTTTGAACAAAGGAGTTTGATGCTAAATCAGTGGAGTCAAACTGTCAATAGAATAGGTTTCCGAGGTGGATATCTCACTTATTACTTAAATTTTCTGCATAGCTAGACACCACCAAGTTGAAGTGATAGAATATGTTTTTTGGAACCACTTTCTACTAAGGCACCTTTTATAAAGAGCTTATAAGTTGTAAAAATAAATAAATGGATACATGATTTGTTTGTTCAGACGCTCTGCAGTCATTTTCCAAAAGGTAAATGACTGAACAATTCATTGGAGTCATCTTCCTGATGAATCAAAAGTGTCATCCTGTAGAGGATAAACACCAGAGCTTTTTCACAACCTGGAAACCCCAAAGTTGCTCATATTACTGGCGTATAACTGATCTATAAAGCATTAGCAAATGATTGACCACCATTTATAAAGCCAATAGCTTCAGACTTTTTTGGTAATTTGGGTGAGCTGACCCGTTAATGCTTAACCCTTAAATCAGCCTTTGCGAATTATCCTCCTCCTGCAACTGATTTTCTGGCGATTGCACAGGATGTTTGTACAAGCTGAGTTAAACCTGTTTCACACACACTCACATCCAAACACACACATACTGAAAGAAGATGACCAAGTTTACTGCTGTCTTCTTCAGGTCCCCTTCATCCACTAACACACACTTTCATACAGTCACATACCCACAAAACAGGCCCACAACTGTCAAACAGACTGACCGAAACACACAGACACTGAACATGTCTTCTGAATTTTAAACATCTATTTGTTTTTCTCTGTTGTTGACGGGTGAAACAAGACTTTAAATCTCATAAATCAGGAAGCAATTGTCTCTTGTCTTGTGGGATGAGCAATACACGGCATGGCTCTTCTCAATGACAACCAATCAGCATTAACACTAATAACAACAAAAATATAACTTATGGAAAATGTAACAGTATATTTAAGGCATGTCTGATAGTGGAGACAGTGGTGAGAGACCAACAAAATGGGAAAAAATTTAGGTGGTTGACATTAAAACCAAGATCATAATTTGGGCTCAAACACAAAACACCACAACATGGAATGAGTCTCAGCTGCCAAACAACCAGTTAGTCCCATACTGTTATAATAGAGGAGGATCCCTGTGTCTTTTTTTTAATGCTGTACTACCCAGAAACTCATTGTTACCTTAGAGGGATAGTTCGACTTTTTTGAAGCGGGGTTGTATGAGGTACTTACCTACAGTAAATGGCGGTCAGCACGCTCCCAGTTTGGAGAAGCAGCCCGGAGTACCGGCACAGAAGCTAAGCAATGTACTGCTGTGGACGGGGACAGCAGTAAAAACGTTATACGCTATATTTAGAACATTTTCACCACTTTACCTTGCCGTCAGACAGCCCTTTCCTTTGGCACTACATTTTGTCAGCTGTAGAACTTCCGTATTCCTACACATAAGCCCGTTCAGTCTCCATCAGTTCTTCTTCTGTATGCTCTGGTTCATAAAGGTATCCTCTTGTCTCCACAGTGAACGGCGTTCTGTCGTTGCTGTCATAATCACTCATTTTTATTTTCTTGTATGTGTTGTCTCTTCCATAAACTGCTGACCCAAATAGCTGATCTGCGGCGTAATACAGTGCACAGCAAGCGTAGGAATACGGAAGTTCTACGGTACTACCCCCTGCAATGCAGCTATCACCCAATAAGCCTTTTGTGTGTAGGCTATAAAATCTTCTATCCTAGCTACTAGAATTCAAAAGTATATTAAGAGATTAATAAAACCAGTCCAAACCAGATTTATTAACATATAACGTAAGGAGAGCTTTAAACTTACGGTCAACAGCCTTCAATGCTTCTCAGCTTAGATGCTGAGAAAAAAATGACATGACACGATGGGAGGTCCTTCCCCTCTCTTTACTTGGTAGAGTCGAGGCAGTGAAAACGAACCTGCTACCTAGACTTCTTTTTCTATTTCAATCCCTACCTGTAAGAGTGCCCATCTCCACCTTTGACATGTTAAATAAACTAATTTCTAAATCTATCTGGCAGAAAAAGAGTCCTTGGATAAGACTTCAACCCGTCTTCTGCCAAAGATAAGGGAGTTATGAGGTTCTATGTCAAGGAATGTTTTACTCTGTGAAAAATGAAAAATGAAATAAAAAGTTCCAAAATAAAACTTATGGTCATCTACTGAGCTAATGTGTGTATCATCCATTCATCCATTTACTGCGTAGTCTCACTATCCAGATCTGGGTCGCAGTGGCAGCAGGCTAGGGAAGCCCAGATGGCCTTCTCTTTAGCCGCATTCTGCAGCTCTTTGTAAAGGATGCAGAGGAGTTCCCGAGCCAGATGGGATATGTATAATCCTCCAACATGTTCTGGGTCAGCCTCTCCTTCCACATGCATGGAATACCTTCACATGGGGGCATCTGGCTCAGATGCCCGAACCAAGTTTTGAGCTAACATGCTCACAATGACAATGCTAACATGCCAATGCTAAGCAGGTATAACGTGTAACATGTCCAAAAAAAAAGCTGATTTAAAGGTTTATTACTTTTATCTACGTGTCCAAAATCAGAGTGATGGACTTTATAATTTTCTGTATGTTGTGGAATATGAAAAAGCCATTGCACTTACAGATAATCTTAAAATCAAGTTAGACAGCGGCTATAGCTCCACCTTCAGGAAAACGTCCCCATTAATTAAGAATCAATTATTTGGGACCAGACTGCTTTGCTGTGTGGGAAGGTTGTTTTTATCCTGTGTTGTTTTTGAGTTACTGTGTTCGCATAAATGTGTCTACAGTCAGACAGACACACACACAGACGCCACTATGACAACTCGCTGACACCCAAATTCTGAGTTTACCACCATGTCTCAGGAAATCAATGTCAGTGATGCCCTGCAGGCGAACGAGCCACAGGGGTCCGCTGGTTCCAGCAGGTTCACATTAAAACGCATCTACTGTTTTTACTTCTGAAACTCACAGCAGGAAATACCAGAATTTAAAAATATTGAAACTGTTGTTACCCTGGTTGCTTTGGTTACTATTGGTGGAGCAACATGTTTGGTTTGCAAACCTCTTTGTTTGAGATTAAAGGTATGTGATGGGTGAGTACAGCCCCATTTCAGCTTGTAGGAGCCACGTATCCCTTCTGTAGGCTGAAGTGGTTCATCTCAGGAGGAGACCAGTTTCTTGTTTTCACTTTACTGTGGCGGAGAATAAGGCCATGTCTTGGGAGCATTTCCCTGGTTTGCCAGTTCCTGGTTGCCTTTTGGTTCTGATGGAATCAGTGCATATGTATCCACCACCAGTATCTGTCCGAGGACTAGGGTTGAGACTAGTTAGATAGTCAGTGTGATTAGTTAGATAAGGCTGGGGAACTTTGGCTCTGTGTCATTTGGGTTTGTAACATTAAACATAGAATGGCTGATAATGTAAAACAAGAGCTTTTTGTTGAGTCTTGATGGTGTGATGTATCCTTGAACATGGTATGCCCTAAACTCCTTGGGTATGTGGTAGAATTTGGTTGGTGAGTGAGAAACTAGAATAACAGCAGTGAGGAAGTTGTTAACTCTAAAATGCTACCTAAATGTTGTGTTTCGTGTCTGCAACGTGGCAGCTTGACAGAGCAGTTTTGGTAGGAAGCACTACAGCTCATACTTTGTTTGGTTTTGTTTGTGAGCTTTGTTGTAGCTCCGTTCCTTCTTTGTGTTTTGCGTCTCGAGACGTTTTGGTTGGCCGGCAAGCCTTTGTTTAGACTAGGGACCGTTTGGGGTGCTACTTTGGTTCGGCGCTCATGTGGTTATTCCAGTTTTGTGTTTATTTGGAAGCTGGAATTTTGTTACTTTGTCCAGCCGCAGGCCACTTTGTCGGACACTTGTGATGAGCTTTGCTGCTCATGTTGAGCTCGGCCTGTACTTGTTGTGTACAGAGGTTGAACCTCATTTCCTGCTGACCACACCTTTCTCACCTGTCTGCTAGATATCGATCATAAGAGCTCAGAAACTGTCATGCACCAGTGAACTAGTTTTGCCATGTGACTATTTACTTGCCAACTCACCTGCTTGTGACACCCTTCCCATTGTCTTACAGGCTGTCCTGGCCTAACTCAGTAGACAATTGGCTGACATGGGAGGGTTATCAGGTGATTAAGCTCACCTGGGCCTTACAGGCTACATAACCTGGCTCATGTACCTCTCCAACAGCTCATATCTACTCTCCATCATCTTTTGGTTTGCACCTTCAACACCTCCGCAGCACATCACCCACACATCCACACATCGCTTTCACTGCTGATCTACACATCCTACTGTTTGTTTTGTGTTAACCTTAGTCTTAATAAATTACATTTGTTTTAAGTAAATCTCTTGCGTGGACTCACTCTTTGTCACTTTTCTTGAGACGGGAAAGACAGTGAGAGGAGATGGCAAACACATTACAGAACACACACACACACACACACACACACACACACACACACACACACACACACACACACATACATATATACAAAAGAAGTAGGGGTCCCAGGAGAGGTGTCTCAGAGGAGATGGGCTGACATATGGCCAGCAGACCACTGCACTGGGTGGAGCTGAGTGTGTGTGTGTGTGTGTGTGTGTGTGTGTGTGTGCGTGGAGTGGGTAGGTGGGGCCAGTGTGTGTGTGTGTGTGAGGGTGGGGCTGCTGAATGGTCTGACTGAGGGTGCAGATGAATAGACCAGTGGTTAGAGACAGTTGAAACTCAATATTCATTTTCACTGTTGCCCTGCTGCTGTTTTTGTGTGTGTGTGTGTATGTGTGTGTGTGTGTGTTCATATGTGTGTGTAAATATTCTCAATTTCTATATATTTTGTAACTTAACTCTTTTTAAGTATCCAAAATAATAATAATAATCCAAATGTCATTTTTGATGTGATTAAACTGAAGGAAAAGGAACATTAAGTCTTCAATAACCAACAATAATGATCAGTTATTAACAGTTTCTGGTGCTTCTTTCAGACTAATTATTATTGTAAAGGCTTTCTCCACATGACCAAAACAAAACAAAACAAAAAACTTTCTGTAAGGGCTACAGGAGGCGTGTTTCAAAGAAAACACACTTAGGATGGATGTGAAAATCTGACAAGCAACGGATTTTAGCGTAAACAAAAAACTACTTTATTACCCTTTTATTGTAATAGAGTTTAAATTTAAATTCATCTGAATATAACAGAACTCAATTTCAAGTTCCCCCAGTGTTATCTTTTGTCTCCTTCTCTCCCGTCAAACCTTAAACCTAACCCTAACCCACTGCTTGAATATCTCCATCTTTGTCGATCGATCGAATTGTGCAATGTTTTCTTCCTGGTTTGTAAATGGTCTCGCTGGGTTAGTAGGTCTCCTGGAGACAATGTCCTCAGTCAGCTACAGTATTAAAAAAAAATCTGTGTTTGAATGTGGAGACCAAAATAGAAACGGGATAATGTAGGAGCAGGTCGTCTTGGAGGGTCAACCTCATTTCATCAACATGTGGGAATTCCTCCACTCTGCCAGTCAATTCCTAAACATAAACACATACAAACACACACACACACACACAGAGCCAGGGGTTGTTTGACGGGCTATTTGACTGAATGGCCTATCGCCATGGTTACAGCAGCACTCCATCAGTCCATTCAAGGAACAGATGGCCGATGTGCAACAGGAGGCATATGTTTCAATGAACACACACACACACACACACACACACACACACACACACACACTCGTATTCACACAAGAGCAGACACACAAACACACACCCACGACACTCTCTGTCTCATTCACACACGCACACACACACACACACACACACGCATGGATGCGCCCCCGCTCAGAGGGAGGGTATTGAACAACCAGCAGCATATGTTCCACTAGTCAGAGAGCATTCATTCAAGGACAGACAGAGAGAGGAGAGGGGAGGAGGAGGAGGAGGAGGAGAGGGGGAGGCTGTGGAGGGGAGAGATGGAGATGGGCGAAAGGCAAAAGAGCGAGGGAGGGATGGGTGGAGGTGGAGAGAGATAAAGGGGGATGAGGGAAGGGAGGGAGCTGATTGGAGGAGAAGAGGGAGGGCGTGACAGAGATCTCCTCACCCACCACTGGAAGCAAACACACTGGCTGAGCGTGCTGATGTTGACATGGTGGTGAAGAGAGAGGCCACACCTTTGTGTTCTCATGTTGAGTAAAAACCTCAAAGCACCGGGGTCAGCCATGATTTCTGAGTTGTAACTGGTTGTGAAATCTCTCCACAAGCAAGCACACAAATCAATATATGGAGAATTAAGTTTCCAATAATAAATGAACGGTGAATAAATATTTACTTGAGTTTAAACTGAGCTTTTCTTTCAAGGGAATTCCTATTTTCCTTATAATTAGTGCCAATTTATGGAGTTATTTCTAGGAAATTACAGACCTGTAAAAAAAAGCCTCACCCTGCAGATTTATTATTTTATTACAGATCATTATTTTCAATCAAACTCAGTAATCAATCGGGAAACAAGTTCACTCGATAGCAGCTGCAGTTTCCAGAGCCCAAATTATTCTTTCTGTATGAATCCAACCTGACTGATCAATCCCACAAAACAAACTATAGTACTGCAAGTATAAAAGTCTATTTTAAAGGAAATAGTTCAATATTTTGGGATATACACTTATTCGTAGTGTAACTGTCTCTTGACAACAGTTTATCCACTCACCTGGTATACTGTGGAAGGTCTCTGCTGGTTGCCTGGCAACCTCATTGTGACGACCAGGAAGTCACTGTGCCCGGCTGTTCGTCAGGAAATAGTTACAGCACGAAACTCCATCTTAGACCACAAACTGTCATTTTCACGTATCTCTTTGTGCATGGACTAAACAAATAAGGTGTAACATGGAAATTAGTAAGTTTTAGAGGTGCTGGTAGGCAGATTTCGTTTAACTTTGGACAGAACCAGGCTAGCTGTTTCCCCGTTTCCAGTCTTTATGCTAAGCTAAGCAAGCCGCCTCCTGACTCTATACTTAATACACAGACATGAGGGTGGTATCAAGCAAATGAATGTATTTTCCTAAATGTATAATTTGTTTCATGCAATACTTACATGCCATATGTACATTGAAACAGTTATTTCTCACTGGAATTATTCCTCTTTTACATGCTGTTAGCCAAATCAAGCCAGTTCCCTCCAAAGCTGCAGTATTTTTAGTATGAAATTCCCTCTTTTTGTTCCCACAGACAGAGGTATACTTCCTGGTAGTCGCATGTATTTTTCTTGCTGTGACAAAACACCTGCAGATTTTGGAGTAGTTCTGGGAAGGAGCCGCTTCACTGCCAGTATGAACAGGATGAACGATTACAGCCAATAATAACTCTTTCAACGTACACATGACATTGTGTTAAAATAGACTTCTTTATTTTAAAATCTAGACCAATCCTTCAACAGGATCCTTACTGTCAAACTGGCGAGTGAGCAGAATGGCAGCTAAAGAAAAACAAATTATTTTAATATTTGTGTTTTTACTGTTTTGTTTGTGTCTGATAAAGTGTCATCAGTTGTGATTACAGACTCCGAGAACAAAGTGTCTGAAAGTTAAGCCTTCATGATCAGCTTCAGACTTGGTTGGTGGTTTAGTAAGGGAGGGGGGAGGAGTGGAGATCAAACACGAGGAAGACCCACATTTTAGCTCACGGTAGTAAAGCTAAAGGTCAGACCAGTTCCTCTTATCTGCTCTCTCCTCTCAGTTTTCTCTTTTTCCATTACTATCATCCTTTTTTTTTAATCACCTCCTCCTCTCTCTATGCAATTCCACTAACTACTAGAAATTAGGCAGGAGTCTGGAGTGTGCGGTTACTCACACACACAAACACACAGCAAGTCGCAGTCTGGGAGTTGTTCCCTCTGTGTTTTGACCTCAGCTAAAGAAAGCAGTTTATATTTATAGACTCTGCTGTAAATACAGAAGGGTTATATTTGGTCACTATGGCTCGGTGTATTTTTGGACAGCTGTGTCACTTTGGTGCGTGCCTCTGTAAAATCAACTAAAACAACAACAAAATAACAGAGCCACAGACACACACACACACACACACACACACACACACAGTTGACCAAGAAAACAAACAGGCCGTCTTCTTTGCATGTCTGTCTGAATGCAACAACAGTTTGGATGAATAAAGAGGCTTCAGCTGTTCATTGAGAAAAAAAGATAATAATATGATATATAATAATGATTTGTAATTTACTGTATTTCTAAATGTGTTTAATGGGTTTTCCTCTGCGATCCTGATGCTCACCCTGTATGTACGGAAGTGAAAACACCAATTGGCAGGTTTTTACACTTTAATCTGAAGGTACTTGTTAACTTACTAGAACATGTGTTATTCACCATATAATAATAACAATTACCTTCGATAACAGCTGGTTTGCTCATGTGTTAACAAGTGGTTGAGGTAAATTCATGTCTCCTCTCACATTTTCTCCCAAAATGCTGTAATTGTATGCTGCTCAGACTTTGAACAAACAAAGGAGCATCATCATCCACCTCACATCGCTTGCTGACAACCCTCCTTTTAAGTCCACAGTCATGCTAGCTCCTCTGTGAGGCTGTATTTAGGCACAGCAGTGCTTTGAGCTAAATGCTAACGTCAGCATGCCAACACTGACGCCTCTTAGATGCTGACGCTCAGCAGATATAATGTTTATCATGTTCAACATCATGCTAACATCGGCTAATTAGCACAAAACACAAAGTACAACTGAGGCTAATGGGAATGTCAGTTTTTGGTCAGAAACTAAAGTATTGGACAAATTACATTTCTGACCTGATGATGGTGAAAAGCCTTCATCATGCGCCAGGACGAACTTGCACACAGACAGTGAACATGCCTCTACAATCGGGGGTACCCAAACATGCTCCACACATGACAGCAAGAAGAAGAGCTCCTTTCGTTGTTGTAACAACATGAAAAAGTAACAAAAAAAGAGAGAACAGTGTGTGTGACCGCATGACGAGGATAGGACCAAGGATGGGGAATACAGTACATACATACAGTGCACAAAACTAGCATCTAGTTTACTGTTCTACAGCACGCGGCGCACTTCACAAAGTCACAAATTTTGGGCTGTGAGTGGACGTCCTAACCAACAGTTGCTGAGACATTTGAGTTAAAATCACAAATGTAAACCTCACAGTGGCACTAAAGGAAAGTCATTAGGATTCATTGTTTGGGAACCCTGAATGTTTGCACAAAATTTTGTGCCAATCCATCTAGTGGATGTGGATAAGTGGAAACTTTGACCTGTCGGTGGCCCTAGAGGAAAAGTCAGGGGATCGACCAAGCCAGCAGGCTTCATCCTCTGGGGAACAAGAATGTCTTCACCAAATTTCATAGAAATCCATCCAATAGTCGTTGAGACATTTGTTAATGTGATGATAGTGAGATGATAGTTCTACAGTATGTGGTAGGTATAAACTCTAGCTCATATGTGACTTTTTCATTGTAAAATTTTAATTTCTAGCATGGATAAAGAAACGCTGAAATTCGCTGAGACTTCAATCAGAAAGCTCCATTATACAAACCAGATTGAGGCTGGAAAATATCATCCACAACACCTGTGACAAATACTATACAGTATAACCACGTTACACCTCTCCAGAGGTAAGTGTAGAATCATAAAACTGCAACTCTGCCTCAAAGTGGCTATTTGCTTCGGGTGAAGTTTGTTGAAGTGGTTTTGTGGTCACAAGGGGATCCATTTAGGTGCCACCCATTGTGGCCACCACTGGACACCGCAAGGGTTTAAATGAAATCCCCTTGGCCCAGCTGGGTCACACAAATGAGTGCTTAGTTTGATGACTTTGTCAGGACGAAAGCCTCAGAAAGTTTAGATAAGATAGAGAGAGAGTGTAAGACAAAACAGAGCAGTCAGCCTGTTGAATGACTGCCACCGGAGAGGAAAGAGGCCTGAGTCAATCCCAGGGAGGAGGCCTCGAATGGGGGTTTGACTGTTTGTCTCCCTGCTGCTGGAGGGACCACGCCCAGACCTCCACCACACACACACACACACACACATGCAGGAAGCTGATCGGTCGGGCAGCCAACAGCGTTTCCTGTGGTTGAGGCAAGACTACCGACTCAAATTGCTTGTGTTCTTTACTCTTCTGTCTTACCCCTTTCCTCTCCTCTAACTTCACCTCCTCTCTTTTCTCCCCTCTCATCCTGTTTTCTGTTGTTTTCTCTATTCTTAGTCTTCCACCTCTCCATTGCCCACTCCTTTGGTGCGTTTCCTTCGCTCCTCGTCTTCTTCATTTCCCTCCTCTCAATGTTTACTTCTCCTTTCTCCTTCATTTCCGTCTTCCATTTAGATTTTTTCCATCTTCCTTTCTTTTTAACCTTCCATCCCTCGCTTCCTCTTCACCACAGAAAACATCCCTCCTCCTGTTATTGTTATTATGTAGAAGGTGCAACTGGACCCAAGTCATGTATGTGTGTTGCATGCCCCACCCTTGTCGCCCCTCCTCACATACACACCCACACCCAGTCTGCTCACCACAGTTACTAACCCACAACACACACACAAATGCTCTGTTGTTTCTTGTTCATCTGCGGCCTCTGGACTGAGAAGAAAGACAGGAAGTGGATGTTTTACCGGTGACTCTAATAATCACTGCATCCAGCGTATTTAACCCTGTTAGCTGTTTTACATGAATCATTTCAAGTGAAGACGAAGAACTGTGGCAGAGACAGAAAGACAACGTACCTGAGTAAACTGGTGGTGTTCCTGCTGTTCTCTTTGCTGACTGAGGAAGAAAACTTTGGATCTGTTGATGCCAGACTTGGAAAATCTAGATGTGCTTATGGATGAGAGTGATCCCAGCTGTGTAACTAAGTCACAACAAATCAATTTGCAGCTCTGATCATCAGTGTCATCCTGGAGACTGAGAAAAGGCCGAGGCCGGCTGGACCAAACGGCTCTCCATACAATAAGAAAAAGCAATTACAACACGTAAAACGCTGTGTGAGGGATTAAAGTATGTGTGACCTACCAGCAATAAACACTACCATCTTGTTATACACTTTCCTGGACTCACTACAGTCCGACATCACAGTGGTAGCGATAGCTGAGAGAAAAATCTAGCAAGTTGACGCAGATGTAGACATGGCTATTACAGGGTGCTACCTTCTGTGCTTACTTTCAGTTGGAATCAGAGACAAGAGTTTGAAATGATCCATGTAAAAACCATGTTTATTCGGAAAGCTGCAGGAGCTTGCCCTGATATACATTGTTTTGTCCTCATTTTTAATCAGAATCAGAATCAGGTTTATTGCCAAGTAGGTTACAAGGAATTACAAGGAATTTGCTTTGGTATGTTGGTGCATAACAATACACATATAAAATATAAGAAAGATGAAAGCAAGTACTGCACTAATTATACAATTACAAAATAAAAACATATAAAAAGGTCATTATTCCCCCCAAAAAACAACACAACACAGTAACACAACATAAAAGATTACTTTCACAGACACTGTTCATGTGCTGAGCGGTTATTAAAAGTCACCACCTCATGTATCCATGATATTCTGTAATTAAGTCTTCATTCCTTCAGCATTGTTGCCGTTCATTTGTTTTTAGGATCAAATCATCAAACCCACTGGATTAAGTGATAACGATAAGCTCATATCTTGAGTCCATGTTAAGACATATACCTTGTAGCAGCCTGTATCTGCCCCCGTGTAATGAGTGGATCATTGAACTACAGGGAATAAACACAGTCTCACCATCACTGTATCACTGTATCAGATTTTCCCTCATTTGTCTCCATTTGTTGAGAAAATCACTCGCACATTTCATCTCTGCTTATAGGCAAACACACACACACACACACACACACACACAGGAATCAGACTGTGGAACTTTCTCTGCATCCTTTTCCTCTCTGGTGGGTTTTACGACGTTAATGGTGCTACAGGAAGACAGTCAGCCTGAGTGTACGCGCTATACATTCCTCATCAACCCACCTCTACCACAAGTGGTGAAAATGAGCTTTAGGTCAGCTTCACCATAATGCTACGATGTTCAAATGTGTTGTTGGGTCAAATGTTGGAATCTGGTTCTGGGATTTTTAATATTGGTCGTGTTTACTTGACTCAGGTCTTCATCATAGTTTTCAAAAATAACTTCAAAGCTTCATTATATGTAAAGTGTAAGAGTGAATGTTCAAATAAGAAAGGATGTGCTGGCATCGAGAGAAAATGTTTGTTTCTTTGAGTTTACTGACAAGAATTAAAATTGGAGTATCGTGAAATTTACTGATCAATCCATAACAATAACACAGTTGGGGATTGCTGCAGGCTTTTCCTGTGTTGTTACAACAATGGGCTTTACACATTATACATTTTAGATGCACCAGAAAAATGAAAACTTACGGTGATTGTGGAAGAAATTTAAATATTTACATATTAAGCATTACCAAATAATCAAATCAGTACTTTAAATTAAAATGTTTGCGACTCGGGGCCTTGTATGAGCAGGGTTAATGTTCTTCTTTTATCAGCTCAGTATCAAGACAGTTTATTTGAAGACACAGTACAAAACAGTTTAAAATATAAACCTCTTTTTAAGTCAGTATCCATTACAGACAACTCACATTCTTCTGTGCATGAAAAAAGCCGAAAGTCAAATTGCCTCACTTTGTTTTTGACATGTCACAAACGACTCTTGGTATCAGTTTATAGAAGTGTGTAAATCTCCGCCACTGATGGCCCATTTCAGCCGATATTCGATACCAGCATCACTGTTTCTTAGTCCTTTAAAAGGATTATGCCACTGGATACACGCGGCTTTTAAGATCTTTGCCCTTTTATTGTCACAGATAAGAGGTAAAAACAGGCTTGAGGATTAACCATTAATCCACTTCTCAGTGCACGTTTGAAGTGGCTCATTTCTGCGTCTGTTTGCCGAGCACTCACGCGTACTGTTCGCTTTCTGTCACTGTAAGACAGGTAAGCTGCCCTGAGATAAAGGAGATGCTTTAAAATGATTCAATTAAAGGATTATTTTGAGATGCACAAAAAGACAAATTCAGGTTAAACTGGCAAATTAAATAACTTCTTAATCTCTTCATTCTGCCTCCTCTTGAGCCCCATTTCTCCACCTACTGCATCCCTTAGACAAACATTCCTGACGGGTAATTCACTAATCAGTTTGTTCAGAGAAATTTGATTCCTCCTCTCCTTTCATCACATCTTTTCCCGTCCACTTAACTCCGCAAATCCTCCCCTCTAATCCTCCTCTTCTCTCCTCTCTGTTCAGGGTCGAGTTATGTTCCTGATGCAGGAGGCTGCGGCCATCTGAGAGGAGAGGAGAGGAGAGGAGAGGAGGAAACGTGACGTTATAGAGCGAGTAAGAACAGAAGAAGCATTAGAGAAGATGACATTTCAGTCCCATACTGGTGTTACCTCGGGGCCAGCCGGTAGCTCCCTCTGCTGTGGTACGATCGGCCTCTGGACTGGCCTCCTCTCTCCCACAGTCTCTCTCTATTTTCACATTCACTTGGATCTCCTCTTGCCTCCCCTCTCTCCCTCCATCCTCCCCCAAGTTGATGGCCTCCTGACATCTCTCCTCCCTCCCTCCATCCTCCCCCATGTTGATGGCCTCCTGACATCTCTCCTCTATCCCTCCATCCTCCCCCATGTTGATGGCCTCTTGACATCTCTCCTCTCTCCCTCCAGTTCTCACCAGCACCTGGAGGCCGACCTGAAAGTGAGAAATGTAATATTCAAATATTTTCTTAGAATGAGAAAAGAGTCCTACATGAACACACTATTTTCTGCTTAAGTTGAAACCATTTTGGTTATTTCACATTAGAGATTTCTGTATTTGTGTTTTTGTCTCACTGGTTTGAAGTGCACTGGGCTCTAATGGAAAAGAGTGATGTGATGATGAGCGATCAAAACTGGCCAATCTGATTTAAGGACGCCCACATGAAGTAGTCCTGATGAAGCAGTTATCTGAGTTATTGGGTGTTAAAACTCTTTTTTCCCCTTAACATTTATGGAGGAAAACATTTTATGCTACAGAGAAATACTTCAACCAAATCTTTTGGTGCTTTAAACTTGCATTCACTGTTTTTTTTGGCCACTTGAAGGCAGCGGAAACAGGATGTGAACACAACACTGACATATCATCACATTTTAAGGTGATATGGCAAACTTGTTAACAAACAGTTGCTTATTTACACATCCAGCAGTTACAGAGCAACATCAGCCTTAATTTGGAGTCATGTTTGTGTCCACCTGGTGAGCGTTAAGTCCAGTTTAGTCTCTTTTAGCTCTGTTGTTGGTCTCCACCACACCTGAGGGAAATATCTGGCTCTTTAGCTGCTAAATGCTCCACTGCGTTCACCAGCTAGTCGCTAACTGTGTCTGTCTGCTGTTTGGTGCTGAGCAGGTGGTGCACAGTGGGTTCATCAGAGATTGTTGAAAACAGCTGCAGCCAAAAACAATGCTGCTCATGAGAGCGAACAGAGAGAGTGAACAAAAACAGTAAAGTTGCAGCAGGGAAAACCAAAACAATGAGCTGAGAGACGCGATAAAGCTCAGTAGAGTCTGGTGATAATTCTCTGTAGGTTCATCATTACGTCTGTACGCTTTTCACATTTGATGTAGTCATTTGATCCCTGTTATTATACATATGTTGATTGGCACTGCTTTAATTTTAATTTAGTCATAAATATTTTAATGTTATAGAGAAATTCGTCAGATTTGAACCAAGCGTTCACGTGCTTTAAGGAAAACTTCCCCTAGATTCAATTTTTAAGTGTTGTTTCTTACATTATGTATACAGTGCTCTGCGGTCCTCCATTAGATTTTAGTTTTTCTGCTGAATTATGGGCTGTCACGAGCCTTTATTGTTTTACGAGTCTGGGAATAGACTGATGGAACCAGCGATAAGTGATAAGTTAAGTTAACTTGGTTCATACTTCAGCACCAACTTTTGAATTCAACAATCTTAGTAAATGTTGGTTAAATAACCCACTCTGTGCAAAAAGCATCAACAATTGTTCCTCTCTCTCTCTTGCGCGCTCTCAAACACACACACACACACAGCTTGCCTTTAAAGTCTGTCCGCAATTATTTCAAGGCTACCCACAGAAAAGCAAAAAAAACAAATGCCATATCAAAGCGGACATGCACACTCATCAAGTCTGACAAACGCCATCAGTTTCAAACACCGAATTATTCAAAGAAAGAAAAAAGTTTCATGAAGCTGAATGCTTACAGATCTTCCCGTCAACTGTCATCCAACAAATAGAAAAACCCAACTAAGATGAAACATATTTCCTGTATGTATGGTTGCCTGTGACCTTTGCTCCACTATTGGTTGTAAAATCAATTAATTAAAAGCTGAAAGTTTCCCTACCCCTGTTCAGCTGCCATTAAAATCTATCCTCGCGTTCAGAAAAGCTTGGCACACTTTTCACTTACGGAACTTGTGGCAGACAGATGTGGCAGATTTTAAGCCAATTACAAAGTGCTCGAAATGAAACACCAAGTCCAACTTTAGACCTAGCCAAAAGGGAGCTGCAGCCTGCTGGGCCAAACCAGGCCGCCGTCCTACCACCAATCCACTGAGTGTGAAAGTGCAGGAGAAAAAAGCACATGAAAGCATAAGTGGATGTGTCAGTCAGGCCACAAGCACCAAAACATTTTAAAGGTCTATTTCTGTAGTTGGTATGTCTTTTGGAAAACTTTCACTTTCTCAGATTGAGATTCAAACCAAAAGAAGGAGACAAATAAGATTAGGGAAAGATTACAGAAAAGATGCTCTTAAATGTGTGTTAATGAAAATTAACATTATCAGAGGACAGACTGGAGGAGAGAGTGGAGCTACATCACTACTCTCAGCGGAGGAAAATGTACTCCACAATGAAAGTGAGCCAATCTGAAAATGAGGTTGTTTTCATTTACTTTTTGTCTTTTTGGTCTGAAATAAGCTGAAGAGACGTGGGAGAGCAGCTACACTGGATTCACTGTTGGAGTGTAATTGCCAGGGCAGGCGGGCAGAGGAGATATTTGCTGAGGAGACTAAACATCAGGCCTGATTCCAAACAAAAACCAAACCGGGCCCTCAACGATACCACATAGCGCCACCACTACTCTCACGCACACACATACTCTCTGTCTCTTTCTCTCTCTCTCTCTCTCTCTCTCACACACACACACACACACACACACACACACACAGAGTCCATATCCCCACAGTTCTGTAGTAATGATTGGTGTCTGCGTCTGGCAGAAATGAAACACTGAGGTATAAAGTGTATAGCCTTCCATCTATAAAACCAGAAACATCCTCATGAGACCCACAAGGGTCGACTTGGGCAAAACGCAGACAGTTCGGCGCAATTCAGAGACTCTGCGCCAACATGGCACGCAGAGGAACGGTCCCAAAAGGTTTATAAGTCACAGGGTTGAGTAGAAACTACCGGTTCGCATTTCATAAGCTACTGCTGAGTCGTCTTCTAAGATTGACCGCTGAGCAGGACGGAGTCTTGTACCAACAGGGAGCTCGACTTAAAGTCTAAAGCCTGCACACTACAGTGAAGAGCACCATATACGCACAGGACACATCAGCACTTGAGCAAAACAAACCAGTAGGTGTGTAAGAGGGTAGATATGTTTGAAATATTTGTGCATAATAAGCTGGAAAGGCGTCCGGAGAGTGTGAAGAAAGAGAACAACGATGAGAAATAAGAAAAAGAAACAGAGGGAGAGAGAAATAAAAGGATTAGGAGTGCAACAGAGGGGAACAACTGAGGGGAAGGGGAGCAAAAAGAGGGGAGAGACAGAAGAGAGAGGTCTGTAATCAGTTAGTCTTGTTGTGTGTCTTAAAATAGAGCTCTCTCAGCCTATAAACAGAAACCTACTATTACTAGTGCACTGACAAAGCAAGTCTCGGATCCAAGCGCGCACGTGTGCACGTGTGTGTGTGCACGCACCCGGTGGTATGCGCTAAGGCCGCAGCACACATGGAGCTCATTACAGCACGGCCCTCTGGGTAATGTGGTACTGTGGGGGGCACCAGAGAACTACAACCACAGATGGACTGTCAGATTAAAATGCTGCCTCTCTGTTTGGCTCCGAGTATTTTCATCAATTTTTCTTATGAGCTACAGCGTGTTTCTACCTCTCAGATCACCGGAGGCCTCTTTAGTTCTGGACAACTGGAGCCTTAAAAATAATACAGACATCATAACATCACTTTTATAATGTTTGTTTTTTGCCATTTTTGTCCATTTGTTGGAAAGTTTACAGTATGGATACAGACAGGAAGGAGGAGAAAGAGGGATATGACATGCGACAAAGTTCCCCAGCCAGATTTGCACCAAGCACATTGTGGTTACATGGTATGCTTCTTAACCACTAGGCCACCAGGGCGCCCTAGAAACACCATAACATATCTTGATTCAGGTCAAAACGTTTTTCTCTCTCTGACCTTTATTTAACCAGGATGGTCTCAAGATCAAAAACTTTTTTCCCAAAGAGTCCCAGCCAAAATGGCACCATAATTATGTTAAATGAAACAACACAGAACCAGCAGTCACAGACACAGAGTGAACGTTGAGTAAGAGGGAAGAAGGAGAAAACATAAATGTAACATAAATTTTTAAAAAACAAAGCGTCTCAACAAATGTAAATACATTAATCAAAACAACTGTACTGACTAATTTCAGACCTTAAAATATCCATTTTGTGTTTTAAATCATCAGAAGTTCATTTGAAACTAGAAAAAGACACATTTGCCATATTTTTATCATACATTGTATGATATACAATGTAGGCAACTGTGTCATTTTTAAATGTTTTAGATATATACAGCAACATGTTTACAGACAAAACTCAAAGTGAAGACAAACTGAACTGGTGACAAAGTGGAAAGAAATTGTTCACTTGCACTGAAAACATCAGTGAAAGGCAGGTGGCTGAAGTTGTAGGTGGTCTAGTGTGTATTTATAAACATGTCGGTCAGTCTCACCTGTGTGTCTGTCTCCGTATCTGGGTCCTGATGTGGTTTTACAACTTTGTTCTGGTGCACTGGGTCTGGACTGCAGAACTCTGCCTCGCTTCCTGCAGGTTTCTGTAAGTTTCTCTCTCAGGCAGAGAAACAGAGACAAACAGGACGACTGGAGAGAGAAACACAGACAATGACACACTTTGGATTAAACATTACACATGATTAAGACACGTCTCAAAATCATGCTGTTCATACAGAGTTAATATGATACAGTAAATCATACGACACACACACAGATTTCCCTTTTTGTTTTCCTATCTCCACTCACATCGCTGTCCAGCAACACAGTTTTCTCCGCGCCGCTATGTGCCAGCAGGTACTTTGAGTGGAACAGCCGTCCATCGAAGCTTTGCCAAGGCATCATGGCAGCGCTGGGCAGCGGGCAGCCGCTGGCACAGTTAGCACCCAGCAGGTGGCTCAGTCCTCGGACGTAGAGAGATCCCAGCTGCACCGCACGGCTGCAGAGGAAAGGCAGCTGAGAGCGGAGGAGTGAAAAAGTTTGGTTTCACATTTGGTCGGTAGTACATCTTTATCGTGAGGTTTGATACTTCTGTCACCATACTTGCACTTTTCAGATGACACATCCATGAATGCAGCAACAGTGACTCTTTTGAGCTGCCAGCAGGTCATACTTGACTTCACCACATGTGACAATAAATTCCCTTAGCTCAAAGTTTCACAAAGCAAAGAACAGTTCCTCATTCCCCCTCAGCGGCTGACCACACAGCCGATCACTCCCCCACACACGGAGAGGGACATAGCTGTTTCAATTAGTAATGTAATTAAAAAAATCTTGTAATGATTTACATTATTATTACAAAATATGAATGAAGTCCACTAGCTCGCTTTTTCTAAGCTTCAAAGCACATGTGTCTTTCTCAGCAGATGGAGTGTGCCCAGCAGTGTGTCCTTATTATTGCTCAATAATATGTCTCATTTTGGTTTATTCACACTAACATATTCATCATGACATTCACGTTAACAAAGCTTGTCAAACTTCATTGAGAGGTAGAGGTTGAGGCATCCATAACAACTTCAGCTTCCACCAATATCTTTCTGTATTGTCAAGAGTCATCTGTTTCTTCAATATGCGCAGTGTTACCACCCGCAACAAATTTCTTCAACTTTTACTCCCAGCTGCAGAAATAATCGGTGTTTCCCAACCCCAATTTGCACAACCTTATCTGCTCAATCGTGACACATAAATCCCACAATTATATTTACGACTCAGACCACCCACCTCACCATCACTATCTATCTATCTATCTATCTATCTATCTATCTATCTATCTATCTATCTATGTTGTGGTTACTACATTTGACAGTGAAACTTCTTTTGGTTCAATATTTATCTGAATGTAAATGAGTTCCTATATTGTAGGAAAACAGTAAAGTGGTCCAATCCACAATTAATTATATAAATGAGAAAGTCATTAAATATACAATTAAAACCCACAATTTGGTAAATATAAAGATAACATCTCATTTAAAACTCGCTGGAGAGAAGAAGAGAAAAACGGATATTTTCTTAAGATGTTTTATGTTTTTGCAAAATAAATGCTGGTGTAAAGATGTTTTTTATTATTAATAAAGGATTAAAGGAAAAACTGGAGGAAGGTTTCTGTTTGCGACAAAGACCATAAAAGTCAGCAACAGAGAGCGAGAAGAAAGAAGAAACTGGAGGACAATACAGAGAAAGAAGATGAGGATGATGAAGAAGCAGAGAGCAAGCTAACTGTGACAACAGCAGGCAGATGTTCTCCGTGTGTGTGTGTGTGTGTGTGTGCTTTCTGCTCTCACCTGTCCTATGGCAGATAGCACAGATAACAGTGATTACGTGTACACACACACACACACACACACACACACACACAGCCCTGCCTGCCACCTGCTTCCAGTCAAACACAGCTTCACCTCGTGAAAACAATGAACCACTGGACAGAGACACAAAAGCCTGAAGGCGCACACAAACACACCGACACAAAGAGAGAGAGAGAAAAAAGAGATAAAGAGCAACGTGAGGAGAGACAGAAAAAGAGAAAGTGGTCGAGTGTAAAAAGTCAAAGAATATGAGAACACACAAAGTGAGAGAGACAAAGACAGAAACGTGTGTGTGTGTGTGTGTGTGTGTGTGTGTCCAGCGGGGCGGAGTGTGCTTGGTGTAAATAGCTCCATGTGGTGAGCGTCAGCCAGGACAGACAGGCGGCTGTCGCCAGCACACTCTCTCTGTCACACACACACACACACACACACACACACACACACACACACACACACACACACGCCACAATCACAGTCCCATGGGGAGGAATGTGGCAACGAAACCAACGCATCCCAAAACGTACCCACAACCCCTTTCCCCTAAACACACACACACAAATAGTGTGACTCATTTTCACTCAAACACGCACACTCATGCGCACACACCACAATTCAATTCTTTGTTTTTGAGGGTGTATTGTAAAGAGGCAGGTTTTCAGTCTGTACTGTGATGAGCTGACGGGAGCATGTTACTCATGTGTGTGTGAATCTGCATCTCTATGTAGGTTATACACACACACATCTGGGTGTATATGTGAGTATATTCATGCGTTTAGTTTGTGTGTGTGTGTGTGTAGTTAATCCATACACTAGTCACTCAGTTAACCCCCCTCCTGAAGCTCTGAACCTCTCCCAGACAGCATATTCAAATCAACGCCCAGCCCTAATTATTGTGTAGAAAACAGACGAGCAGCAAAAATACAAATTACTAGACACAAGTATGGTAATTAAGCAGTAAAAATAAATGGGGCTACAACAAGGCAGCAAACAGCACGGCCATTTTCTCAGAGAATGGAAAAGCACAGCTGACTCTGATTCTGTAACTGTGAGAGCTCATGAGTCGGATTGACCGAGCTCGCTGAAGACAGAAGTAATGATGCTGTCTTGCTGATTTCAGTGGCAGCTCTGTTTAGATTAGGACAGCAACTATTGAGTACTGTCATCATAGATTAATCTATGAATTATTGTTTGTGATTCAATCAACCATTTAGTAAACACTGTGAAAAAGACCATCACAGGTTCGCGACGGTGACGTCTTCAAATTAACTGTCTTGTCCGACAAACAGTCCAAAACCCAAAAATATTCAATTAAAGGAGATGCAACACAGAGAAAAGAAGCAAGTCCTCACATTTAAGAAACTGGAAACAGAAAATGTTCAGCATTTGTCTTAAACAACTCAATTGATGTCAAAATTGTTTTTGATTAATTTTCTGTCTGAACATATCTATATTCTGATCTGATTTTCATGTTCTGCCAACATCTGCAGACAGTCTGTTTGTACTTAAGCACCAGTAATCAATTAAAATACTGCGACGTAGCAAGATGATCACAGTGAAGCTTTTTCTACAAGCTGTAGGTCTTATTTGCAGCTAGTTTCCCCGATAAAGAAGAGCTGAACTGAAGATTTCTCATCATTTGATCATCGAGTGCAAAACAGTTCACGGATGTCAACTTTAACTCCTTCAGCTGTGACAGTGACATCACGTTAAACCATCAGCTTTCAGGTTGTATATGTAAATAATTTGGGTTTTTATTCCTCAAAAAATACATAAATTAATAATAATCTGCAAACGTATCCACTTGAATTTTGAACTTTCAATAAATTTGTGAATATTTGATTTTTAAAAATTGATCATATAGAAATTACCATTTGCAATACAACCACACTGCAGTTTAACCATAACTGTTTGGGTGTTTTTTATGTTTGCTTTTCTGGAGACTCAATCAGCCGCATATTTATGTTTTCTCCCCATTTTTCTCCTCACTTTCTATTACTGGAAACATTTTCTGAGCTGTATTTGCCACAAGACGACCTTGTTTACTGTAAACTACAGGGGGACATTGTCTTCTTGCAGCAGGAAACTCAACAACTTTAGGGTGCATTGGGACGAAAAGTGAATGTGAGTGAGTGAAAATCAGAAAACAGATCTGTTCCTTTTAAAATAATTTGTTATTTTTTGTTTTAAAAAACAAAAACAATGGACCTAATATACAGCATGTGTGTGTTTGTGCTTGTAACTAACCTTGATCTGTTGAAGCTCCTGAGGGGATTTTAGTCTCAGACACACAGCCTGACTCAGGTAAGCATCCGAGTCCTCTTCAGACAAAGTTTGTACCTGAAAACACACACACAAACATGCGCACACACACACACACACACACACCCATACAGAGGAAAATATATGGTTAGCCAATTCAATCACATCCCAGTGTATCTTCTGTGTGGGTCAGTTTGTTTTGTCTGCTCTCTGTGCGACAATTCAACAGAGAAAGAAACAATGCTGAATGCAGAAACAAGGCTGCCCAGTTCTGTGTACAAAACAAACAAACCCTGAAGCTATTTAAACAGACGAGTGACGAGGGAATGTGAATGCAGCCGCAATCAGACAACAACAGCTACTGTTGTCTGTCCGCCTGTCTGCTCAACTCTGATTGTCCACTCATCTAACGGTCCATCTAACAAGCTGCTCTTCTGTCTGTCTGTTTAAATTTAAATGATTGGCTCCAAGTGTCCGTCTGTCTGTTTGCCCAAAAATCTGCATCTGACTGGCAGGCTGCCTGTTGATCTTTGTGCCTTTAAGTGTTCAACTCTGTTTGAACAGAGTGCTACAAGGTCAAATTATGTTGTAAAGGCAGGTCTAACTCACTAAGGTGTTAACATCTTATACAGCTGATAAAAGCTTTGTTGTTTGTTAAAACCTCACTGATTATATGTTTCACTCTGGTTTCTTCTTGCTTTTCTTTTGTGCGTTAAAAAACCACAGTTTTTTCATAGCAAACTGTTCAGATGTTTTCATTGTTAGCTACAGTTGTAGAGCTCAACTGTAATGACTCTTTAATGAACTTATTGTGTTGAGTTCATTCCTACATTGACACAAGGATACAGAGGGAGAGGGCATGTTACTGTTTTTCAATTAAATCCCAAATGAATGACTACAGAGGAAGCTCAAATGTGTTTAGACAGGACAGGACAATATGAATAAGAGGTCACTTTCGCCATTAAAGGGGAACTCCACCGATTTTATGCATCAAAGTCCGTTTACAGGTGTTGGGGAGTACGACTGCATATGTGAAAAAAAGTTGCATAAAGCGTTTTGTGGCTCCAGAGGCAGCTGCGAGAAATCTGATAAATTGCCTCCAGTGATGTCACTTGAGTCAGCGTCGGTTGGATCTGAAGACTACAAGTTTGAGAATGAAAAAAAAAATCTGTTGGTGTGGAGTTAGAAAGAAGTGAGCTCACCCGACCTCTGTAGCCCACTCCTCATCTCTGCTTGAGGCTAGCAGCTCGAGGCTACTATAGCAGCTACTAGCATAAAACACCCAAATCTCAGAATTGTCAGGGTTCGAGTTGCATTGTGGGTAAAGTAGGCGCCAGGTTTTGACTAGGAAAGGAATGCGTGGAATAAAAAAGACAATATCTCTGGTTCTGCTTCATCGATTTGGATCAGTTTGATTTTTTTAACTGTCCATCATGAGTTCGACAATGTTATAGCAATGCAATGCTAAATCAGTGGAGTAAGCTTTTAAGAGAACATACACCATGTTTCACGTGCGTCATAAAAAAGGCACTCTATCATTCTCAGTTTTTCTCTGATGAGGTTTGGACTGGAAGACAGCATAAACACTTTAGAAGGCACTTCCTCAAGAAACTAAACTGACGTATTTTATACACTGTGACAAAAAGATGTTTGAATTTAAGCATTATTTTAAAACATTCAATGCAAGTCAGATTTCATAAGCACATTTTGAAAACTCAAGACAACTTTTGAGATTCATTTCTTTGAAGACATAACTCTGTTAGGGAGGCCTTAAAGAGGGATTTACGAGCTGTTTTTTACACAGTTGATAAATGAATCTACAGTATAATTTTTGTTTAGCTTCTGCAAAATGACGCATGCAGCTTTATCCAGGCGATGTGATCCTGTGATCTCTGTTGAGTTAAAGCTCAATCAGATGACGTCAAGGCAAAATGTACAAACCAGAAACACAAATCTCTGCTTCTTTCACATAGCGATCGCAGTGTTCAAAACGAAAACAAAGCATTACAGCGGGATTACAAACAGCACAAATGTTTGTAGTTTAAAATTTACAACCAAAATAAGGACACAATTGCAGTAAGGTGAATTAAGAAATGGCTCTTAAGATATTCAAAGCCCCTGGGTGGTTATCAGAGCAGTTGTTGACGCAAGAGCTGGAGTTACAAAGACCAGTGTCTGTGGCTAAACTGGGCGCTCAGTGGGTGACAGTGGTTACCATCAAGCCATGACAAAACAAGACAGAACAGACTGTCAACAAGTGATGTTTAACTTCAAATCACAAGTTGACAAAAGAGCGGAATAATTGTTGTATATGTTATAAAGGTAAATCCCAAATCAAAAGCTGACTTGTGTGTTTAATTGTCACCAAATACATTTGGTCTTTCATTTTCTGTTTACAGAAATCACCAGGTGTAGCCTTACTACCCATACACTGGCATTATGCTCGACTGTTTCATTTACCAGCTTAACGTATTCATTGAAGGCTAAGCCAAACATGCAGCCCGACCAATGGAAACCAAAACAGTCATATCAATCACAGTGGAGACAATGTTTTATGCAACTGGAACACCTAACGGTGTATTACTAGTATAACATCAGAGAAAATCACTTCCATGTATTTTCAATTAAAATAAAATAAAACTAAATTACATTTCCCATTCATGATTCTTTCTATAGATATAAACACTGGCTGATACATTTACATGATTCACGAGATACAAGAGTGAGAGTAAATCATTGGACATGTAAAAATCTTTGATTTGGGGTTTTCGGTTCCCCTTTCCAGGGGGATCATATGTAATTAGACAAAGAGTTTCCACCTTTTCCTGTTTAATTCATTTGACTTTTGTTCAGACAATACTCTCCTCAACATTGATTATTTGAATTTGGCTAATGGAGTCTGTTTTCTTTCTTCTGGCTGTGTCATCATTACCCACTGAAAACCATCAAAGAAACAAGAAAAGGTTGACGCTACCTGGAGGACGATGTAAGTGACCAGGCAGAGAGTAGCCAGGAGAGAGTCTTCAATAACTCCATACAACTCGGAGAACTCCTGGCAGTCAAAAACTGAAAGGAAGGATGTCAGACGAAGAGCAGAAACTTCAGGACCAGTGCCGAACCATAACAAGTCCAGACTGGGCTGATCACCTGCACATTCAAACAGAGACAAAATACAGTATGAGATGTATTATGAACAACCAGAGGTCATTCCTTGGAAACATTGTAAACTTAAAGTGCATTGCCCAAGACAGGCACAGACAAATTTCAACAGAACTATGACAAAAAACCCATAATCTCCTCATCTTCTGAACTTGCATCAGCTGGCATGACTGGATTGAAACCAGATCAGTAAATCAGTATATAAAGAAACTAGCAGGTATGGTACATGGGGGGTTGACTGGGACAGGGTGGACCATGTCAGGTTCCTTCAGAGGGTTTCCAGGGTAGACAAACCATTCCCTGATGGCCGGAACGTCGACACTGCTGCCTGAAAACACATAAATAAGCCGAGGTCAGACTTGGATTGACTTCGCACCGCACCACCGTCTGGAGAAGACAAAAAAGCATTCTTGTCTAGTTATTTTTAAACTACAGTATACACGTGACACCAAGAAGTGAAAGCACAAACTCCACTGCTAAACATGTATTTCTCCTGAGGTGTGTGTACAAATATGTGTGTATCCATGTATATATGCACAGTCTGCATGGTTGGTATACTACGGCCTCTCCTCTGCAAGTTTGCAGTTGTCTACCTTGTCTTAAATATGTGGTTTTCTGACTCTGTGCATGGTGTTCCCAAAGTGCACGTGCATCTGCGTGTGTGCGTTTATGACCTTAAATGTGTGTATGTGTGTGACCCATCCAGTAAGTCCTACCATCATGCCCGTGCAGCAGCAGCAGTCCATAGATGCGTTGTCTGCAGGGCTTGTAGACGAGGGCCTGAGGCAGCAATTCAGCGTCCTCCTCATCCTCCAGAGAGTTGCCACATTCAATGACTCCCTCACACACAACACTGTAAACCATGAAGCCCTCTGCTGCCACATGCTTCTCTCTGCAGACCTGGGGAAAACCACAAAGTAAAACATAATAAACCAGTGTGGCATTTGATACTCTCAAAACAGAGGAGTCACAATGGCATGCAGAACATACCTTTAATATTTCTGGACTAACATGTTCCTCAAAGGCGGGGGCAGAGGGAAATGCAGAGATGTCACCTCGCTGAAGAGCTTCCTGTCCAGGCAGTAAGTAGGAGCAAATCCCCGTCTTCAGTAGCTCTCTGTGAGGAGCTGACAGATTCAGAGACTGAGGGATGAGCTCAGTCTCTTCTTCCTCTCTGCCCCACAAGGAGCTCACGAAGTGGGATACAGCTAGCACCATCTGCCCCTGAGGAGCACCAGAGTGTGCTGCGGGATTGTTCATCCTGGGAAACAATAAAAATGTTGTCATGTAATGTCCTCATCTGAACTTTAACTCAGTTGGCTCACCGTCATAAATATTATGAATGGGTGCATCCGGTATTCATGTTCTTATAACTAAACGTAGTCAACGACAAAAGTAACATTTATTTGGAAGAGAATAAGAATAAAAATTCTATTTCAATATTCTTAAATTATAATAAATATTAATAGAGAGAAAACCAAAAGTAAAACCCCTGACACCTGTATGTTGCCATGGCGTCGTTCCTGATGTGCTGCATCTGCTCCTCTGACACCACATCGTTACCTAGGAGACAGGCCAGCAGTGGTAGCTGGGTAACAGCCAATCCAATGGTTCTGCAAAGCGTCTGTCGGTCGTACAGGACAGTGGTGAGGCTGTCTATCCACAGCTTTTCCACAGACAAGTAGGGGGCACTTTAAAGGATAAAACTGTATGTTCAGATCACACAGTTTATTCATATTTTCCATCAATAACATAAAGTCCCAGTATCTCCAAATCTATTATCAAATTCAGCATTTTTTCTGCAGCAATTTTAAGTCCAACCGTATAACAACATAATTTTAACACACCTGTCGTATATGATGAAGTCTGAGTCCTGTCCCAGAATGCCCATACTGTTGTGTTGACGAGCGTAGCTGGCAATCTCATAGTCCGCCTCCCGCACTGAGCAAATCACTTCTTGACCCAATAACCTGTAAGCAACAATAGAATCTACAATAAGAAAATAATATCAAACAACAACAACAGAGACAATAATTCCACCACAAAGAGCAACAAGAAGAACAATCATCAGATTTCAGACCAATAAATGAATCACAGTCTTTTAAATACATTATCAGTGTATAAGTAATGTACAGGAGGGGGTAATGCATCATAATCGGTCTTGTAAATGCTGACCTGAGAGCATAGCGTGTGAATGTTGCCAGACCAGAAGGTATACAAAAGAGGTTTCTACCAGGCTGCTCTCCATGTGCCTTCATATGGCGAAATATTTTAGAAACCTTCCCGTTCGCTCTGCGTCTCCTCTTCACCTGTGGACAGGAGAGGACGTCATACACAGGAGGGTGAGACTAAATCTCCTAAACTCCAGGCTCTGCAAGTTCAGTGTTCAATATGAGAGATGTTAAGTACATCAGTAAACTGTCAATAAACTCTGTAACTAAAAGCAGAAGTGGATCGACAGTCTTTCAACAGGTGCAATTTTAAGATGTTTTCTAAATTAAAATATTTAGACACCACAGGTTTACAGAGTTTCTTTCCTCACCCACTCCTGTCTTTTCTGCTCTTCCACCAGCCCGTCAAAGATGAAGACCAGTCTGATGCCTGCTGAGGTGAAGGCCTCCACCCAGCTCTTCAGCAAGTCCATGTACTCCCTCCACTGCCCCCCACACACCCAGTCCTTACATGAGTACCAGTAGCACAGGCAGGCCATACCATCCACAACAAGTGTGGGGCCTAAATGAGAATGGAAATACAAATGTAATAGAGAGCACTCTCAAGAAAACATCCCCAATAATAGGCAAGAAATGCCCAGCCTCCTGTTTTTTTAGTCTTTTGGTTTACAAAGATCATCAAAACTTTATTTCCTCAATACTGACAGTAATACCATAATGCTCACCCGGACTGCTAGCCTTGTCTGACTTCACACTGTCTGTATTCCTGTTATCACTCCTCTTATCTTTCAGAGTATCACAGTAAATCAGAGATACTGGACAAACCTATAAATGATTTCACTAATATTATGCTGTAAATATTATATTATGAATTATATTAAAAACAAGAAATAAATATATATATGCTGTTGATCATCAAATGCAATATTTTTGTCTAAATATAGACTGTCATCTGCTCCCATTAAAATTTCATGTTTATTACATTGAAAAAGTAAAATGTTTTCAGCCCAAATTGAAATTTTACCTCCTTTGGGAATTAGAATTCAAACTTTCAGTATTTGGCTCATCACCCAGACAAGACAGACAAGTGTGTGTTTACACACTGATTGGATCGAAACATCTCTTGGTACACCAGTTGTATAGTTATTACTATCTACTACTAATAACATGAGTAACTGTATTCTTGGTAATAATGTAAGTGGATGTATGGTTGCTACCACTCATAATGCTATTATTATGACATGGACCTGAAACCAGCACCGTGGACAGGTGTATATATACAGTATATCTCCCTCTCCGTTGTCTCTCTGCTGGACTGATTATATACTTTGCTACATTTGTTAATGTATTTGTTATGTATTACACTACACTATTGCATATTATATTTGATAATCTATTATATTATATTCTACTTATATATTATATTATTATATTGCTGTACAATACCTTATACTATGTTTATTTATACTATGTTATAATATAACTATACAACTGTATGTTATATTGCTGCACTATACTACATAATGTTATTCTATATCACTTAATTTGACCTTATACTATATCTCACGCATTCTATATTATTGTATTATATTATACAATACCATGTTTACATTACATTGACCTGCTTCATATTCTATATTATACTTCTATTACATCTCTATATTAATTCAGACAAATTAGGTTTCATTATTACTTAATCAATCATGTCATATATTAGTCTGGTGTTTGCTGTTTACATAGACATGTTTGATTCTGCTGCTATTAATCCCACCACTGTCACTTTACCTTGTAATCTTTGCCTCCTGTGTATAGTTTCTATTTTGTATTCTTTTTTTATTCTAGTTTTTATATACCTCTCTTATTTATTCTTTTACCTCTATATGTAGCCTCTGTACTTATTGCTGTCATTGTGCTTCTGCTACAACCAAATCAATAAAGGTTCATCCAATCTTGTACTTAGAAATAAAGTTTAGTTACGTATTTGCTAACATTCCCATCTACTCCTATGACTAAACAAGAGTAAAGTTGACACAAACATGGACTAATTCAGTTTTCAGATACATGCACTGCTGCTCCCCTCACTGTCATGCTGCTGACACACTGAAATAAACTCAACTGCTGGTGTTAGCTGTGGTTGTGCAGCCCTGCTGGCCTCTGGCAACATGTTGTCTGGCCATTTCTCTCAGGCTCACAGTCACACAGGCTTCTGGACAGCAGCGGTCCATAAAGTACTGAAGACCTTTCACACCCATTTCTACAGAGAAGAAGAAACAGAGTCAATTCATTAAGGTAACTTAGCAAGATGCTAAATGATGCCAGTTTATTGGACTGCCACTTTAATTCCACGTGTTCGTCACATCTTATATTTTAGGTATTTAATGAGTGAGGCTGTTTCACATCGCTGCAGGACGACAAACACAACGTGACAGCTCGACAGGTGTTTCAGTTCAGTGTTCAGTGAGCTGAATGCTAACAGTTAGCTTCTAGCCGCTAAACTCATTAATTCCGAGGCTGCAGCGTTTCCTGTCCGTACAAACTAACTCGTCTTGAATAAAGTTATGTCTGTAAATACTTTAAATACCTCCCAGTGTTGCTTCACATGGCAAAAACTTACTTTAAAATCTTGGCGTGCATGAGCAGCATCTATCCACTTCTTGTGTTTACTTGATGTAAATTCAAATTACTTCCTGTGATCTACGCGTGGCGTCATCGCGTTGCAAAACAAAGCACACGTGCTCGGCGCGCGGAGCCCCACCAGATTACAATGCAGTAGAAACCACAGTAAGTTATCTGTGTGATTATTAATCCAAATATAAAAGACTTTGCAGACCCAAAAATAAAATATATCCCTGAAACACAAACTGGAGTTTAGATAATCTTTGTACTGGAATGAAAAAATAAACATCTTAATGTGGCATGAATGAGAATGGACCATTGAGGTTTTTGTGGGCTCAGTCCTCCCATAATAACTCCCCAGGCTGGGATCAGAGATGGGCTAATTGCTCTCCAGGCTCTCCTGGAGAATGGGGGCTCTCTTCTGGAGTCACAAGCTATTAGGTCTACCTTCTCAACACAAAGCACCCCCGTCCCTTCCACTCTATTGTCTGAAGGGAGCAGGAATAAAGAAAGGGACATATGCTGGATGTCAGTCCAGCTGTCAGCATCTGTCGTTCCACAGCCAGATGCTCTGTGGACTGGGAGGACAATCCACCCCTCCCAGTCAACTGATCTTCAAGGAGGGAGGTGCTGTGTTGTAAATCTGCCCCCTCCTCTCTGGAGAGTTATGACCACTGGACTCACGAAGACCACATAGGCATTTTGGTTTTAGACAGAACTTCAGTTCCCAAAAACACCTGCGGCTATAATGACCCCTGTTCCATCTACAGGTTAGGATCACCTTGAGGATGCTTTTACATGTGCAGATGTTGAATCAACAGCTGTTTTACCTCTTCTTCTCTTTGCCACACTTGTCTTAAAGTTACATATTCGTGTTCAGAACTGCTGAGCTGCAGAGCTTCAGGTAATTTCTCAGATTTAGCTCCATGCTGATAACCTGATTATCAGACTGAATCGCTATTTTATTTGCTACGTGAACAACAAGACACAATACAGTACAAAGGACAACATCACATAACAAACAACATTTAGTCACACATAGGGCCGCAACTAGCGATTATTTTCATTATCAATTAATCTGTCGATCATTTTCTCCATCAATCGATTAGTTGTTTGCTCCATAAAATGTCAGAAAATGGTGAAAAATGTTGATCACTGTTTCTAAAGCCCAAGGTGACATCCTCAAATGTCTTGTGTTGTCCACAACCCAAAGATATTCAGTTTACTGTCATAGAGGACTAAAGAAACCAGAAAATATTCACATTTGAGAAGCTGAAATCAGAGAATTTGGACACTTTTTCTTAAAAAATGACACAAAATGATTAATCGATTGTCAAAATAGTTGGCGATTAATTTAATCGTTGACAACTACTCAATTAATCGACTAATCGTTGCAGCTCTAGTCACACAAAACAAAATGGGGCACCAGGAGACCACAGAAGCTTTATAACATACACAAGCACAGGTTGTTGATCCGGACTGATGAGGAATCAGCTCTCAAGGTGCTGAAGAAATTGGTTTGAAGTTGTCCTGTACAGCTGCAGTGAGTGTTTTTCTGGAGTGGAGTGATCTGTCAACAGATTGAGTAAGTGCTAAATGGATCATTTAGCTTTATCTTTCCAACTGGGCAGCATAATCTTCTTATCCACCGTTAATGCTATTAATAACGGTTTAGTCTGATATGAAGTGTAGAAAAAGTCACCCAACAGTGAGATGTTTGGACAAAGGGGGGGTGCTGAGGCCGAGGATCTGGGACGGCCTGCTCAGACGGACTGACAATAAGTATATAATATATATTGCATGTGGACAGTGAGATCTTATGAGCTCTATATAGGAACTTGTATTGGATTAACTGGGTTTTGGAGTTGGAAGTCATGTAAAATACGTTGTTTCATATTTTCTGAATTTTCCGTTTCGTTTTCACCTTATTTGAATTGTGGAAAATCTCAGAGTTGTGGGTGGTAGAGGTCTGGAATCAGGATTCTGTGTCGTATATCAAAATGAAAATGTGCTTTTATTATAATTTTATTGAGTTGATACAGTATGTACCGCATCAAGCTCACACACTGCTCAAACCTGGTTTGATCCGGACTAGGCCAAAAGTTTTTGGACCCTGATATGAGTCTTTTTTGTCTCGGGACACAAAAATTGTTTTAACAACCTGCACATGTTCGTACATACATACAATGCACCTGGATGTGCACATACTATATATTCATGTCCCTGCACAGATCCTTTATATGTGAACACAAAAGACCAGAAGTGGAAAAGGGTTTATATAATCCTGCATCCCATTTTCAGCAGTCAGTGTTTGGGTCTGTTCCCTATTCACGTTGGATCTTTTCAACTTCCTCCTCCTCCTACGCTGACTCTTCCTTCTCCTCTTCGATCTCCTCCCCTTTGAGTCCCTCCCCCCTCCTCCCCGCTCCTGACCAAAGCTTGACTCAGGAGAAACAGAGGCAGATGTTCCAGGAGCACACGACTGCCCTCAGCCCTACCCCCCAACACCTCCCATTTGTACTGGATCAGCAGTTAACCCCCGGAAAGAATTGACCATACAAGCACGCACACACACGTACAAAGAACACCGCTGCACAAATCTGTACTGGCTCAACAGTTGTCCAACTGAATGAACAACACACACACACACACACACACACACACACACACACACATATACACAACAAGTGCTGTCCAAATCCCCTCAGTGTCCCTGATAGTAGCCACCCTGGGGTCAGGCCTGGTGTCAGCGTCCAGGGCCCAGGGTCTCTCTGGGCAGCTGGCCTGGCTAATCCTGCTGCTGGAGGCCAGTGGCTCTCAAACTAAAGGCCAAGGACCCCCGGGGGGCCACAGGGCAGGGATCTCAGGGAGCAGGGAGTGTGCGTTTTGTTCAAAATGCAGGAGTTTTTGTTTGTTTGTTTGCTTGTTTTAAGTCCATTAAACATTAAACTTTAAATTTCATGGTAAAGCAAGACTTTAACCGCGACAACAACGTCATGTGGGAATTTAAAAGGTGGGTCATCACAAATATGATTCATCATCAAGAGCAGATTCATGATTACACACCCATTGTTTTATAACCAAGCACTGTTCAAAACTACAAAATGTAATTTAAATTCTAATTAAAAACACCAAATATTTTAATTACAAGGAAATGCATACAAAACATCTACAAACTTTCCACTCAGTGTAATAGTGTAGCCATCAATATCAGGGCTGCAACTAACGATTAGTTTCAATTAATCTTCTGATTGTTCTCTCAGTGAATCAATGAATTGTCAAATCTTTAAAATTGTGAAAAATGCATAATAATTTCCTAAAGCCCAAAGTGATGCCTTCAAATTGCTTGTTTTGTCCAACCAACAATCTGAAAAAAGATAAGACAACCCTAACTTTATTTATCCTAAGCAAAACTCTTGTGCAGCAATAAAATATAAAGACTGTAATGCAAAAATATTCAATGTAATATCACAAAAGACAAAGAAAAACAGCAAATCCTCACATTAGAGACACTAGAACCAAGTAAAGTTTGGTGACTTTGCTTGCAGAATGACTTAAACGATTAATAATTATCTAAATAGTTGTTAATCGACTAATTGTTTCAGCTTTCCTCAACATAAACACAAATTTAATCAAAGCAGTGGAACGAGCAGACGTGTGAAACATACAGAACGTGAAGTCAGAGTGGAAAAAATGTTTTTATCTAACAATGAAGTTTTCGAAGTTGACATTTAAGAGGATTGTTGAAAATATTGAAGACTTCATACATATTTTCCCACTAAATGGACTTCCTGTCTTTCACAAAAAGGTTAGTGAAAGCCCAGGCAGGTGGTCACAGTGTCACAATATCATATCATCATCATTGTGCTGTAACACAGGTGTAGTACAGGTTTGTGTCGCACATTGAGGCTAACAGGTGGTGTAAGTTGCCACATTCCTGACTGGGCCTGTAGGTATAGGCAGCCTCAGGTCTTTGTGTCTCAGATGGGGAGGGGGGGCGCACGTGAGTCTCGAGTTTCTGACATCACAGTGTTGTTGTTGCTGGGGGAGTCTTATCCATCAGCCACACGACTCTCCCTTTATCATTATAATCAGCACTGGAAAGATCCCCACCGCATCAGCACCTGTCTATCTATCTATCTATCTATCTATTTATCTATCTATCTATTTATATATCTATCTGTCTATCTATCTATCAATATGATGGAACGGATGCATAATGAATGTAATGCATCAGACTAATGAAATAACACAGCAGCACAGGAATTTGTCTAATTGAATACTGGTCTCTATTCAGCCATTCTTAAACCCTTTCAGCCTGAGCACAAATTAAATATCTCAGTCAGCGCCCTGGCTAATTATTAAAACCAGTATTCTTGTGGTGCACGTGGGAACCGGCGTCGAAGGAGTTACATTTGTTCTGGCTCAAATTGAATGATCCAGAGTCTCTGTGAACTCTGATTTCTATAACTGACCACACCAAAGGCTGCCATGCTATGTGCAACAGTGTGTGTGTTCATGTGTGTGTGGGTAGTTGGTGTGATGGCAATATTGTGGAGGTTCCCACGACGGCCGTCCATCCATTTCTTGGCACGCACACACACACACACACAGAGGCCATATGGCCACCTCATACCCTTTGCATGCCTCCACTGTGATTTGGCCCATCATGCAACTAGTAGCTTCACCTATAAAGGCATGTGGCCTGTAGATCAGAGGATGGATGGAGAAATAAAGGAGGAAGAGAGGGAGGAAGGACAGATAGATGTGAAGGACAGATTGATAGAGTGAGGAGGAAGAAGAGGAGGGTATAAAAGGAGAAATTAAGAGGCTTTATAGAAAGATAGAGATGAGGGAAGCCATTTGGTAGCTGGTTGGTGTTGTGGTGTTTGGTGAGCAGATGGCCGGGACTCGAGGAGGGGCGTGTCTTGTCCTCGCGACCCTTCACAAATCACACGGTTTCTCCCCCGAGGGGCTCGCGACTCGCCGTTCAATAAGAATCAATGGGAATTACTTCGCGAGAGAAAGGGATGAATGGGCGGCGGGGCGCGAGACCTCTTCCTTTGTTGTCCCCCTGCGTGTCACAGAGCTCCTGGTCTCACACACACACACACACATATACACGCGCGCACACGCAGTTACACATACACACATAGACAATAGGAAAGCACTTCAGTTAAACAATCGACCTCCAGTTAAACAATTTTTTAACCTCACACACGCGCGTGCGCGCGCACACACACACACACACACACACAAAGAGGGCTCGGATGGGAGGAGTTTCTACTTTCTGCTGTTTCCTTAAGACACAATTAGAGCATCTCCTGGTATAAATTATGTTTTAGGGGAAAACGTCGTCTTGATGCTGGTGAAGGAGGGATGAGGAGGAGGGGGGTCACTTTCCATCTCACCATGCCTTTCAGTCACGCTTTGCTGGCGTAATCGGAAAATGTGTGCCACGTCATGGTGATGAATGACTGATAGTATATTGGCCTAATACAGAGAGGGAGAGAAAGAGCACCGGGGACCTCTGAAAGTCGGGATGAGTGTAAATAAAAGGCCTCAAGAGAGGGATTTTACGCCACGCCACATAGGAGCATTGTACGCCATTGAGAAGGGGGCTGAAATCAACTGGTTAAATGAAATGAGCAGCTCGGAGCAGCGTCCTATAGCTAAACACACATACGGGTACGTGGAAAGACTGTGGCAGGCAGGGATAATAGCGTTAAAGCTTAAGGTTAAAGGCCCCTCAATCAGCCTCAAGGGGTGTAAAGAGCACATCATGGACACGCAGCCGCATTAGACATGAGGCTCCTCATCTATCTGCACACACTGACCCAGAGAGAGTTACAGCCAAGGCAGGCAGGGTCATCAAACTTATGCAACGATGGTACAGCTCTGCGCACAGCCATGCATCAGCCCCGAGTGTCACAGTGGACTAAAAGTTGTCCACATAGGGATAAGTTAGTTGTGTGAATGGAGGCCTTGTTTGGGGACAGCATGCAGAAACCAAAACAGTGATTCTGTGCAGAGGGAGCAGCTTCAATTAGAGTTGTTAATTAAGACCCCCACCTCACCCCACTCCTCCCTCCTGTGTGTGTGCTCATATGTGTAAACACTAGAAGTGGTGCAGCACTCTGCATTATAGCCACTTGTTCCTCAGTGGGCTTCACTACCTGCTCCAGCACATTAATAAAGAAATCATTCAGAGAGGAGACCCCCCCCCCCCC
>NTHP01000224.1:132929-195543 GCA_003416845.1 Oplegnathus fasciatus | reverse complement strand
CCCCCTCTCTCTGGATCTATCAGCTAACTGATCTGTGCAATGAAGAGACTCCCTTCCCAGCCTTTCATTTCCCTTTTTTGTGATCAGATAGATAGATGATAGATAATTTTGCATCATAGAAATTCCACCTAATTAATGACTCTGTAGCAACATCAGAGCACATTTGGGGACTTGCTTATGGCGTCTGTTTAAGTTTAACAATACTCGTGGTATACCAACATCTCACAGCCAGAGATAAGCTCATAATAACATCCTGCCAACAAGTGCGAATTCTTTCCCCACATTTTTCTGCGGATGCACACAGATATGCAAATTAGACAGTGTGTGCAGCATGCGCAGAGTCAGTGTTTGTGTTCCCACACAGAGAACACTTTCAGGGATTGTGTCCACGGTGGCTGCAGTCTAGATAATGTTTTATCTCTTGTGATTGTATGCAGGGGATGTGATATTTTATCATCAAACATATTGTGAGATTACTGTTTATGCAACCGGCCGTGCTCTCTCTCTCTCTCTCTCTCTCTCTCTCTGGTGCTGTATTATTGTGGGAGAGCAGGTGCTGCCGGCCCAATTACCATACAGCTGAAAGCACAAAGAAAAAACTTTACTCCCTCTCTGCCTCCCCTCCGCCTCATCCTCCTCCCCCTCCTTCTCCCCACAAAGTCCCTTAATGACAGCCACGCGAGTGACACACCACCAAGTCTTTTTTTTTNNTTTACTGCCTCTACCAAAGAGCAAGTAAGGGAAATACAGAGGCATGCGGTGAAGAAAAAGGTTTAGGTGTGTTGGCCTGCAGCCAGCGTGTGCGTGTTTTGGTGCGTCTTTGCGCACTTGGTTTCCCTCCGAGAATATTTCACCTGCAGGCACACAGAGCTGAAGCACATGAAGTCATTTAAAGTGATTCAAAATATAATTTAGGAGTATAAATATAGACAGTCAAAGGGAATTTGGGAAGTGATCACTATGAACAGAGCCGGATTTATGGGGTGGACTGTAAATGTGGACTGTAAATGTATGCGCCTAACCTTATTCTTGGCATCAAAGTGATGTTTTTAGTTATATTAGTCAGCTATTTTTCCAAGGGAAATAGCACAAATTGATCGATCAAATGCCCTGCCTGACATTTTTATTTACCATTAAAAAGATACATCAGGTTACCAGCATTTATAGCAATTAAACATTATGTAAGATGACATAATATATAATTAAATGATGCACATGGAGCCGAACTTGTAGAGGTATGATGTGGGGAAGATAAACAAGAAATAAAGATAAGGTAATAGGAACAGATCGACTTGTTTTGGGTGGTGTGAACATGTGAAAACCACGGCAGGGGTAACACCATAGGAATGTGGCGGAGCAGATGGTCGTTGTAACGCAGTTGGGACGGCTGGCTGCCGGCTGGCCATGCAGGGAACAGGCCAGCCAAGGCTTCACCATAACCCCCCAAATACGAGGAGCCACCGTCGGAGCGGCCGCTACGCGCATAAATCACTTGAGGCTGCGATGTGGAGGATTTCGTGGAGAGGTTAAAGAATTTGTCGGAATGTAAATGGGCCCTGTGTTGTGCTGTGTTGTGGAGGAGGGAGGCATCAGGGGAAGCAAGGGGTTGTTGCACATTTAACAGCTCACTAGCCATTTGGTCTGTCCCTTTGAGAGAAAGAGAGGAGGGGGGTTGAGGGTAAGGGGGGGCGGGTTTAGAAAAGTTGTGTGCACCCCCTCCTCCTCCTCCTCCTCCTCCTCTTTCTTTGTGATGGCCCCGGGGCGGACTTGTGGTGGTGGTGGAGGGAGGGGAAGAAGAGGAGCAGAGGGGCTCATTTGCATCTTATTACCCTTCGCCTGCTGGCCCGGTATAAAACCCTGCGCAGGGCAGGAGACCCATCAGACATACGCACTGTTACACCGAGAGAGAGGCAGAGAGAGACGGAGACTCAGGATCAGCATATCATTATCAATCAAGTGGGAAAATAAACAAGGCCAACCGAGAGCTGCCTCTATCTCGATTGATTGGAATTAACTCTCTTATATTTCCATCCGGGATTTCATTCACGCTTCTCCAAGAGGATCCTTCTGCTGAGGATTACTTTACACTGTAAAACTATTTTTTTTTGCCTTCTGTCAAAAGCTCGTGCCTCGTATGGGAAAATAGAGGCGCAGAAGACCAGACAGACGCACCACCAAAGGAAAAGTTTCACTTCACCTTCCCTCCTGCGCGTCAAGAGTTCACCTTGACTGTGACATAACGGAAAGCTTTTTTAAAACGTTCTCCATGATTGTTTGAGCCGGGCGACACGGACCTGTGGAGCTTTCACTGCTTGTTGAAGGGCTGTCAGCACAATGGGGCGCCTGTGTCTGCTCCTGGTTGTCACTCTCTCCCTGCTCACCTGCCAGGTAGGTCCAATAATGGCACATCGTGATATTAAAGGGTATTAAAACGCGCGCTGTGTGTGTGTTTGCATACTTCTGGGGCTTTAAAAAAGTTTTACATGTTCGAAGTTACCTGCCTCACACACTTGGCTGATTATGTGTGTGTGTGTGTTTTATAGGTTTTGTGCTCCGGAGTGTTTGAGCTGAAGCTGCAGGAGTTCCTCAACAAAAAAGGGGTACCGGGGAACGCCAACTGCTGCCCCGGCGGCTCTGCGCAGGGCCAACCCCAGCAGTGCGAGTGCAAGACTTTCTTTCGGGTTTGTCTGAAGCACTACCAGGCCAACGTCTCCCCCGAGCCCCCCTGCACCTACGGCGGCGCCGTGACTCCCGTCCTCGGCTCCAACTCCTTCCAGGTGCCGGAGACCAACGCGGACAGCTTCACCAACCCGATCCGCTTCCAGTTCGGCTTCACATGGCCGGTGAGTGTTTACAGGCATATTATTATATTATTTGTACTACTGTATCTATCACTACCACAGTAGGATATTAACTCTATATGCATTTAATTTATAGTTTTTGTGTGGTATTTGTGTCTATATTATGATTAATGTCACATTTTGAAGGAGTAATAGAAACCACGGGCAGACTGTGAAGTTATTATAGTCTTATTCCATCGGGACGTATTAGCTTTGAAGAGTGCAAAACGCAACAGATGCTCCCAAACTCAACACTTGTGAGGGTCTTTGTCAGCAGTGTGTGAGAGGGGCTATTGTAGTATTTCTGTGCTCTTTGGTAGGATAAAACGGGGAGGGGAGGAGGGCGTGTGTGTGTGTGTGTGTGTGTGTGTGTGTGTGTGAGGAGAAGGAGGGGGGGGTGTTTTCACCAAACGCTTCTCTCCTCCGACCAGGCGTGGTGGGAAATTTAACATCCTCTGAGCTGGCACATCATTGGCAGCGCAGCGTGAAATTCCGCCTCGTTTGGTTTTACGGCGGTGTCAGAGTGTGATAGTAGCAGGGGTGTGAAAAGGGAGCAGGTAGTAGCCCTTATTAGGCCCCTAATCAACACGGGAATTAGGCTGTGAAGTTTATTGGGAGGCCTCCTAATGGCCCTCCGCTGCCCTGCGGAGGGAGGGAGGCCTCCAGGCCGAGCAGCTGTTGACTCTCTCTCCGTCTCTCCTCAGGGGACGTTTTCACTGATCATTGAAGCTCTGCACACTGACTCCCTGGACGACCTGACAACAGGTGGGTGGCAGCCAGAGAAGGCAGCAGTGTAACTCAAAGACAGGCCAGAAGGCTGATACTGGTTTTCTCTCAGTAGCATGTTTTTTTTTTTATGCTGACACTCTTGTAAGAGCAAATTATATACACTTATTCCTACATATAGAACTTCCTTCCCAAATAGATGACATGTTATTTGATTTGTTTAGTCTTCAATTCTAAACCGAAATGTGGCCATAAAACCTGTAGATTTGATGATACATAACTTGATTTAAAGACTCTCTGTGTCTCACAGCTGGAGGTTTATTTATCATCACATAAGGAAAAGGCCACCCACAGTTTATGCAGGTGCTAGCTGAGATTTGCCCCTGTAGTTGGGGTATTTCCTGTTGTTATCTTTATGTCCCGCTCTTATCACTGCACTAATGATGACTAACTGGCTACAGCACTGGACTCTGTTGGTGGTGGAGATAATGAACAAGCTGACAGTCACCAGGTGTAACCTATACTCACTTTACTGTCTTGGAAGCGTTAAGTATTTTACTATAAAAAAGTATTTCATTTCAGGCAGTAAACCACCTCCTTAAAACAAAATATTTGGTCAAAAATATGTGTGACTGTCTTGCTATAGAAGGCTAAACAAATAAATCTTCATTATAAAAAGAACACAAAGATCTAAAATCATGTAAACAAATGAGATAAAACATGGTGTCACCCCTTCTCTTCTGCTCTACTGACTCTTCTGCAGAACATCATGTTAGGCTTTGATCACAACACAAACAGTAACAACATTTATTGACTTTTGCAGACAACCCGGAGCATCTGATCAGCAGGATCACCACCCAGCGTCACCTCACTGTGGGAGAAGAGTGGTCCAAGGACATGCAGACAGCTGGCAGGACTGAGCTGCGTTACTCCTACCGCTTCCTGTGCGATGAGCACTACTACGGCGATGGCTGCTCTGTCTTCTGCCGGCCCCGGGACGATGCTTTTGGGCACTTCACCTGCGGCGAGCGCGGGGAGATCATATGCAACTCTGGCTGGAAGGGACAGTACTGCACCGAGCGTAAGTTTGCTTATCAATCCAACACTTATCATTCAGGCCGTGTGGAGCGACATGAGCAAATGCCATAAATGGGGGGATAAGAGGGTCAAAGAAAACAGCGGTTCATCTTAGCAGTACTGCACTAGTTAATAGGGACAGATAAGCTGAAGGACCAGAACAGTCATTAGTGTAAACTGATCTTTACATAGGGCCTCAGGTCCCACAATACTGCCTGAGCAATAATAATGCATGCTTTACATTATTTTGGCTTTGAGAGGAATCACCATCCGCTTAAAAATGATTATTTAACTGTCAAATCCAAGGAGCTGTAAACTTTGATGAGGCAAAGACTTTCTGAAAAGTTTATAAATTACTTTTCAAAGTTAATCACTTGCCTATCTTTATTGTTTAGGGACTGTTTTCCACCTCCTAATGCAGGGCCCGTGTGCAACAGGCGTCAGTTAGTTATCCCATAGCACCAGAGGCCTCCATTCTAATGAGCCGCAGTGGCTCCTCAGTAATTCACACGCCGCGTGCCTTCCATTAGACCACTGGGGCCTCCTCGCCCCAAACCTCCTCCCCGATTGGCCAAGTGGGGGTCCTGTATTGTTGCGGCCTGGGCTGGTGATTGGCCGAGCGGGGTTGTGTATTGTTGTGGAGGGGGCAGCTGCTCGGTGAGAGGAGACAATGGAGCAGCTGTCTGGTGGTTAGCTCCACACAGACCAGCTGGCCCTGGGGGGAGGAGGAGGAGGAGGAGGAGGANNAGGAGGAGGGGAGCGAGGAGAGACGGGAGGAGCGGAGGAGGGAAAAGGAGAGTGCAGGAGAGGAGAGGAGAGGAGAGGAGAGGAAGAGGAGAGGAGGAGACGAGAGGGGATAGGTTGCTGGAAGAGGAAGGGAGAAGAGGAGGATCAGAAGTAGGAGGGGAGAGAGGAGAAGGAGAGGGGCCAAGGGTGAGAAAAGGGACTTCTGACCCACAGTCAAGGGGAGAAAGGAGGCTTTGTGTGGGACGCTTTTGTGTTGGAGAGCAACCATGTTAAAGGAGAGGGCTTGTTGGCTGGTTCCCCTGTTTGGTGACCAAAGCTGCCGTAGCTCCCTGTGAGCTGTTAAAGCTGGAAAGTAACTTTTTCAACAACTTTTGCGGTTTTGAAGAGACCAACACATTTTGGCCAGTGGTCAGGAATGACCCGGTGACCCCGATTACCCTCAAGATTTGATCCTTTCCCACTTCGGCAGCTAAGTTTGGTCCAGAGTGTCTTTAACCACCAAACATGAGCCACGGTCCTCTTTCTTTATTAGACCTCTATGACAGAAAGGTAAAACTAGAAGGGGAGAATGAAAGAGCCTGTAGACAGACAGACAGACAGACAGACGGGCAGGTAAACAAATTGGAAAGACAGGCAGCGACCAGACAGAATGAAAGACAGGCAAACAGTTAAGAGGGTCGGGGCGCCAGGCAGGCAAGCAGGCAGCTGTTTAAAAAAAGGCCCTCTGTGAATGGGAGACTGATGGAGGGCAAACATGTTTCCAACACTGGATTTCCCATGATTCACCTGTCACTATTTGTTTCCCCCCCGCAGCGATCTGTCTTCCTGGCTGTGATGAAGAACACGGCTTCTGTGATAAACCTGGAGAGTGCAAGTAAGTTACCAAAACAATGAAAATTCAATGCAAAACCTTTTCTGATGGTTGTTCTCTCTGTTTGTGTTATGAACAGTGTTTAATGAATGTTGTGCTCCCAGGTGTCGCGTGGGCTTCAGTGGGCGTTACTGTGACGACTGTATCCGTTACCCAGGCTGCCTCCATGGCACCTGCCAACAGCCCTGGCAATGTAACTGCCAGGAGGGCTGGGGTGGGCTCTTCTGCAACCAGGGTGAGTTTACTGAGAGATTTACTACGCTGTCGGGTCAATCAGCCCTCTTTGTTTCACACTGAAACTGTGCTGTTTCTAAATGTTGTTTCTTGTTGGTGTTTCCAGATCTGAACTACTGTACGCACCATAAGCCCTGTCTTAATGGAGCCACCTGTACCAACACCGGCCAGGGCAGCTACACGTGCTCCTGTCTGCCTGGATACACAGGTGCCAGCTGTGAGATCCAGGTCAACGAATGTTCTGGAAACCCCTGTCGCAACGGAGGCAGCTGCACTGTGAGTACCAATCAAGAGAAGTGTTGATAGAGACAAGTATATTCGTGGCAACAAGCCTGTGTGTAACCACTGTTTACATTATCTCCAATACAGGACAACGATAACGGCTATAAGTGCACCTGCCCACCTGGCTTCTATGGCAACAACTGTGAGTTAAGTGCCAACACCTGTGCAGATGGGCCTTGCTTCAATGGCGGGCGTTGCACCGACAACCCTGAAGGTGGCTACTTCTGCCAGTGCCCGATGGGATACGCTGGCTTCAACTGCGAGAAGAAAATCGACCACTGCTCCTCCAACCCCTGTTTAAACGGTACGTTGTCTTCTGTGTTTGCAAGTTCACCTACACCCACAATTAAACCTAAACCTAGAATTAAAAGACTGAAGACTAATCCTCACTCTTTGTCTCAACCCACCTCCCCCCTGCAGGTGCAGAATGTGTGGATCTGGTGAACTCGTACCTCTGTCAGTGTCCTGAGGGATTTTCAGGTCCTAACTGTGAGGACAGCAGCAGCATCTCTGGATACTGTCTGTCCTTCCCCTGTCAGAACGGTGGGACGTGTCAGGAAGAAGTGAACGGCTACACCTGTACCTGTCCTCCAGGTATGTCAGCACTCAACACATGTCCTGTGTTAACATTATTTTTTTTTATGTCGTTTTTCATGTAGTTTTGTTCTAGACTCTTAAACTCTGCTTCTTCTGCAGGATATACTGGTGAAAACTGCAGCTCCCCCATCTCCCGCTGCCATCACAACCCCTGCCACAATGGAGCCACCTGCCATGAGCGTGGTGGCCGCTATGTGTGCGCCTGTGTGCCTGGTTACGGTGGTCACAACTGCCAGTTCCTCTTACCAGAGGGTCCCAGGGTTCATCCTGTGGTGGATGGACCGGATCGGCATTATTCTTCCCTAGAAAATGAAAACGTCATAGACGAGGAGAATGATGACAGTGGATTCCCCTGGACGGCCGTGTGCGCTGGAGTCTTCCTCGTTCTTGTGATGCTTATTGGCTGCTCAGTGCTGGTGGTCTACGTTCGGGTTAAACTGCAGGAGCGGCACAGTCACCACGGTGACAGTGTACACAGCGACAGCCACGAGACCATGAACAACCTGACGACCACCAACAATTGTCTCCGCAGTGACAAGGAACTGGGCGCTATGATGACAACGTCAATTAAAAACACCAACAAGAAGGTGGATTACCATTCGGACCTTGCTGGGTCACTGGGTGGTCTTAGTGGAATCAGCGGGCTCAACGGATCAGAGAAGAACGGCTATAAGACTCGTTACCCCAGTGTGGAGTACAACCTGGTCCATGAGCTCCGGCCTGAGGAGCTGTTGCTGTGTAAAGCAGAGGAGCGTGATGAGCCAGAGGTTAAATGTGAAATACTGGATGAGTCTGACTCAGAGGAAGGATACAGGAAGAGACTAAATAGGTACATGGCTGTCGAAATGTATACTCACATGTATACTTACTTAGTCAAACTGCTCAAACATTTTGTATCGTGCATGCCTTAAACTTAAAAATGCACTTGTTTCAGCCTCAATGCAATGAAAGCTTGTGTTGTATGAAGGACAGTATCTCTAAATCTGTTTGTGTTCTCCCTCCCACAGTGACGCATCAGAAAAGAAACGAGTAGAAGAGTCACCGAGCTGCAGCGAAGCAACGTATCAGTCATCCAGCGAATTGAACTATCACGCAGCAAGTGATCTGAAATACCAGTCGACCAGTGACGTCAAATACCAGTCGACCACTGATGTCAAATACCAGTCGACCAGTGACGTCAAATACCAGTCGACCACGGATGTCAAATACCAGTCGACCAGTGATGTTGAATGCCACAGTCCCAGTGACAGCAGGTACCAGTGTACCACCGACACCAAATACCAGTCCGTCTACATGATGTCGGACCAAAAAGATGAATGTATCATCGCTACAGAGGTGAGTACACAAAAAAGAGATTCACCTGCCTGGCAAATATATACAGAATAATTGTAACATCCTGCACACATGTAAAAACACACTAAACGGTGACTTTTTTCTTTCTGTATCACAGGTATGATACCAGTCCAGACCACATCAGATTGGACCCTGTTTCCTCTGGTTGATGGCGGTCCACATACACCAGCCCTGAGCAGTAGAGCTCAGCTTGTCTCCGGGAGGTTTTACTCCTGCTGTTTGCTGCTGTTCCCTGGGATTTACCGGAGGACTTTGAGCCAAGGTGCTACTGAGCCAGAGCGGAGTCAGTACGGACTTGGCGAGGACTTAGTACTACAGTAGTACTACGGGTGAATACTGGACATTTCTGACCTTCCATGGATGTAGGTCTAATGCTGACTCAGTGCTGCGGATGAAGTACCAGAAGACAGTGCTAGTACTAGTACAAACTGTGTACAGAAACAGTGCTGAATGAGTACTCATGCAGTCAAATGGTGACTGCTGGAGAACTGATGAAGAGTGGAAGATTTACTGCTCGTACCGGGATGAACTCTCCTGATAAACTATGGAGTATTGACTTGGATGTTGACCGATGATATTGTAGTACCGTGGAGTACTGATTGAATGAACAGTGTAGTACCTTTGGAGTACTGAGAACTTTTGAAGTACTGTTGTAGTACTGTTATGTGCTGTGGTTTTACGATGCAGTGTAAAAGCTGTCGTGGATATTGGACAGTTCATGTTCTGTGCAGTGCTGCAGAGTAAAGGATGAAGTACTAGCAACAGTAGCAGTACCTGTACTTCATTAGTACTGCGGCTGCTGCTGTAGTCTATTTATTGTTAAAAATTCATTCAAAAAATCATAATTGGAGCTTTCCACACAAAATAAAACAAAACCAAATATTAATATATAAAAGCAACAAAATTAAAAACAGCATGACTTTTACAGCAGCTGTACATCTTACATACAACTCTGCAGCACTGACAGAAACAGTGTTGGCTGAGCTGGTTCTCAGCAGGAAATAGAGAACTGAAGACTCCAGTAGTGACTGCAGATCGATCCAACATGGATCCTGTTGGGCCATACTGGCCCCCTGACCCCTGAAGGTTGTGATACACAGGGCAATGTTTTGGGCAGGGCAACTTAGGAAACACAACAATCAGAATAAGAGAACAAAGGAAGAGACAGTGAAACAAATAAGACAAAACAGAAGGGAACGTAATTATTCAATTACATCACGTTTCCTGGATTAGTTGTTTGAATTTAGTGCTTCTCAATATTGCAGCAGCTCCTTCGGCCACATTTTACTGACAAAATTATCTTTAAAAAAAGTTACAAAATTGTCCCAATGACGCTGTTGTGTTTCCGAGTAAGCCGAGCTATAAAGGACTAGTCTTAACTGCCAAGACCTCATTGCACTATGGAGGTGTGCGTGTGTGCGTGTGTGTGTATGAGTGTGTGTGTACAGAAGAGGTGATGCCTGTGCGTGGTGTCAAATGTATGCACTGCCCACTCCCGCTCCCTTCACGCCCAGTCTTCCACTATTAGCCAATTGAAGGACACCATCACCCTGCCTGCCGTTGGTTAGGATCATTTGTTTTTATTTTATTTGTTATCTAAAGAAAGATGTATGCTTTTAATTTAATTATGTAATTATTTGTGTTCCACTCTGTTGTGATTCTTTTTGTTAAACCTGTTATAATTTAAGTTGGATTGTTTTTATTTGGCAGATAATGTATGTATGTAAGTATGTATGTATGCATGTATGTGTTAGGCACTTGAGACCCCTGTGACTGTGTTGTATTTAAGAGAAGAGTCGTGTGTACAGAGCCTGTCATTTTTATTACTGGAAAACAGCGCAATATTTTTCCAAAATAAAAGAGGGATGAAATATAGCACATCTGGTGTTGAGTGATTTTATATTAATGCGTGGTTTAAATGCACAAATAAGCACTTGGATCACTTTCCTGCTGTGTGTTGTGATGCTGGCAGTGGCTTCACCTCACAGCAATAGATGTTCCTATTTAGTGTGCACAACTAATGCTTTAACTTTATATAGGGGATGTTTGCATCGTCACTAAAGATGGAAAAGCAAAAAACTGCTCTCACAACAGCCATTTTTACATTTGCAGCTCCCTTAAAGGGCAATCTAACAAATTCAAGCTGAGGGATTCGTTGTCGCTAAGTGATAGTGTGTTGCTATTTGCATATGTGTGTGTGTGTCTGTGAGTGTGTGTGTGTGTTCGTCTGACGCAGCAGAAGACTGTCTCCTTGTGGAACCACTAAATGAGACAAAGACACACCCCATAATCATAGACCGCTTAGCTAGCCTCCTCTGAGGCCAGAGCCATCTCTTTGTGTGTGACTATTTGTGTGTGTGTGAGAGTATTTTTATGTGTGTGTGTGTTAGAGAGAGAGAGAGAGAGAGAGAGACAGAGACAGAGACAGAGAGAGAGAGAGAGCATGTGTGCGTCCATATGTGCATGGCTGCATGCGTGTATTCATATTAGTCTGTGTCTTGATGTGTTTGAGAATTCATGTTTTTTTCTAAGAGCCTCTGTACATGAGTATCAGTGCTTGTGTGTGTGTGTGTGAGTGTGTTTTAAGCAGAGGGGTATTTATAGCCAGAGAGAGAAACCACCAGTCTGGATTTAGTCCCGGTTGCCCCTGCCTGACTACTCTGTGTGTGTGTGTGTGTGTGTGTGTGTGCATGTGTGTGTATGTCATTTAGCGACCACTGGGAGTGTAGAAGTAGTCATCAAAGAAACTCATCTGGTTCGCAGTCTCATATAAACACACACGCACACACAAGATGGAGAAATTGGATGACAGATGATCAGAAATTTACTAGAATTACAGAGGACAAACTGTATTAAGTGTCAACATGGAGCACATTAACACACACACACACACACACACACACACAAACACAGGGCATGGCCTTGCTGACTAGAGTTAGAGATGTATAATGAAGGAAAAAAGAAAAGAAAGTGGAGTTAAGTTCATTTATTCCTCCATACATTGATAGAGAGTCACTTTATATGTAAGTTTCCTCCACATCCCAACATGTTGGAGCAGCGACCTGCCCGGTGCTTGTAGTCACAGGGACCGTCGCCCCTCCAAAGACTGCGACTGTGACTGCTCAAAAAGTATTTGCTTGTATTACACATGCGGCCGGCAGTTGTTAGCACATACCATGCTAAGCTTTTTAACTTAACTTTTTTTCAGTGCCACAATAGCTTTTCGCTGAGTTGGAAAATCACAGGAGACAGGCTTAAAGCTGGTCCTTTGTTGTTGTTAGGCTGTCCTCCGGCCCCGAACAGTCGCACACACTCACATCCTCCCTCTCTGCATCTCTCTGGTGTCAATAGTCAGACAAAGCCCTGGTCACTGGCTGCCATATGCTGCCCTGCTGCACATAAAGAGCAGCACTCTTTGAACTTCTGAGGGGGAAATCGAAACTTCTTCATGGTAAAATGTATATAGAAGTGTTTATTAGATCAGTCACATGTTCTCATGGACCTGTTTTTACTTTGTCATAGAACAGCCAGTTTCCATCTTCCTCTTATCTCCTGGGGATATTCAAGTTGTTCCATAATTTATGTTGCAGGATTTAGGGCCTCCATTATCTGGTAACACAAACATGAATGATGTTTAAGGCCGACAACAACAAAAGCGACACAAAATGTGTTCACAAATTTTAAAATACACTAAGTACACATGTGTGTCGGATGATATATTGTCTCTTTTGCGCTCCCCCTCTTTCTCCCCTCTCACACACACTTTTTATTCTGACAGGGAGTAGGCAGGACCGTAGCTAATCCAGAGAACAGGCTGTTTAAGTGTGTCTCTGCTATAATCTGATTAATCTGTCCATTCATTCGCTCCTCTCTCCTCTCCTCTCCTCTCACAGGTCTGTTTGAATGTATATGTGTGTGTCAGCGTGTTCATGTGTGTGAGCATGCATGTCGATGTCCGTTGGTTTGTGAGTGTGTGTGAGAGAGAGAGTTGCTGGGAAGAGGGAGACAAGAGGGGGAAGAAAAGAGCTTGCACTTGGCCACTGACCCTTCTTTTGTCCACACACTGGTCACCTGTCATACACACACACACACACACACACACACACACACACACACACACACAGCAGTTCTTTGCTGAGAGCGGTTGAAACTGGAGAAACTGGGGCACCCTCGTGGCCTAGGGGGGTTAAGGTGCCGAGTGTGGACCAAAACCTCCTTGGTTCGAGTCCAGCTGGGGACTTTTGTTGCATGTCGTTCCCCTTCTCTCTCCCCTGTTCATTTCCTATCACCTCTCTGTAATGAGGGCCTAAAACTGATAAATATTTCTTCATATATTTGATTAGGCGTCAGCAACATCATACATAAACAGACATCTATATACAGGGGTGTAGTAGGGAGGAGAATAATTAACTACCCAGAGCCCCAACATGGGGAGGGACCTCATTAAGCCTGGAATTAAATGTTTGTTTTTATGTGCAATTTTGAATTTTTACTTTATTAAACTTATAAAAGTTAATGATTATTAGTGGCTGAATAAAGGGTTTGACATACAAGTCAACTGTTTAACAGTAGTTTAATATTGGTTATCTTGCTCATAGATGAAGCAGCATCCGCCCTCCTCCATCTTCTCATGTCACTGAGGATGTGAGAGAGAGGTGAGCTCATAAAGTGGTGAAGTCTTCAGTTGTTGGTTATTATGGAGTACAGTCATCCTTCCTCAGTGTGGAGGCCAGAAAAGATGTTTGTCTATGTTTGTATCGATAGTAAAGACTTAAACAACCATGAAATAATGTTCTATAAAACTCTCTCCAAGCAAACATCACAGAAAAAGTATCACAGGTTTCTTGGCGTAATATTCGATTAAAAGGTAAAAGGTTACAAAGGTAATTAATCACTACTAAAGATGCATGTGTTTAGTTGTTATTCAGTTATTTATGCATGTGTGAGAATTGATGAATGAAGAAGTGACACCAAATATGCACAGGGCCTATAATTTTCTGGCAGTGTCTCTGTCTATATAACATGTAACACGATCATGTAACATGTAACAGTGTCCATGGTATTCACACATTTAAATTCTCATATTGTGGAAAACTTGATTCTGAACATCTAAATTTGATTTGTTGTTTGCTTTATTTGCTAAAGGTTCTAACGTAAATGCCTCTTGAACACTTAATACACAACATGAATGCATTCAAGTCTTTTTTTGCGAGTAAATTGAATCGTTAAAATACAAAGTGCATTTCAAGCCTCTTCTTCTCTTCATGTTTTCACCCTTTTCACTGATTTGTAGTTTCTGTCCCAACAAAAGAAGCAGCATCATAACAGTGAGTCACTGACTTTACACTCGCTCTCCACTCGCTCTTTTATTAGCATTTCAATTTGTCACCGGGACAAATCCCCACACACGGAGCATCACTGACTAGTGATTTTTTGGGCTAAATCTTGTGGGAAAACAGAGATTTCTCTCTCAGCCTTCCTCCATTGTTGAGTTTGAACAAACGAAGTGACCACAGCAGCCCGAGTCACACAATGACAGACAGCTTATTCAGCTACTTCATCTGTCGCAGCTCCCCAGGGACCAGGCTCTGATCTTTTCCCAGAGCTCCATCTCTCTCTTTCACTTACTCTTTCTCCCCCTCTTTCTTCCTCTTTCCCCGATTGTCTCTCTCCTCTGACTCTGTTAATATCTGCACAACATGACTCTATTAAATTTCATAACATTAATGGTCATAATATTTTTTATCTATAGTTTTGTGGGTGCAGTTGAAAGTCAAAGCAATTAAAATAGAGCACATGTCTCAGTTCCCTTTGAGTAGATGTTAGAGCATTGTTTTTGTTTTTATTTTGTTTATTGTCATTTCTCCCTGGGGGTTAAAGCGGTTGTAAAGACCGAGTCATTCCTTCAGAGACACCAGCTCCCATCAGCGCCTTCTGGTCATTACTGGTGCATCGTGGGAACAGCTTGGCGAGGACAATGATTGGCTAGAACAATGAAGCTGGGGGGGGGCAACACAAAGGACACGCCCACTGCATGATGGGAAAGAGCAGCGGAGGAAGCAGATGTTGCCACAGAGGACACACAGGAGGGGAGAGAGAGAGAGAGAGACACAGCAGATGTCTCTCTATCTCTCTCTCTCTCTGTGATGAGTTGGGTTTGTATTCAGCTCTTCAGCAGCAGGTAAGAAGAGACAACAGCTTTACCTGCTTTTGACAGAGCGATGCTTTGTTCAGTCGTCCAGAGCACAGCAGGACGCTCAGACCTTTGCACTTTTCTATTGTGGTCCAGCCTCTCTGTTGTGGTGGTGTGGGATACTTCCCGACACTTTTGGGATCAGGCTTCTGCCCGACAACCACAATGTTCTCCTCAAACATTTCTCCTTAACCCTCTAAACGCTCGATTTCCCAATTAAATGTCCCTTCATGTGAAGAAAAAACACGATAACCGCACTATATGACAATATCACACACAGACGGTTGACAAGTTAAAGGCAAAGGCTGATTAAAGGAGTAGAGAATCATAAAAAATCATGATGATGATGCTTCAATGCAGGGTACAAGAGCTAAATGAGTGGTTTGATGAGTAACAGTGACTAGATGTAAAACCAGCTGAATACTTGTGGGAGATTTTAGAGCAATGTGTTGTCATCAAAATGCAAAACGAGGAAATATTTCTTAGAGGAAGAGTAGATCCTGTGCTAATGAGCACCTTAATAATACTTTATGTTTGTAACTGACCTGTATGTATTCTGTTTCTGCATATTCCAACACCTGATTGAAGCTATATGCCGCTCACAATGAGTAAAACATTCAAACTCAAGGCAGCATGTTTTTGAGTACGGCTGAACCATCAAATGGAAGCCTGTAAACGTCTTGTGCATGATTTCCCTGCAGTTTTACAGTAACATGTTTGGTATCTTTAAAATTGGTACTTTTAACATCAAGTTCTGTGTGTGGGAGCAACGCTTGGCCACAAAACATGAGTTTGTAAAGATGGGTACTGCAGAGTAACAGTACGATTTACGGGTATGAGACTCAAGATCAAACAATAACTCTGAGCTGGGAAACTAGAAGAACAGACTTCTGCAGGATATTTTTCTTGGTAAACAAGGAGACTTTCTTGGCTGCACATCTCAGGTACCAAAACATGAATCTAACACAGGAGTGGCAGCTAAAGTAAAAACTGTTATTGCTCTGCTCAGGCGCCTGCAGAGCAGCTGTGATAATGAAAGCCAGGGAGCCTTTAAATCAATCTGCTGATAAACCACAGGATACTGAACTGACATGCAGTCCTGGTTGTCCCGTTCCTTTTTCTGTCCTGCATCTGTTTTCAAATGTACTAAGTATAACATTTCTTTATTTGAAGTGCTGTTGCGATCTCTGGCTCACAGTGTAATACATGAATGTACTATCTCACCTGTAAGCTTTCTGTAGTGAGCTTCCTCTGCGTTACTCTGTGTGAGCTGGTTGGACAGTAGAAGTGTTGGCTAATAAACATTGATCAATGATTGATATTATACAGCGAAGCAGGCTTGGAAAGCGCGCAGTGAAAAATTGTGCTCACATGACGTAAAAGTCATGAATCAGACTGAAACCCACAAGACGTGTTAACAGTGAAAGTGACTTGAACGTCACTGTTTTCACAACAAGTGGGGAAACTCAAGCAGCCTTGTTACAACAGAGGGGTTTGTCCAAAATTAAGCTTTTTATGCTTTTATGTCTTTTATGTTTGCAGCAGCTCCGTCTCTTCCTGCCTCAGTCAAAACTCATCTGCAGCACATGCACAATACAATGGCTGGGATTGAAACTGATTTATAAAAATGTTAAATCTCCAATTTCGTCTTGTTTCTGCTGCTTACCAATAAAAATGTGTCACGCCAAATGTCACACCTTATCTCAGTGATAATTAAGATTTTATACCGTCCTCACATATTTTATTATTCATGTTTTTACAACTGTAATGCACTAAATCTACAGCTTTTATGCTAAATTCCAAGTCAGAACAAATTTGTACTTCCAAATATGGAGGTGATTTGGTTTCTTCACTGTCTGCAACACGGTTTGCCTTTACACACCGCGCACATTTACACAAAGTAGTCAGTTCATGGGAATATACTCTTCTCTTCAATGTGGCCATTCATGGTGGCTAGACAAATTAGATAACAAATTCGCACAATAGTGCTCGCCAATTCATCCCATGAAGGTGTAAAACAGAGAACCACTGATGGGAACAAGTGTCCTTGTGCTCACATGACGTAAAAGTCATGAATCAGACTGAAACTCACAAGACGTGTTAACAGTGGAAGTGACTTGAACGTCACTGTTTTCACAACAAGTGGGGAAACTCATGCAGCCTTGTTACAACAGAGGGGTTTGTCCAAAATTAAGCTTTTTATGCTTTTATGTCTTTGTGGTCAGGCTGCAGCAGCCCCGTCTCTTCCTGCCTCAGTCAAAACTCCTCTGGAGCTCACGCACAATACAATGGCTGGGATTAAAACTGATTTATAAAAATGTTAAATCTCCGATTTCATCTTGTTTCCGCTGCTTGCCAATAAAAATGCATCACACCAAATGTCACGCCTTACCTCAATTATGACTTAAGATGGTGATTTTACCCATTTTCAAGACTCTTAACTTTATGTTGCAGTTTTTTCACATCAGTGTCTTTCGGAAGGTGTTCCCGGCTTTTATACCTTCCTCACATATTTTATTATTCTTGTTTTTACGACCTCCTGTAATGCACTAAATCTACAGCCTATTTTTATATTAAATTCAGAGTCAGAACAAATTTGTACTTCCAAATATGGAGGTGATTTGGTTGCATTTACACACCACGCACATTTACACAAAGTAGTCAGTTCATGGGAATATACTCTTCTCTTCAATGTGGCCATTCATGGTGGCTAGACAAATTAGATAACAAATTCGCACAATAGTGCTCGCCAATTCATCCCATGAAGATGTAAAAGAGAGAACAGCTGATGGGAACAAGTGTCCTTGTGTTCGCTGACGGTGCCACGAGGGAACACTCATCACTTAAAGTAAAAAAGCAATTGAGACGTCACTAGGTTGCCAGATTTGATAGACAAAAAATTTGGGATTGCCAGGTCTGATCCACTGAGACGAGAGGTGTGGTCGAGATCTGCTAAAGTGTGCTCTGGGATGTTTCTGTGATTAGGCGCCGTGTCTGTGTGTGTATGCTCTTTGTTTTCATCTGTGTGGTGTGTATGTGTGGGAATGGACCCTGGTCTGACTTGTTGATTAATGGCCAGTGTGCGTATGTGTGAAAACGCTCCCGGTCCTGTTTCCATGCTAATGAGCAGCAGCAGATGGGAGAGAGGAGGCTGCACCAACAATGAACAAACACACCAGCAGCCGTACAACTTTTAAAAAAAAAACCCAATCAGACCCTCCTGTAGAGCGTGTTTCCTCACACACAAATGCTCTGTTGGAGCATGTAAACACTGAATACAGTCAACTCTATCCTGGATATGATCACTGCATGTTGGGACACTATAGTTCATGGCTAATATACTTTACAATTAGTTTATGTGTAGTATAAATCAGTTTTGTAAGCAGTAGAGTGATCTGCAGCTGGAAATCAGAGCGAGGAAACACACACGGGAGAATTTTGATGTCAGCTGTCTCTAGGAACATATTTGTGGCCTTTTGACATTTAATCAAAGTCTTGTACAAATCTTGACTTGCACAGTCTGCTCCACTTGATAAAAACAGGTTCATTTCCCCATTTACATGCATGCAATTTTATTTTGTGTGCAACACACAAACAATAGTTTGGCTTGGTCCCATGTTCACACAATGTTACCTTGTCAAAGTTTGGTGTTTAGTGTTGTTTGGATTTATGGTTACCTAGCGAAACATTCAAACACAATCTGTCTTGTTAAACTGCAATCAAATCAATGATTAAATGGCTATATCATATAACAACAGGGGTGTAGCAGTGAGGAGAATAACTAACTAACTACACAGGGTCTCAACATGAGGAGGGGCCTTGTTTTTATGTGCAATTTTGAAATTTTACATTATTAATTTTGTCAGTTAATGATTATTGGTGCCTGATGAAGAGGTTTGACAGACGATTCACCTGTTTTACAGGAGTTTGATATTGTTAACCTGTTACAGTAATCATATTTATTTCAGCACTCTTTGCACTATTGTCTCACTGTCTACATTCGTTATTATTGCTGTTTGTTATACAGTATATATATATATATATATATATATATCTGTACATAGTGGTTTAATGTTTACGTTTACCTTGTCAAGCTTGCTGTCCTTGTTTTTAGCTGTATATACTGTAAGTCTATTTCTGTGTTTGTACATTGAGAGCAACTTAAAACCGGAGTCAAATTCTTTGTATGTGTACACACACTTGGCCAATAAAGCTGATTCTGATTCTGAGAGGTGAAGCAACATCCTCTGCCCTCCATCTTCTCGTGTCTCTGAGGATGTGAAAGAAAGGTGAGCTCATAAAGTGGTGACTTAAAGATACATCAAACATCAAGAGTGAACACGACTGGTTAGCTGTAAAGCTGGACTTCAAGTCTTATTTAGTTGTTGTTTATTATGGAGTACAGTCGTCCTTCCTCAGTTTAGAGGCCAGAAAAGAGGCCTTTTTTCTGTTTGTTTTGATGGTAAAGACTTAAACAACCATGTAGGAAATAATGTCCTATAAGACTCTCTCTCCAAGCAAACTTTATACTAAAAGTATCACAGGTTTCTTGGAGTAATATTTGATTAAATGTGGTATAAAAGAGGTCATTACTGATCCTAATCACCACTAAAGATGCATGTGTTTAGTTGCTATTCAGTTATTTGTACATGCGTGAGAATTCAAATGACACTGACATCAAAATATACACAGGGCCCAAATGTTATGGCTACACCTCTGTATAACAATATGTATCTTTGTTGAAGTGACACCTTTGGATTTCTGATTCATTTAAATGTGCTAATCTATGGCAGAGAGAACAAGTATTAGCTGTTTACTGCATTCTTTAATTCAAACCAGATTCACCACAAACTGTCATGAGAGCATCGTGACAGTTCTGATATGAGTTTTCTTTCAACGTGTCCTGGTGCAGATTAATCAAAACGTGGACATGTTAAACACAAGTTTGTGCAAATCCATTTTCTATTTTTTTAATGAGTATATAGTTTTAAAATTGTGTATCCTCCTCCACTCAAACATGCGTTTTGTTTATTGCTACTTCAGTTGAACATTTAAACCCTCACTGTGCAGAATGATGTGCAGTTTGAGGCTGTTTTCACATTTATCTGCTGAAGGTTGCTGAAGTTTCTCTGTGCTCGCCTTAAATCTGAATATGAGACATGTATGTACGACGTCACATCTAGTTAGGAAGGCCATCAATATTCAACTTAAAGAAGTGTAAACTGTCTCCTGGATGGAATTACTGTATTACTGCCTCACTGTCATCTCCGGGAGAAGGTGAGGGTTCAGCAACAATGACTTAGCTCAGGCTCCATCCACACTAAAGCGGATAAGGCAAATATAGAGAGGAGAAGATGTGTTTTCAGATGTAGTTGTTGTAGTGTGGACATGGCCTTGGGTTAGCTTAGTATCCTGTTGTTTAATTTAATTTAACCATGTGTATTTAGTTGTACAAACAGAGAGACAAAGAAAGATGCACCCTGTGGAGCTTACAAAATCATCTCAATATAAAGTAAGTAAACAATAAACACAGTTGCAGCTCGTGGCTTCTGTTGCTTGTCCTCCCTGTTGTCTTTTCATTAAAGATCCCCTCCAGACATGTTTTAAGATATATTAAATACTGAACACAACACTACTTCACCGTACAGTGTATATGTACTCCGGAGCCTCCAAGTTTCCACCTCCCTGTCTGCCCCTGCGCTTCAGCTGAGGTTTAGATTCAAGCCTAAATATTTGTTTTGCTTGTTAATGAAACTAAAGAGCAGCTGTGGAACATTCGGATACGAGGCACCAAAATATAAACCTAGCACTTGTGTGTGTGTGTGTGTGTGTGTGTGTGTGTGTGTTAATGGATGGTGGGAGGAAAGGGGGCAGAAGGGAAGAGGACTACAATGTGGAGAGGAGACACGGAAAGACATGGAGGAAGAAAATGACCAAAAGAAGCAGAGAGATGAGGGAATAAGATGAAGGAATGAAGAGGAGGAAGACTGTGTGTGTTCATGTTTACTTTTTACATGCAGTGTGCATTTACTGCATATTTTGAGTGTTTTGATACAGTGTGTGTCTGCATGTATGTGTGTGCACTTGTGTGTGTGTGTGTGTGTGTGTGTGTGTGTGTGTGTGTGTGTGTGTGTGTGTTAGCACCACAGGAAACCATGCCTGTTTCCTGCCAAGACCCTTTATTATTTTTCAATCTTTCTTTCCTCATCCTCACTCATTATCTTCATTCAATATCAGTTTTTTCTCTTTCAGTGTCTTTTTTAATTTTCTTTTTCTTTAAACCAGAATATGGCCCCAAAACTCGATGGAGAGTCTCTCCGGCCCACTTACCTGTGCAGCATCAGATGAAATGATGATTTGAGTGTCTAATCCCCGCTTAAAAAGTCCCATTCAGCTCAACACTGTCTCAGTGTTAACCTACATACAGCAAAAGTAAACAAAAAGCTCATTATGAATGACAGACCAATGAGACAATGTGTTTAAGTTATAGGAGAGGACTGCTGACCCTCAGCCAACACACACTAATGAGCCTGAGTCAGAGGAAAACAAATCACACACACACACACAATGTGAGCTATAAGTCACACCAGTCTGCAGCACAGTCATTAAATGCATGTACACATGCGGTGTAAGTGTGTGTGTGTGTGTGTGTGTGTGTGTGTGTGTGTGTGATAGCGAGACTCCTGAAGAATGCTCTTAGTGCTGTTGTAGTAGCTGCGAACAGGAAATGGATTCCCAGAGACAGGAAGTAACTTCGTGGAGAGAGGAAGTGTTTGCCAGCATCCGCCCTCTGTCTGCTGGATGGGGAGGGAAGGAAGGCGAGAGGATGGGGGGAAGAGGGGTGGGAGGAGAGGAGAGGGAGAATGAAATGGAGAGTTGTTTTAAGGAAGAAGAGAGAAAGTGAGAGAGCGAGCAATGGAGCGTGTTAGTAGGTGAACCAGATGACGTCCGACCCTAAAAAAACAACAGATTTTCAACGTTGTCTTCAGCAGAATTGTTGCTTCTTTCTTCGTCTCACATATTCACATCCTGCTGCTCTTTAAACTTGTTGAGAAGCTTTTCTGTTACATATTGTGGCAAAGTCTGACCAGCGCATCATCCACTGTATATATGGCTGATTTATAACACATAAATGACAAATGACACTGTCCTGGGTGACTACTGGTGGATTAGCACTCAGTTGCAAACAATAAACATCAAAATCTACAAAGCAGAGGTCAAGCAAGAGAGCGAGGAGGAAACCTAATGATTGTACTATTGTAGTAGACACATTATATGGCCAAAAGTATGTAGACAACCCTGTCCACACACTTGCTCCTTTAGATAATATTGTGCTTCCAACTTTGTGGCAACAGTTTTGGGAGGGCGCTCAAGTCAAGTCAGTTTTATTTATATAGCCCACAATATCACAAATCACACATTTGCCTTGAAGGGTTTTACAATCTGGACAGCATGCAACACGATCTAACATAACAGACCCTCGATTCAGGAAAATTATGTCCAAAAAACCTTTCAGGGGGAAAAAAGTGGAAGGGCAACAGTGGAGGGATGGACATGCAATAAATGTTGTGTGTGCAGAATAGACCAAAATAACAACAGGGAAATTATGATGTAGAAAATCTAAATGACAATATTATAGATAGACTGCAAACATGTATGACAGTGCTCCTGTCCATAATAAAATAGTCCTCTTAGTTTGGGGCAGAAGAACTTGACTCGTCTGCACAGAGCTCTGACCTAAACCAGACCTTATCCTGGTTAGGATGAGGTTCAGGGTAGCCTGGTTCAGAAATCTTCTGGAAAGCCTGAAACCAGCAGACTGGAAGCTGTTATAGCAGCAGATTAATGCCCATATTTTTTTAATGAGATGTTCCACAGTCTGTGCAGGTGTCTACACACATCTGACCATGTAGTGTCGTTATTTAATCATCTCTGAGTTACACCACTGTGATCTACAGTGCTGATGAAAAGACGTCCAGGACACCTCCTCGCTCTCACACTCCACTGTCAACTCAGTGTTGAGATAGTAGTTGCAGCATATTTTAACATGTGTCATCCTCACACTCTTAAAAAGTCCCCAGAGAGAGATTGTCTGAGGTGGAAGGTCAGCGGTCAGCACGGTGTGTGTGTGTGTGTGTGTGTGTGTGTGTGTGTGTGTGTGTGTGGNACACACACACACACACACACACACACACACACACACACAGAGTCCATCTCTACCACATTGCCTCTGTTTTGTCACCATCATGGCTTCTCTGGGCTCGTTTCGAACGTCACTCCGTTTCTAAAGACAAAAGAAAGTCTGAGTCTGCTGCAGTGTCGGGGTGGAGATCTGTGGAGTTGAAGCCAAAAGTTTGACTGGAACTCAAAGCATTTGTTTTACTATAAACAGCCAACTAACACTGACTCAACCAGAATAAACTCTGAAAATAAACTTGAATTTTTAAACTAAGATGACAACAGATGAGGGGAAATGAGCGGCTCTGTCAAGGCATGTTGTTGTGAGGAACAAAGTTTAATGTAGCGCGCTAGTGTGTGTGTGTGTGTGTGTGTGTGTGTGGAGATGGCACTCGATGGACAGATGGTCCTTTGTGACTCCTGACACCTGCCAGCTGCTGCTCTGCTCCTCTTCACCTCTTTTTCCTTCTCCTCTCACCTCATCACCTCTTTCCTTTTCTCTTCTTTTCTTCTCCCTCTCTGGTCTTTTCGTCCTGCCTTCCTTTTCTTCTTGTCCTCTACTTTTAGCTGTTATTCACCAAAAAGACATTTGGCAGATCAAGTAGTTGAACTGGGAGGAAGGAGGTGTGACATCTGGTGGGTTGGATGCATTCAGGTGTTACAGGACAAATTCATATTCACACATATTTTTCAGCTGTTTTTGAGGCTTAAAAAGTTTGCCTAAATTTTTAAACTTTGGAATTAAAAAACTTAATTACAAACAAATTTAACACAAATAACATGAAGTTCAATTGACATTCAGTATGCCCAATATAACCATGGTGTATTTAGTTGCAGTGTGGTGGTGCAATAAAAGAAAGAGTGGGAGACGCTGTATGCTGTAGACGTGTGGTGCAGCAGTGGTTAGCTTGATTGTAACCAAAAGGTTTCAGATTCCTCAGCAGTCCTCTCTCAACATCTACCGTCCAGGTGCTGTTGAGCAAGGCATTACTTAACCACTGAGAAACCAAAGGCCACAGTGTCTGACAGCAGAGTCATTCTCATTGCATGCAGTGTGAGTGCCGCACTTTGAGGCAGGTTGCAAAAAGCCGATCCTCAGCCAATCCAAGGAAGGCTATTTCCTCACTAACGTGGCTAAATCTGAAACGTTAAAAAATACTTTTATGTTCTCATTAAGCTCGTGTTTTCACCAAAAATAGATGATTCTTTCTCTTCAAAGTGGATGAACTTGGAGACGGTGGTCTGTTGCTGCTTTGCGGCGAGGTAAAAGGGGTTTTACAAAAATGCTGAGGTTTGACGGTCATGTGATCACAGGCGTTTGACCTGTTTTTAAGCATCCTGACTCGCTGGCACAGTCAGTTTTTTTGTTGTTGTTTTTTTCATGTTTGTTCTGTCAACAACAAACAATGCCACCGAAACAGCAGAAAGCCGCTTGGCTGACTTTACACAAAGCTGTTGGCTTATGTGTCCTCCTGCACATGTCCAGGAAAAGAGGTAGTGTTTGCTAAAAGAGGCAGGAGTGTTTTTGTTTTGCATTTTCGGTACGGATGGTGAAGAGTTCAGAAAACATAGTGTGGAATATATTGTGGCTGTGGCATTGGGTTAAAGGAATATCTGCAACATTTTCACATATGCAAAGATCTGGCTTTACTATTTGTGATTTACGTATGTATTAAAATACATAAAACTCAACCCATGCTGAGTGGCAAGTCTGGTCCTCCAGCACAGAGGCAGCGATGCATTTTGTGTCTCAAGCAACAATAACAGTGGCTTATCTTGAATCAGCAGGCTGGGTAGTTACATTGAGCAACAATATCCACAATGGCAAAGAGCAAATCCTGACACAAACTGGAAATTAAATTTAAAAAAATCTTAAGAAAAAGACATCAGAACAATGATGACACTGACAAGAGATCTCAGGGATATAAACAGCAAAAAAACCACAACAATAAATAAGTTGTCATCCACATTTTGGCATGCATTTTGCATGTGCACATAAAAACTGATCAGAAACACCAGAAATTCGACAAAAGGCCAAAACAAAGCAAAAAAAAAAAAAAGATTTCATTTTAGTAAATCTTTACACACAGCTGAGGTGGAAAAGCTGGTGTATTGATAAAAATGTGCAAAAATGTGATTTGAAGTCTAGGGCTGCAACTAATGATTATTTTCATCATCGATTACTCTGGCAATCATTTTCTCGATTAATTGATTGAGTTGTTTGGTCCATGAAATGTCAGGAAATGGTGAAAAATGTTGATCACTGTTTCGCAAAGCCTAAGGTGACGTCCTCAAATGTCTTGTTTTGTCCACAACCCAAAGATGTTCAGTTTACTGTCATAGAGGACTAAAGAAACCAGAAAGTATTCACATTTGAGAAGCAGAAATCAGAGACTTTGGACACTTTTTCTTAAAAAATGACTCAAAACGATTAATCAATTATCAAAATAGTTGGCAATTAATGTAATAGCTGACAACCAGTCGATTAACTGACTTATCATTGCAGCTCTATTGAGGTCTTTAGTACTGCTTCTTCTTCTTCTTCTCGTCTTATTTCTGGCAATGCAGATGCAGGATCGCTGCCAAACTCTGCTGCACCAGAAAAATGCCACCAAAAACAATAACAGACAATAACATTATGCAGTATGTGCAGACAGAAAAAACTAATTCTTTCATGAGAGTAACATAAACAACATTTTGGGTTATGAATCAACAATGATCACTGTTTATCTACAGTTACAAAGTTATAAGATGATCTGTTAGTGTCTGTTAGTTGTTCGCTTCAGTGGCAGCCGGTACATGTGATTGCTCACAGCTGTTTGTGGCGAGGAGAGTTTCTTTCCTCCTAATTGATGACGTCACAGTGACCTACAGTTGGAAGAAATGTTTGAAATGGGAAAAGAGGGTCTGCTGCTGTGTGTTGTTTTCCCTGCTGGGTGACACGTGGGTTTAAAAAGGTCCGAGTGAATTCCAGACTCGCTCTCACAGCCTGAGAAAACAATCCTGTCTGCCCGCCTGACTGTCACTCTCACCTCCTCTGTCCTCTCTGTCTCTGTGTGGGACAGTCCGTCAGCGAGGACAGCTGGCTGACTGTGGATGTATATCTGCGTATGTGTGTGTAGGTATCTGGGTTTATGTGTGTGTGTGTGTGTCGCTCTCTTTGTGTGTGTGTGATCCTAAGGAGGTCAGAGGTCAAGCTGTGGTTCACAGAGAGCCACGTTGTTCCCCTCCCAACAGGAAGGGAGGGCACTGTCCATATGCTGTCTTCACTCACACACACACATATAGGTTCACACGGTCACACACCATACAGATTGGTACAGTTGCAAATTCCAACAGGTACACACACAAGCTCACACAAACACATACGCACACCGTCAGAAACAATATACACACTCATACACTGACACACTCACAGATCTGCTCGCTCTCACACATGTAAACACAAATTTACACCATTTAAATGTCAACACATGTACACAAACACACACAGCAGCTCACACTATGTCGACACTATGTTGGATAAATCTGAAAAAACATCTTTTTCTCTCCATTTTGGCTTTCAGTCCACATTAAGTTATTGTTTTTCACACTCAGAACTGAGCTTTAAAGGTGCCCTGAGGGGGTTTTGGCCAATAGTAGCTCTATGGAGCAATGTTTTTATGAGTGGGCCCAGATTTAGTTTGTATTGTGCATGAGGATGCACGTGGGTGACGTAATTCACATTCCTGCTGCCAGTTTCAGGCCAGTTGGTGGTGGTAACTCGCACAGAAGTGAAGCCCACAAAGGTAGTGAACAAGAAGACTGCTAGCTAGTTTGGATGTAAACAATGTGGGGATTAAATAATAATAATAATAATGATAATAATAATAATAATATATTTTATTTATAGAGCACTTTTCTCGGTACTCAAAGACACTTTACAGTTAAAATGGTCCAAGAAGGCAAAATAAAAATTAAAAATATTTTTAAAAAATCGACTTTGCAGATGTTTTTTGAGGAAGGAAAAGTATTTGACACCTTTGTTAGACCTCACACACATCATGTGTTTTGGTAAGAAATGCTGAATGTGAACATTCTTGTGTGAACTTCTTTTGTTTAAAAATCCCCACAGAGCACCTTTAACAAAGCGCCTCCAGAGTGGATAAAAACTGAAAAAGCCGGCCACAAATGTTTTTAGTTTGACAGAAAAACTGAGCTGTTGGAAAACGATGATGTAAACAACCTAGTCTGTTTAAAGTTGACCCAAGTTCCACACTTAGATCTTATGGTGGCAACTGAGCAAACCCCATCCACTGAGAAACACCGTGATACGCACTTAAAAGCTCTGGAAAAAGAAAGTAAGTGGATCTTGAGTGAAGTTTTTTTTTTTTCAGAAGCATACGTCTGGTTGGGGTTTGTGTGGCAGTAAAGTTAAGATATATATTATAGCTGATCACACAGCACAGGTTTTCATATTTATGTTTATTTGTCACAATGACTTTTACTGTGTTAAAAAAAATCAACAGTAAACAGGCCACTTTTACAGTGATTGTAAAATAGCAATTTAGCTGCAACCATCACTCTTTTTGCTCACTGAGATAAAAAAAAATGTGTTAAATGCCACTAAATGATGTGTTGGGCTATATTAAAACAGAGTAGAGGTGATAATGGAGAACAGGAGGGGACAGACGGGAGGTTTCACCAGCTGAGGCTGAGCAAAGTAACTGTTTCCGCTGCTCTCTTCACCAGATGTTGGCTGTGATGTGAAGTTTTGCTGTTTAGAGACTGAAAGAGGAAGACGAGGAAGACATTTTCCTTTTGCTTAAGCGTTTCAGCGCCGACGGTGAGCCTGAAAATGTGTGGACGCATGTGGTTTTCACATGTAAACAGCGTCCACGTCAAGTCTCAGTGCCAAAGCTGTTTAGGACAGCAGTGTGAAAGTTTGGGACACTTTCTTCCTCGACCTTCTGTCTCTGTCTCCCCTCCCCTCAAATACAAACATTTTCACTTTTTAAACACACTCACTGACACTTGGTTGTCTCTCTCTCTCTTGCTGATTAGATGCTTCTTTTTCTTTCAGATTACTTTATTTGCACTCTCTGCCAGCAGGATCCAGACATGCGTGCAGAGCGTGTGCAGCCAGCAGACAGCTGCATACAGCTGTGTCCTCATAGTGTTTGACAACATCTTTTATGGGCTGTAGATGGTATTATAGACACACACCAGGGGGTAGAGTTTAGAATTTATTGTACTTTTACAAACAGAGGACAGCTGTGTTCAAACACACATACTCACACCTCGTTAATAACCAATCCAAGATGAAGCCAAGAGAGTAATCTCCATGGCGTAACTGTGACTCCTGGAAACATAACACAAGACCACAGGTTATAATGTCCAGAGAAACTTGCTGTCAGCAGAGGAAATATGATGCAATGTCGTTTTTTTTTGTCCTCATCAGATTAATGTAAAAGTAACCTACAAAATGTCTCACTTAGAGTGTCTCATGTTGGTCAAATCAGGAGTAAACAGGCCACAAGTTTGAGGACAAAAGTGATCAGAAATGAATAAAAGGTGGAAGAGGTAAATATTATATATGTCAGCATACAGTAGATTCCCCAAACAATCTGCTTCTTTATCAGGGATAAAGTCAACTATTTATACCAGTCTTTATGGTTGTGTATCATACTGTACTAAGGTATGAAAATCATCAAATCACATTATGTTTGCCTTTATTATTTTCTTTATATGATTTTTTAAAGTTCTGTTCTCAGTCTGTGGCAATACAGTTTTAAGTGCAGACTGATTTGGAAAGTCTACAATGTCTCACCACACAACAATCTAAGATTAATTATTTAAAAGTTTTTAAAAAGTCCTCTCAATGCTTCTTATGAAAAACATGATATATTCAGCACAGTCCATTTTAAAGCTTCCTGTGTAAAAACAGCTCTGTCGTAGAAACCACTGACCAGTGCTTCTGGATTGGATTTTTAAATAATATGGTCAAGACAAAAGAAGAAGAAGAAATACGCTTTATTGTACTCATAACACTAAATACAATATTTTTGTCCTTTTGGCTAATTTCAAACAGCAGGAAAACACTCTGAGTTAGACACTGATTGAATGAGATTTTTAAGCAAATGGTTTGACAAGTGACGCCTGATTCCTTAACATGCACGGACGTCTTTTGTCATTTTTATTGCGAAACAGACAAAGAAACTGCTCAGAGCAAAATGTAGCTACAGCCTGTAAGATCGCTGTCGTTGCTGCTCAAGAGACACTCGTCTGCAGGTGGCACACACAAACAGAAACAATGACTCGTTCTCACACCTCAACATCTGGACAGATCGTTTCTATCACAACAGGCAGGAGGGACACACATACACACGCACACACACACACCAACTTTACAGGATTGCTAAAACAGATGTTTACTGTTTACATTGGACCTCGTGTTGTTGTTTATGTACTTTCACTTGCAATTGTTGTTGTAAATCTGACATCAGCAGTAATCAGGTTCTGTCTCCTGCTAGCTAAAAATATAGAAATTACACTTAAAAGGCCTCAAATTATGAATCCTTTTAAATCACATGATTATGGTACTATGAGTATCATGCTTGCATTTCTTATTTTTGATTATTTGTAAATATATATATATATATATACATATGTATATATATATATATATATATATGTGTGTGTGTGTGTGTGTTTATTGACACCAAAAGATTTCACTTTGTCCACCAGAGTCTGGAGCATCTTTCAACTCCAAACACCCAAAATATTTTCTCTCCTTTAAATGATTTTGTGCAGCCTAACCCCAGATGACAGCTACATAAGTTAACTAATGATTCACCTGTCAAAAACAAATAGTTTCTCACACATTATTATTCAGTCTGGAGTTGTTGCTCTGCAGTTATTGCACCAGCCTGCAATTCTGCTGCACTTTGCCTTCAGTATCCGTATTCAAACAAGTTAGCAAGAAGACACAAAAGACACATTTTGAAATTGCTGTGATATGATGAGCTGGTGAGATGCATCATTCTGCACAAGACACAAGGATTAAAGAAAATGTTTAAACACTAGCACCCCCCAGTGGTCTAATCCGAAAAGCCCAGAAACAGCATTATTTCCATCAATCCTGAAAAAAGTTAGAGATCAACACAAAAGATAACAGCATATCAATGAAATCAAATGTGAGTAATAAAGTCTAGTGTCAAAATATATCAAAACAAACTTCTCAAACCTCTCCAGCACGAGTCACCAATAAACTGCTAATAAGGCTTTTTCACGCAGACATTTCGTCATAGAAGGAAAATCACAGGTGTTACTAATAACATCAACGATGGCTCTGTTCTATTTAAGTGTCCCAGTGAGTCCTGACAGTGTGACAGTGAACCAGCATGAATAAAACCAGGACCCTGAAACTGAAGCAGCTAAATGGAATTCAGCCATCCTTCATTTCATTATTTACACCTGTAAAATTTCACTGACATTTCTGTTGATGATGACTTGATCTTGCTTCAGAGGAGACTACTGTTATATTTGGGTTGAATACTTGTCAAACATGTCACATATTAAGGATAATTGTGTGGTATGAACCAGTAGTTACAGTGTTACTCCTAATTTCATACCCCAAACTGATCTTGAACAATGTACGGCCTAGTTTGAGCAGTAAACTAGTTAATTTGATTATAATTGTTGAAATAACTGTTTGTGTGGCTGGATTAGACTGAGTGAGTGATGTCAACATGCAGAGAGTGCCCTCTGCTGGGAATTACTGCATCTCAACACTGTAGCTCACGACAGGGTGGACACAACATCATCAACACCTCAACAATCCAGTGAAATGACAATTAACCGAATACTTAAGTTGGTTAATACTTAAAGTTAGGAAAATAAGGAGGTGTTAAAGAAACAGAGTTGAGTTTTTGAGGCAGTGAAGTTGAGGGTGTGAGGACATAGACGACAGGAACCACCTGAGTATTAAGAATCAGTTGAAGTGACACAGAAATACATCCATCTGCTTTATTATTTACATTACATTGTGGAAGGTAAACCAGACAAATGTTAGCCGATGTTGCATCTTCTCAAAAGGTAAATAAGCTTTACTGGGACTAACTTATGATAGATATTTAAAGCACATGTTTTAGCATCATTTTTAGTCAAAATTTGTTAAAAAAAATTTTTTTAAAAAAGGGTCAGAAATTACAGACAAAACCAGCTTTATAACGTGACTAAATGTCTCAAGAGTAGCGTGAGGAACAGCAATGGATGCTGTTTTACAATATTTACATAAGTTGGAGCATTAATTCACTGGTGATTTATTATTATCTACAAACCAGATGAAAACTGGACTGACAAACTACTAAATATTCAGAGGGTGAAACTGCTTAATGTCCACCTTGCTGCGTCTTTTAAATCATCGTATCTCTATCAGATACAGCAAAAGCAGAAGAGACTACAAAAGGTTTTGGAAAAATGTCTGTTTACAAAATTATACACATTTGAGTCCAGTTCCATGAGGCGCCTTGTTGCAGACCTCCCCGACGGCCTCCTGCAGTTTCTTTACGGACTCCATCACCAGCCGGAAACTTTCATGGAAGCTGCCGTTTCCTTCCTTCACCCAGGCCGCCTGGAGCTCTCTGATCCACGTCAGGATCCCATCCAGCTGCTTCTGCACCTCCCTCTGCTCCTCCAGCTCGGCCAGCAGGGCCTGTCGGGCACAGACCTCTGCTTCGTAGGCTCGCTGGAGGTCAGCAAGGGATGACTCCAGCCTCAGCACCTCCTGGATGGAGTAGGACCACAGTCAAATCGCAAACAGACACTTTAGTTCACATCCTGTTTTCAACAACATCTGCAGACATGGTGAGAAGTAGAAATAAAACATATCTGATAATGACTGTGCTGTAAAATTAAACACTTAATCAACTAAAACTGGAGCAATAGACATAAATGGCTGATACATAAAATGTTTTATATTGTTAGTACACCATCTTTATCAGTAGAGCACAAACAATCCAAAATCAATATTTCATCTTAACTCAAGAGCAGCTTTTGCCATCGCTTTCAGCCACATCGCTTCTTCAGTCTTCATCACATGACTGAAGTTTCATACTTAGGTCACGTGTTGACAACTGAGCAAATTCAATCTGCAGATGAAGACTGTGAGATGTGGTTGACAGCTCTGGAAAACAGTGGTAGGTGGACTGTTGAGTTAAGATTTTGTCAAACGCTGAATGAATTTCTAAATCAACTAATCACATTAAACATTACACGGCTACACTGAAAGTGACAGGCCTATATCTGTGATGAGCTAAAAATCAGCCGATAATATTGGCAGACGTATCGTGTGGCTCCATTTATCAGTATAGCTCAGTCCATAGTGGATTTTTGTGGCCAATACCAATATCTGTATTTAGGCTGGTGGTAATTATTTTATATAAAACACATAACATAAAGGTTTTTGATAAGAATCCATTACATTTGGTTATTTGAGAATTGTGACCAGGATATGTACTGAGAGGAACCTTTTATAGATGAAAAATAAACTTGTCAGAGCTCTCTGGTGGACAAACTACAGCGGTGTCACTCTTTCTAAATTACCTCAAACCTATGTTTGGTGTTTGTTACTTTGTGGACTTATAAGCAAAACATATATACTGACAAAATAAGCCTTTATTGATCCCCAGGGGGGAGAATTCGGTTGTTGAAGTACACTCGAGAATAAATAAGGAGGTAAGATACAGACGGGTGACAAATTAAAGGAAAAACCAACATAAAGTGTCTTAGTAAGGTGTCGGGCCGCCACGAGCAGCCAGAACAGCTTCAATGCTCCTTGGCATTGATTCTACAAGTCTCTGAACTCTACTAGAGGGATGAACACCTTTCTTCCAAAAGATATTCCCTCATTTGGTGTTTTGATGATGGTGGTGGAGAGCGCTGTCTAACACGCCAGTCCAAAATCTCCCATAGGTGTTCAAATGGGTTGATATCTGGTGACTGTGAAGGCCACAGCATATGATTCACATCATTTACATACTCATCAAACCATTCAGTGACCCCCTCGTGCCCTGTGGATGGGGGCATTGTCATCCTGGAAAAGACCACTCCCATCAGGATAGAAATGTTTCATCACAGGATAAAGGTGATGACTCAGAACAACTTTGTGTTGATTTGCAGTGACCCTTCCCTCTAAGGGGACAAGAGGATCCAAACCATGCCAGCAAAAGGCCCCCCACAGCATAACAGACCCAACAAATCCCCTCACTGTGGGGGTCAAAGATTCAGGTTTTCCTTTAATTTGTCACCCGTCTGTATCTATGTGAAGAGCTAAAATCAGCCAATGTATCAATCGGGCTCTAATATAGAGGAATGTAATACACAGGTATGTATGTAAGTGTGTACAGGTGTGTAATAACACAGGAATATGAGACGCTGGACACTCCTCCACCCACCTGTACGTCTTGGGGGTAGTTGTTGTGTGACTTGTCCTCGGGCAGCAGGACATTTGGCGGCACGGAGAAGCAGCGGTTCATCAGCAGCGCCTCCATCCGCTGCGACAGCTGCTTGAACCGCTCGTCGAGGAACTGCTGCAGCTTCCGGCTGCATTCCCTGGCCCGGGACCGGAGCAGCTCCTCGGCCCCGTCAGACTCACCTTTGCTCAGCTGCCTCACACACACCTTCTCCACGACGGGTAAAATGTCGTACAGGCAGTCCTGGAAGGCGCTGTAAACCCGCAACATACAGGTCTGCGGGGTGAAGCCGAAAAACTGAGTCTCGTACAGTTTTAAACTCGATGAAGAGAGGCTGTCCGCCTCTTCTTCCACTTCTCCGCGGGCGTCCATCTCCATCTCTTCCTGGGTTTCCCGCGCCATGTTGAATCAGTGACGTTGATTGTGTCCCTTCTTCTTCGTGTGTTTTTGACTGTTGGCAAACAATAAGATGGCGCACTACCGCCACCAAGTGGTGTGGAGCGTATAAGCTGCCGCTAATAAAAAGATAAATATATTATGTTGATAATATAAATAAAATAAAATAATCAAGAACATAAAACTATCATACCATATTATATTTTATTTATTTTAATATATTTAAAACTTTTTAACTAATCTTTTATTAGATTAGTTCCTCTAAGATTACTGAAACAAAATAATAAGTGATGAAAGTAATAAAAATAAGGGTTTTGAATTGTCATAGTCAGATTTGTGGATACGGTGTGTTGCCAATATTATTATTAAATCATTAAATACATTTTTTTTTNNTTTTTTTTTTACCAAAATCTTTGAACCCAAATAGTATATAACATTGTCTTAAAGTCAGAGTATTGTCATATCTTTCCACAGAGATTCTGCATACGGACATATCACCAGACCCCCCACCCCACCACTTTTTTCTCTCTTTTTGTTTTTTTTCCTATACATTTTGTTCTGATACTTCTGGAACCCCATTTCCATCAATGTGATGAAAAAGAAAGATCTTGTAAGTCATTATAATGAGAAACTTTCTCAAAATAAAGACTTACTTATCTCAAAATAAAGACTTAATATCTCAAAATAAAGACTTTGTATCTCAAAATAATGACTTTTGTATCTCAAAATAAAGACGTAGTGTGTCAAAATAAAGACTTTGTATCTCAAAATAATGACTTAGTATCTCAAAATAAAGACTTTGTATGTCAAAATAATGACTTAGTATCTCGAAATAATGACTTAGTATCTCGAAATGTCATTGTATCTCAAAATAAAGACTTTGTATCTCAAAACAATGACTTTATATCTCAAAACAATGAGTCAGTATCTCAGAATAATGAGAAATTTTCACAAAATAATGATTTAGTATCTCAAAATAATGACTTGCTTATTTTGAAATACTGACTGTATGTCGAAATTATGACTTTGTATCTCAAAATAATGAGAGATTTTCTCAAAATAATGAGAGGCTGACATAAGTCATTATTTTGAGATAGTCAGTATTTCGAGATACAAATTCATTATTTTGAGAAAGTTTCTCATTATAATGACTTTCATGATCTTTTTTTTCATCACATTGGCGAAAATGGCCTTCCATATATACTGCATTATTTTATCTTTTTTTGTATTTATTTTTTCTTGTATTTATTTTATACGTTATTGCTGGGATTATTTCATGTATGTTTCATGCCGTGCCTGTATGTTGTTCAAATGTTTGTTCGTTAATTTAAAAAATAAAAAGACCAAAAAATAAAAATAAAAACGTGACATTGTGACGTAGCCTGTACGTGTCGGGCACGCCCCCTGGATCGAACGAAAGGGACATGCGCGCGCGCTCACTTCCTCCACGGCTCCTGCTCCTTTCTGGTCGGTCTGTGTTGATAGCGGCTTTTGCTTCCACACGTGCGGTCTTTCCTATGTGAATCTCTCTCTCCTGGGGCCCGTTTATAAGCTCATCCTGCTCCGCCACAACAGGTAAACTCACCGTCGGCGCCGAGCGTTTGATCTTTTTACAAACTGCGCAGCCGCTTGCATGGCGGGGGCAGAGGTTACGGCAGGAAGTTTAGCCGGGTTTTGCTCCTGTTAGCATGGGTGATGTTAGCTAGCTGATGCGTCTACTTTTTGTTGTGGTGTTGCTAACGTTAGCTAGCTAGCAACCGTAACTAGCCAAGCTGGCAAACGCAGTTGAAGTGTGATAAACGCGCTGAATTATACGTGTGTGTATTTGTGTGAAGCTAAAATGAGGTGTTCCTTCCCGTGTCGTCTTCTCTCCAGGTGTAAAGCCATAGAAACAGACAACCATGGGGGCTTATCTGTCGCAACCTAACACGACCAAGACCTCTTCCGATGGCGGCAACAGCAACATGAGCTACGGTTTCTCTGCCATGCAGGGCTGGCGTGTGTCCATGGAGGTGAGGCGGAAAATGAATGACCGGATCTAAGACAAACCATGTTCCCGCTCTGTTTCCTGAAGAAAATGTGTCTCGAGTTGTAAATGGCGGGATAAAGGGAGGCTTTTCTCTGCATAGGTTTGTTTGTGTGGGGCTAGTTGGCGTCTGTCCAGAGTACACGGAAAGTTCGTCACACTCCTAAACTAGCTTTTCCCCGAGCATCAGCTGCAGTGGTGGATGAAATCCATAATTCATCCTCGGGGTGTTTTTTAGCATGCTGATTTACATTGTAATCCATCTCCTGCATCATCCGATACCATGTAATTGATGTCTGCTACTGTGAAGAAGCTACTTCACTGCAGCTGACAGCATTTGGAGATCTGGTGTCTTTGTCTTTATTTGGTTCATTTGGAAAAGCAGACACACTGCCAACTAAAAGATTCATTTAGTTTGTCATTATGCATCACAGGGCTGCACAAACAAATGAAAGTTGTAGCCTCTTCACAACTTCAACTAGCAATAATACACAAGATTTTAACAGAATAACAGGGTTCGTACAAAGTCTTGAAAGTTTGGCAAATGCTTAAGTTTAACCGTTTTGTTTTCAAAGTTAGGAATATGCTTGAATTCGAATACACGCCTTGAAAAATGCTTGATGTTCAACATAATCTGGTGTTTCATCCACACAATCACTCATGTAAACCAAAAAGCTTAGTTAGATAGATAAGTCCTCTGTTGAGACCCTTACTCTGGAAATTTGCAAGCATTAGATAATCATGATCAGAACATACAATCAAAGTTAATATGAACAGCTGGTAAAATAAACAAAGTGACAATATACATTGATTGCTGTGGGCATAAAGGAATTCTGTAAACTTTATTTTTCGCAATTGCATTTATAGTAACAATTTAGATGTGATGATTTTTGGTTTAGGTACCTTGAAAGTGCTTGAATTTTACTCTTAAAAAGTTTTACGAACCCTGGAATAATAATTTGTAAAATTGTTTGGTAAAATCATGCGTGTGATACTTGGTTTCTCAATTAAAGTCCTTTGATAAATATATAAATTATATGACAATGAGTGAAGATAATGTATAGTGGTCTCCATTTTTCCTTTGTTGTCTTAACCCCTGAGTCACCTGTCCCAAATATACAGGTTGCTTTTTTTAAAACCAGAAGGTCAATTGTGATTGTTATGATTTGTACCACTTTGTAAACTGCCACGTTGTCTGTATTGTAATGTGTATTTTTATGTGTGTTGTGTCACAGGATGCTCACAATTGTATCCCAGAGTTTGATGAGGAGACAGCCATGTTTGCTGTGTATGATGGACATGGAGGTAACACAAACACATACACTGTCTTCTGTTCATATCATTTTGCAGGATACAGGATTCGCCTTTTACAACACTAACTTAATAGTATTTTGTGCACAACATACACTGCCAACATCACAAACAGCAGCCAGAGACACAAATGTCCTTTCCCTTTTTTATTTTTGTATCACAACACATCCATTTTTGTGTTTCCACGGTTCTTAATGTTTGTTTTACACACCTCTCTTAGTACCGTGTGCACACACCTATCATAAGAATTTATATGACCTGCTGTTCCTGTTTAGGTGAAGAGGTCGCTCTCTACTGTTCAAAGTACCTTCCTGACATCATCAAGGAGCAGAAGACCTACAAAGACGGCAAACTGCAAAAGGTGAGAAGCCGTAGAAGCCACGGCCTGACCTTTTTTAAACAAGTTTGAAAGAGCAGAGATCTTTATGACTGGAGGTGTGCTGCTTGACTGTGGCACAGTTACAAATGAGGTGGGATCAGAGACATTATGAGAGTTTAGTCACCACTTCCAAAACACTCTCTGAACAGACACGCAACATGAATCTCCTCAATCTTGAACCCAATGTTGCACCGTGTCGCTTGACTTCTACTGACTCACCTTTTTGCATGTTGTTTCCAGGCTCTGGAGGATGCCTTCTTGGCCATCGACAGCAGAATGACCACAGAGGAAGTCATCAAGGAGCTGGTCCAGATCGCTGGACGACCCACTGAGGAGCCGCCCACTGAGAAGGTGGCAGAAGAGGACGATTGTGAGTACACCCCTAACAATAAAATTTATGTTGTGATGTCCGGTATGGATGTGAGTTGAAAGGAACATATAACAAAGCTCATTCATGTTGAATGTAACAGAGGATTGAGAGTATTGACACCCAGCATAATTCAATAACCAGGGTTTCGTACAGGTGCTGAAAATGCTTGAATTTTCATGTGGCGTTTTCAAGGTTTGAAAAATGCTTGGATTTTGAATAAAGTGCTTGAAATTCTAATTGCATTTATAATAAATCGCTATCTATGGCTTTTTAGGTAAAGAAATAATAAAAGTCGCCTAATTGGTCTGAGTATAATTTACCACAGCCATAAGGTCACGGTTGAAAATGTACATTGAAAGTGCTTGAATTTGACTTTGGAAAAGGTATAGGAACCCTGAATAAACCAGGAAAGATTAAAAAGTATATTACAGACTGTGGTGTCAAATAATAATAATGACAACTTCTAGATGATTCCGTCTTTCTGCCCTCCTTTCAGTGGAGACTGAAGAGGCAGCTTTGCTCCATGAGGAAGCCACAATGACCATCGAGGAGCTGCTGGTGCGCTATGGCCAGAACCGCAACGCTGTCAAGCATGCAGCTGCCATCAGGTAGTCTAACAGACTTTTTATTTTGACCCTTCATACAAGGATGAACACTGGTGCAGCAATGAAGAAGTATTTTGAGCCTTAAAGAGCCTGTGAAGGGGGACTCGAACTTCCTGGAAATGTTACTTAATGGAAAACGATGCATCCTCAGTGGTGACCCCACGCAAGTCAACCCGTAGAGTCATCACAAATCTTTTACAGTCCTGCCCTTTTGTCTTTTAACTGATAGCCCACTGGTCTACACATGAAATTGATCACCTTGCTGTATAATGTCTTGCCTCAACAACCTTTTTCAACAGGAAACATGTCACATTAAGGAAGTAATGATAGTATTACATGGCACCTTTCTTTTTTCTTTTTTTTAATGTTGTTTATATTTCTAATATTTCAAATTTTGGACAGAGGGGGACTTTGGGAACATAATCATCCACATTCAGTCCACCATAAACCAAGACATTTGATGAGGTCATCACATACTTTGATGGGCATTTTTTACTGGTTTCTAATGTTTTATAGACCAAATGATTCATTGATTGATTGAGAAAATAATTGGCAGATTAATCGATAACAAAAATAAGCGTTAGATGCAGTTAAAATATTAAGACCCCTCTTTATTTCCTCTTTGTGTTTTGTTCTTAGTGCGGCTGCTAAGAAGGCGTCCTGCTCGGATGCCGAGGCCTCGGGAGACAAAGGCGGCGAAGACCAGAAGAAGGAGGGGCTAAATGGAGAGGTGGAGGAGGAAAGCAATGGGAAGGCGAAGGGAGGCGAAGGAGCGGCATGCGGGTCTAAGCTGCGAGCCTGTCGGAGAACAGGAGGAGGTGAAGGCAGCAGTGCAGGTATGGAGCTGGTATTCTGGAGTCTTTAACACGTACATCAGCACGTCTGCAAAAAGATGACATGAAAAAACTTTTTAGGTTAATGTTCTAGTTAAAATTCCTTTCATGTGAAAATAGAAAAATGGCTTTTCAAATATTTATCTTGGAACATTTTTTACTGTTGCATTAAAAAAAGAATCTCAAAGTGCGTAGAAGTGGCTTCACTAAAAGTACACGAAAATCGAAATCTGAGCACTTATCAAACGTCCTCTCCTTTACTCTCCTTTCTCTGGTCCTCTTCAACGTTTCTACAGCAGCTGACTGTGGAGGGTCAGGAAGCTCCAACGGAGAAGAAAAGGCTGGTAAGGCTGAGGGAGATGCAGGCCCCTCCTGCTCCTCTTTGTCCTCCAAAGCTGCGGGAGATAACAAATCCAGATTCTTTGACGACAGCGAGGAGTCTGATGGAGAAGAGGAGGAGGGCAGTGATGAAGAGGTGAGAACAAGAGACCATAATAAACCATCCTATTTGGCTGTGATGGCTCGCTCACTCTGATGACTTGATGACTTTGAAGATTTGTGATTTTAATGTTTTAACTGTTTTGTGTTTTGTTTTGTTTTTTTGTAGGATGGCAGTGAAGAGGAGGAGGGTGACAGCAGTGAGTTGGAAGAAGAGGAGGATACAGACGAGGGAGAGGAAGACTCTGAGGATGAAGAGGAGGAAGAAATGTGTCTACCTGGAATGGATGGCAAGGAGGAGGTGTGTACAAAGGAGATGTCTGGTTGAAACTAGTCTAATGTAACTGACACATGCAGTACAGACGACATATCGTGCCTCGTTTCGGGGATACAGGCTGCCTTGACTTCTTAATAACTTTTTTTAGATGTCAAGTTGAAAGATGAATTGTAATGCAAATGGCTTGAGGGTGAGATATTGAGGTTTTGGGTAGAAAGCGCCTGCTCTGGTACATCAGGCCAACCACAGATGCTTGTTTTGAGCACAATATGATAAAATGCTCTGTGCTTCCCAAACTCATACAGCTGGCTGTAAGTGAGACGATTTTAACTATGTAAACTACTAAAAAAAGAAGATGATCTATCAGAAAACATTTCCTGGATGAAATATTATCCATGGACAACAGAGTGTGTCAAAGTGTGACAAGACTCTCGAAGAGTCTTGTCATAAAGTGTTATAAACTAACAGAAGTGTCTTGTTGCTAATGTTCATTGGTGGAATTGGTCACATTGGAAACATTATATGCAACATTTTCCAGCTATGAAGCCAACTAACAGCCTGCAGTATGTTGGATGGCCACATTACAGCAGAAGCCAAATGTGATGATTTGTGATGACTTTGTGTAAATGGAAGAAGTTTGGTGGCTGCCTTAAGTTCTCAATTCTTTGTCCTTTTATGGCAAGAGGAGTTGGTCCTTTTTAATGTTGGTGTAAAATATCATGGAGGTTGTTAAAAGTGTTCTATGTGTTCACAGCCTGGTTCAGACAGCGGCACCACAGCTGTCGTGGCTCTGATCCGAGGAAAGCAGTTGATCGTGGCCAATGCTGGAGACTCTCGCTGCGTGGTGTCTGAGCGCGGTAGGTCCAAACAATTTGTTGAATTGTAAAATATAGTATATCGTTGTATGTCATTAGCTGTACTGTTTCAGTTTACAAGCTTATGAGCAATTAGTGTGCTGGTACACAAATCTCATATACTGACTTTATTAAACAGTTTAAAATACCTCATGTTACAATATTGCACCTGAGCCACCTGGGTGCATGATGTGAAAGAGGTTGAACTATATTATCAACATATTTAAGTGTATGTAAGCATATGATTACTTAGGACCTAAATCTGAATAACTGTTGGCATTCTCCATTTGAAGAAGTTTTATTTTGGCTGTCAAATTCTTTATTGCAAAATACCATAAATATTTTCTTTCCACAGTCAGGTGTTGTGTTACTGGAACAGCCAATCAAAGTGTTTGGCTCTCGCATGGATGCCACAGAAATGTGTAGTGGCAGATCTTTTGATAAAAGGCGTTGCATTAATCGTGTATGAAATGTAAGAGTTCTGTTCCTGTGTCGCTGTAGGGAAAGCTGTTGACATGTCGTACGACCACAAGCCAGAGGACGAGGTGGAACTAGCTCGCATCAAAAACGCAGGAGGGAAAGTGACCATGGATGGACGAGTCAACGGCGGACTGAACCTCTCCAGAGCTATTGGTATGGCTGACGTTGTGTGTGACTTTAAGATTAGTCTTGTAAGGACACATTTATTGCATCAGAATTAAACTTGGTCAATGATAATTATTTTCTGTTTCTGTTAACCTAAAATGTTTGCATTGCACTCTTCTCCTCTGAGATGATCACATCTGTAAGCAGAACGAGTTTCTCTTAACAAGCTGTTCACTCTGACTCTCAGGTGACCACTTCTACAAGAGGAACAAGGTTCTGCCTCCAGAGGAGCAGATGATTTCTGCGATGCCGGACGTCAAAGTTCTGACTCTTAACGAGGACCACGACTTCATGGTCATCGCCTGCGACGGCATCTGGTGAGTTTTAGTGGTCATCGGCTGTTTGTCCCAGTAATTGATTATTCATGATTCATGATTCATGATTTCCTCTCTACTGTTGATTACAACTGACAAACAGCTGTTAAACATCTGTAATCGAAATGATATAAACCTAGCTGGTCAGAATTCAAGCTAAAACGTTAAATTTATACCTCTAGACGGACAATATGCGCACTTGTACAGCATGCAGTGTTGGCAGGATGAGTGATAGATATGAAAGAATGGACTTTTTTTTTTTTAATGCATGTGAGGTTTTTCTTTTTGATTTGTCATTTTCCTGTTGATAAATCCTGTTTCCATATGTGTTGTGTGCAGGAATGTGTTAAGCAGTCAGGAGGTGGTGGACTTCATCAGTGAGAGGATCAAACCAGACCAGAGTGGCAAAGTCAGACCCCTCTCATCCATAGTGGAAGAGGTGAGAGAGCGCTCCTGTTACACACTTAATACTTGTACATTATGACCACTTGTACATAAATCAGTAGGTTTCTGTAACCAGATCGAAAGCTCAGGAATCACAGTTACATGTCAGACCTTAAAACAAATGGACTTTACTTGCAGTTTTCCAGTGTGGACAAAATTATATCTTTAACCTTTTTTTAATTCAAACTTTGTCAGTAAAATGCCAATAAGAGTAATTTATCAAAACACCTGTTCAACAAGCATAAACTTACAGAAAAGCGATATTTTCGACTGTTGTCCACGGTCTCTCCTCCAACGCCGGTATGTTACACTGTTGTTGAGCTAAAACGAAAGCTGACTGTGTGTAGCCTGACTGTTCAGCCTAATTCGCCACTTATCTTAAAATATGGCAAATTCTTGTAGACTTGCTGGCTGAGATGGCAGCCCCTCCTCCCTCCATCAGTGGTACCCACCAGGCAGTGAATTAGCAATAAGAGGATGACAGAGGACAGGATGAATGAATGATAGTTCACCATTTCCACTGTGTTTTGATGTCCGAAATATCATCAATTTTATTTAGAATTTTACTTTTGTTTCCAGAGAGATATTATTGAGTTCATGGAGTGACTTTGTTGTGATAAACATTGCTGTTGTTGCTCTAGAAACAATTAGAGCTGCGACGATTAATCAATAGACAGAAAACTAATCGGCAACTATTTTGATCGTCATTAAAGTTATTTTTCCAGCAAAAATTCCAAAAATTTGATTGTTGTTTGATTGTTCCAGGTTCTCAAATGAGAAAATTTGACACTTTTCTTGGTCTTCATGATAATAAATTGAATATTTTTGGGATTTGGTTATTGGTCAGACAAACCAAGACATTTGATGAGGTCATCACGTATTGTGATGGGCATTTTTCACTGTTTTCTAATGTTTTATAGATAGATAAGAAAAGTAATCGTTAGATGCAACCCCAGAAACAATATTTTTTATTATATAAATATATTCTGGTCCTGTTCAGAATTATTTTTTTCTTGCTAAGGAGTATTGATGAGAGTAGTGGTATTGATGAAATCCTAATGATACCCATCCCTAATTTTGTTTGTTTGTGAATGTTTAATACACGTCCTAAGTGTCTTAGTGTGCTTTTTCTTTACTGAGCCAACAAACCTCATTTCATGTAGAAAATCTTTGATATTCAGTGGGTTTGTGTTGGAGACTTTTAGTGATGATGTGTCTCCTCACTGTGCTCCGGGGTTTTAAAGTTTATAATTGTACGACCAATAGAGGCACTACTGTATAATTAACCAAAAAAATTAGAACATTTCCTTTGTTGGTTGAAATTTGCTCAAAGATGTACTGAAGATTTTTAAACAAAGTGTTTTATCAGCTACTTAGATTTGATTTTAAACTTTTGTGTAGTCATTGTTATCTAGCTCGTAGCCGTACTTGACTCCCAATTATTGTGAATAAATAAGGTGTTCTTGCATCTTTAACTTCAAATCCCACATGTCCTCCTGACAGCTGTTGGACCACTGCTTGGCCCCCGACACATCTGGAGATGGGACGGGATGTGACAACATGACCTGCGTCATCATCACCCTCCGGCCACACCCGTCCCCGGCCCAGTCAGACGACACGAAGAAGAGGAAGCACCAGGAGGAGGCAGAAGGGACCGAGCTGGAGGAGAACGGAAACGACAGCAAAAAGGCTAAAAGTGACTAAAGGCAAAGAGGAACTGTCCCAGAGGGAGCAGCTGGTCCCAGGCTACCCCAGAAATACCAGAGACGCATTCTGTTCAAAATTAAATCCTGACCTCACAAACATCAATTCACCCTAAAACAGAAATTACAAATGCTATACGGATGCTCAAAGATCGGCTGAACTGAGATCATCAGTGTAGTTTTATTGTGCTCTGTTTTAGGTGGATTCTCACTTTAACACCCCCTCCAGTTGTTTCTTTTGTTTCGCTCTCGTTGGAAAGAAGCCGGACACACTTTTACTTCTTAAATTCAGAAGAGGCAGACTCGCCGCTCACTGGCATGCTGAATAGCACATCATTTTCCATGTATTAGTAACTAGAAGGAAGACACAGGACAAACCAGTCTACAGAGAGTAGTGTGTATTTCTAAACATTTTAGAGGTGGCTCACCATCTCTGCAGACATACACCGCACTCTGTTCTTTTTTCCACACACTTTGTTTTAGTGGAAGTTTGAGGATAGCTCTCCTAGTAACCTGCGTCTGATTGCTGTTCACATCTTACAGTGTGACGCATGCATTTTCATTGCGGTCTTGCAGTATGAAATGTGCACGTTACTGCACAGTGCTCTCTGTGTGTTGTGCCCAAATTACAAAGCAGTCATTGTATGTCATCAAAGTGCCATAAAAACCATAAATTCCTTTCAGAGGCGCCATTTTTCACATCCTCAAATTAACTGAACCCAGAGTAGGGACCCGAGATGGCTGCAGATAGATTGGCGCTGTGTAAAAGTAAAGTAGAAAAACTGATCAAACGAGAGGATTTTAGTGTCCTTTTGTAGCCCAAATTGATTCAAGATGCAGTGAGTATGCGCGTGCTAGTCTAGTGTTGGCACTGAATGTGTTGGTACCCTGTTTCAGGTTCCTCTTTGATGTTGACATCCCACCCTGAGTTTGTTCAGTTTGTGCGTTAGACTCCAGCAAGAGGAACTGAAGGATTTTGGGGGTACCAGTCCAGTTGCTCTTGTTTGCCATTTATATACTTTTTTTTTTTTCTCATTAGCACCCATTCACGAGTGAGGATCTTTTTTTTTTTTAACATAACATAAGCCCAATCATCAACAATACATCACCATCATCCTGCCTTTTTTTTTTTCATTCCTGCTTTGTGTCTCATCTTGGTCAAAATCTAAATTTCCAGACAGAGAAAAGATGCCAGGGTTTTGGGAGCTAGTGTACTTTTCATCTGTAAGATCTGATAGCAGGGGGACGTACAGAGACATGAAAGGTTTTCCGCCTTTTATGTCTCTTTCCATTCAGAGAGAGGTGGTGATTGAAGTCCTGGACTGGCACTCCACGCGCAGCTCGTCTCCAGGACTCTTTCCTCTCCCTGTCTGTCCCCTGTTTCCATTTTTAAGATCATCTCTAGGACATGTGTTTTAAGTAAAAAGTATTTCCACTCAAATGTTTATTTTTTCCATTTCTGATTAATCAGTTTTCTGGCAGGTTTTAAAAAAATCCTTTTTGTGACGCTGGACTGTGGAGAGGATGCAAAAGGTTATTTTTTTGAGTGGAAACACAATTTGAAGTTCAGAGCACCAAGACAGTGTAACTGTTTGGAAGATCTTTTTTTTTTCTCTCTTTATTTGCAGAAGCCTGATTTAAACCACATTGTGTGACTGTAAGTTTGTTTCTAGTGTACTATCTCGTCACCATGCCCTTTTTTCTGTACATAGTTTTTTCAATACTTGTAATTGAAGAAAAAGAAAATGCTTTTTCTTTGTAATTGTGAGTTAATGTGACATTTTTGGTGCATACTCTTTTGACACCAGTATGTAAGTACATACAAATACATTTTTTTAAATAACGGGACAATTGTATTCTTGTGTGTTTCTTTAAAAACAGCCAGTGCTGCATCCACTTTCTGTTCATAGATGTACATACAATACAAGATAAAACAGTTTGAATGCCACAGTTCTCTACACAACACAAAGCAGTGAATATATTTTTCAGTGGCTCTCTACATAATGTGACATGACAAAGTTGTCACATCATGATTTTTAAGAATGCTGCCAACTAGTTTTCTCATTTCTTAATCTCTGAAAATTAGATTAAAGGCACAAGGAAATGAAAGACATATGACATGAATATTAATATGAGGAGTCAGGGAGTGTGGCTTATTTAAAGGTTGGGTTGGAGTAAAGTCAGGTTTTCTATTTGTACATGTGTATATCTGAGATTATGTGTACATGTACAGTATGTGAGGGTAGAAGACGAGAGGAAACATAAAGATCAGATAAGCTACAATGAATGAGCAGACACACACCTGAGAAGACTTGTAATCAAAGTAATTAGAATCACCTGTGTGGGTTTACCACCATGTGCAGAGCATTTAAAAGGAAAACAGATGAACTACAACATTAATCACTTCTTACCTGTTTTAAGGCTGCATAAAACATTTGTTTTAACCAGAAGAAGCTAAAATATCAATGTTAACATCAAAATATGGATAAAGGCAGGTTTAAAAATTAGTGACTCTCACTTCAGTTATGGGATATAAAGTAAAGTTGACAGAAAGTCAGCAGCTTTGTGAGGCTGCACTGAGCTAAATGCTAACATGCTGAAGCTAAGTGGGTATGATGTTTATCATGTTCACCATCTTAGTTCAGCGTGTTAGCATGCTAACATTAGCTAATTAGCACTAAACAAAATGCAGCTGTGGTTGATGGGAATGTCATTAGCACAGTCCCCTGTTTTTATAAGCGTTCATAGATATTTAAAGGTATAACGAGTAGGATTTTCCTAAAAAACAATGTATAGACTCAAACAAAAATAATCCCTCTCAATCATCAGTTATGCCCCACTAGAAGTGTGTGGCGGTGTCTGTATCTGCAGAGACCCTGCCCTCTGCCTGGATTTTCTTATTTTACTGTGCTCGGGACGTTTCTGGGCATCAACCTTTGGGCAGTGGTGTGTAGCCCCCCAGCCAATAACAGCGAGCAGGGTGTGAGGGCGGGACCACCACAAGCGCTTTGAACCGGGGAGGAGGGGTCATTTTTGAATCTTGTGTTTACAAACAGCAACCAACAAATCCTACTCGATATGCCTTTAAAAAACGTTAAAATATTGTCGATATTTACATTTTATTTCATTTTATACATGTTGGATGAAATTTAGGGAGGAATTGATTAAACTGATTTAATTTTGTGAGAGGATGTTGCATCATGAAGAACATTTTTTCGATGCAATGTGATTTTCTTGAATTATGTGTGCATTATGTGTTTTTAATTTAGCCAATAAAACCACAGCATTGCAGTTAGACTTTCATAATGTTCTTGCAACTTTGTAAATCACATTTTGACAGCACCAAATGGCGTTTTGTCAGCGACACAATATGACAGCAATTGTTAATCAGTCTCACATTTTTTTCTTTTTACTTAAAAAGTCATTCTTGGAGGTTGATGGGTGAGTAGTGGTAAAAATTGGACACAATTAATTCTGAGAGGTCAATAAATAGGTGCACCAAAATATATGACAATCCATCCAAGAGTTCTGAAAACATTTCGCTCAAAGCCACATTTGTCAACCTCATGGTGGCGCTGTGCTGCGCACTCAAAGGCTTCACTTTTCTGTCTGAAATGAGCAGCGTGCTTCCTGCAGAGCTGCATGGACAAACTCTGCTGATGATCTGTGAACGGCAGCTTGTGCGCAGACGTTCCTGCAGATGGCAGCAAAGACATTTGGATCAGTTGTGCTGATGGTTAGATATTTTATAATCCCTCAAAGCCGGGAGAGGTAACTGTGTGCCATGAAGGGCAAACAACCAGAGAGTAAAGCTCACACACGCCTTCAACCAGCGAGGACAAACTGATCAGTAACCTCAAATGAACCCCTGGAGACTGTTTGCCCTCCATGGCACCTGATCACAGTCCTTCTCATGAGGACGCAGTGGGCATGTTATACTTTAAATCTCCATAGAAACAGCAAAGCAAAAGAGGACAGACTTTAGCTCCCATCAGCCTCGGGGCCTCTCTGTCCTGCCCTGCCATTGGCTGCTGCTCTGCTGTCCTGGTGGTTGCTCCGCTGCTCCCCAAGGATCACTGTTGCTGCAGGAACAATAGAAAGCGAGACAGGAAACACACCCTGTCCTTGGAATCTAAAAATGTCATCACACACACACACACCAGAATACACACATTTTCTCCCTGTCTTAAACAGGAAGGATGTTTTTTTGTTCTTGTCTGTAGATTAGCGGCTTCAGTGGCGTGTGTGGATGCCGTGAGTGCGTGCAAAGTTTGTTAGTCTGGGAGTTCATTATCGTGCTGGGAGTGACAGAAATACAAGCCAAGATACACTTTGGTTTGTGTCTGTAACTGTGTGAACGTGACTATTTTGTCCTTGGATGTATAAAGAATATGATTAAAACTACTCTTGGCTAGATTACTATCCCAAAAATAACAAGCATGACTCCCTCTCCACCAGTGAACGAGCACACGAACCACGGCTGCAAGGCCTTTTTCAACTGTTGGAAATCAGCTGTTACCTGTAGGTTCTCTTAGGAGGCATGTTTGGCTGTTTTTCAGATACTAAGCCCACTGTAGGTAGCTGTTCCAGGCTGATTTTTCACTGCAGTAACTATAAAAAAAATGTCTCTCAAAGACTACTACTGTGGAGCTCAATGGCGGCCTTGTCCAGCTGTGTGTGTTGGGGGAGTTGCTTCTGTCTCCAGACTCTTAAACTTGACTGATGGCTGTGGAGGAGAACCACAGGAGTCCAACTAGACCTGGCCTGCAATTGTACATATAGAACAGTGTGTGTGTGTGTGTGTGTGTGCCGTCTTGCCAATAGGTCTTATATAGAAAGCTGGACCACAATAGCAGGTTGTAGTTAGACACTGAAAGCATTCATCAAGATCTTTTTCGATCTCCTGCTCTCGCTCCTAAAACTGCAATGGCCTCATTGCCCTCACGTTGAGTTCAGCAACGTCCCAACACACACACACACACACACACACACACACACTCACACATTCACACACACACACACTCACACACACACATTCCAGCAGTTACTGTAGTGCAGTTTAAATACTTGCTGCGACCAAAAATAGTTAACTATAAGGTCTTGTTCACACACCTCTGCTCTCCTTTCCTGTTACTAATGTTATCATTTTCAGTGGTAGTAGTTTTGATAATAATAGATTATTATAATAATAGATCAATAGATTATTATAATAAGACATCACAAGTTAATATAGCTTGATTTTATATGAGGTTTGGTTAGTTGCTGCAACAATTTGCATTTCCCTTAAAATGGATGTTGTAAAAGAGCAAATATTTAATGATTTATATTTTCCTTATTATGTTTTTTTTTTTACCCCAAAATCCACTTAACACACAACCACACACGTCTGTACTTCTATACTTGTGAGGACCCACTTTGATACAATGCATTCCCTAACACGAACCCAAACCTTAAAGCTGCACTAATCAATATTTTTATATAAACAGTGGATTAAATGACTTTGTGTAATGTGAAAGGGGTCACTCATACAGAGAATCATCCAACTCTGCAGTTCATCTGTCAGCTCTACGGAGCGTTTTAGCGTCTTTCGGATCATTGTTTTTGTTTTCTGGGCCGCCACTTTACTGTTTTGCTTCATTCTCACCGCTCTCATAGCGTCGCTTTCGGCCACAGCAGGCAGCTGTTTTCGGTGAAAAAGCCCTAAAAACCCACTGTACACTACCTGCTCAGCACCAAACAACAGACAGACAAAGTCAGCGACTAGCTGGTGAACATAGTGAAGCATTTAGCAACTAAAGAACCAAAATTTTTCCCTCAGGAGTTGTTAGAGACCAAAAACAGAATGAACATTGGACTTCAATCAGCACAACTCCAAATGAATGCTAGTGTTGCTCCACGTCAGCTGGATGTGTAACTAAGCAACTAGCTAATTTATAAGCTATTTTATAAGGTGGTATTATGTCATTATTGTGTTTACAGATTGTTGTGCTGCCCCCAAGTGGCCATAAAACAGTTAATGCAGCTGCATTTCTAAACTCAACCCTGAGACTCACCTTTCAACCTAATCCAAGTCCTCACTTTAAAGGTGTAACATTCGAATTGGTCCTCACAAATATGCGCGCACACACACACACACAGAGGATGTGTCTGGAACTGACATGCTGTTATGTCCTGCCAGCAACAGAACAGCTGACTGTGACATCCTCCTGTATCAACTGTGTGTGTGTGTGTCTTCACGTGTAATTCATTAGCATCAAGCTAAGCATGTTGGATAAACTGATAACTGTAGAAAAACAGGAAAACTCCCCACATCCTTTCTTCTCTTCCTCTCTTCCCTTTCACCCTCTTGTGCCCCTCTCCCCATTTGTCTTCTCCACCCACTGTCACTTCCTGTCACCTCTTCACTCCACTTCCTCTCTTCTTCCCTCCTTCCTCTTTGTCTTCTGATACTTTCCTTATTTTCCTTTCTATTTCCGTCCTTCCTGATCACATTGTCTGGTTTCGTTCTCTCTCTTCCTGTCCTTGTGTTTCGTCCATTCAACAAATTTCACCAAATTCATGCAGCTTTTCCCTCTTTAACTTGATTCTGTAACTTGAGGCTCTAATTACATCTTACTGTAGGAGACGGTCCACAAAAATATGTTTTATCAACCGCTGTGGTGCTGACACAAGTAGCACGTATTAGATGTAACGTCCATTTCAGACTTTTTCACACAGAGTTTATTAAAAATAAAAAGTTTCAGTCTTGGACTTTTGTCAGGCATCAAAATCGCAACATAAAAAAATCTTAATACAAGAGCTTCAGGCAGACGCAACCAATCAACAGAGGAGCCAAATTCATCAATGGTGGAAAGTAACTAAGTACTTTACTCAAGTACTATACTTTATTTGATACCTTCAGTTACTCGTTACTTTGCAGATTGAAGTTAATAATACAAAATATAATCAATAAATAAATTATGATGTATTATTGAGGATAAAGATAAGACTTTACTGACACCAAGGTGAAATTCACAAGTTACCCAGCACCCAGCAGTGTATGTAGTAAAAAATAAACCCCATTTTTATCAGCTGCAACATTAAAGTGATCAACACGTTAAAGCATCAGTATTTATAATCCAATAATATAATATATGTTATTCTGAAATGGGCCATTCTGTATAATAATAATAAGTACTTTTTGGTAATACTTTTACTTAAATCAAATTTTGAATGCAGGACTTTTACTTGTAACAGAGTATTTCTACACTGTGGTATTGCTACTTTCACTTAAGTAATAGATCTGAGTTCTTCTTCCACCGCTGCAAATCACAAACACTTCAGACAACATGAATAATTTCTAAAAACATCTTTAAAATGGCATAATATAATAGTATAATATTAATTAATATTATAATTATAATATTATAATGTTATGTCAAGATCCATAACATGGATAAAATGAAAATTGAAATTACAACAAAATGAAAACAAAAAAAGGATTCGATGGGAAATGATGATGAAAATAGATTTTTATCAGCAAGTGACGCTGAAGCTGCATCAAGATGTAACAGACAACAGTTATTTTGATGTTTTATAGTAATACACACACACACACATCTACACACATGCAGACACATATAATGTACATGCAAGTACACATCTGTACATACTTGAGTACAAAGTCTGTAGGTGCAAATATGTCCTGAATATAAACATCAAGTCAGCAACATCAAGGTTCATCAGGGCAGCACGTTCCAAGACCTGAAACAACAGACACAGCTGATCGTTCACAAACACACCTGTACACACACACATACACACACACTGCATGCTGGAACTGATTCCCACATATCAGGACATCAGTATGTACAGTAGGTAAACACACACTTACACACAGAGGGTGCGGTCAGAGATAAGAGAGAAGTGGAAACAAGCAGCGGTCTGATCAGCGGACATACTGGTGCTCTTACATCACCTCACATTTCTTCACTCTCTTTGATTCTTTCTCAGCCACAGATTCACCTCCTCTCTGACTCCCCCCGACATTATCTCTGTGTTCAGCATATTTGCTCTTTTCCCACAAAAATGGATTTTATCTCTCTTCTCTGCTCTTTTTTCTTTATCTTCTTTTTCTCATTCAAACGCTTGTTCTCATTTTAACAGTAAAGTAACATTATGCAGCGATGCTTCCTTCACCAACAGACGGCTGTACAAAGAGAAACAGGACTTAGTGGTGGAATGTAACTAAGTACATTTATTCAAGTAATATACTTAAGTATAGTAAGTAAGTAAGTACTTTATACTTCTCCACCACTACATTTCAGCAGGACATATTGTACTTTTTACTTCACTACAATTATCTGACAGCTTTAATTGTCAGTTACTTTACCAATTAAGATTTTTGCACACAAAACATGCGAGCTTATAAAATATATTTTATTATAAATGAACCTACGCAACAGTGTATACAAGTACAGCTGAAGTGATCAGTCAATTAATCAATTAGCTGTTGACAGAAAATGAATTGGAAACTATTTTGATAATCATTGATAATCGAAATCGTTCAAATGAGCTCCAACTCAACCAACTACAACAGTAAAATCCTGATTTGACATTAATGCATGAGTAATAATAATCTAATAATATGATATATAATAGTATACCAGTCACAGGGGACGTTTTTCTGCGTTGAGTACTTTGACTTTTAATACTTTAAGTACATTTTCATGATTATACTTAGATACTTTGACTTAAAAGATACTCTACTGAGTTTTTAACTGGTTATGAAACAGTCTCAGTTTAATACTGATGCCTCTATATGACCTACATAAGCAAACGAGACCAACAGAGAGAAGATTGGCTATTTCTATTAGTTTCTTATATATATTCTTAATGCCTGCCACCGGGTCGGATTTTTCCGCGATATCAGACGAAACGGCGCTGGGCTTTGCTCTGGCGGAATTCGATTTCCTTCAGCCGCTAGCTGAAGGTCCGTCTCCAGAGCTGCTGCCCGCTTTCCTCCCAGGGAAGTAGTCTCCTTGCAGCGGGGAGTGAAACAGAGGGAACATGTAACCTAATGTTAGGTGAAACACTACCGCCCTTGTCCACAGGGACCGCCAAAATCAACACAAAATGAAAAGTTCCAGAGAGCTGCTTTAAGTAACATTTTCAATGCAGGACTTTTACTTGGTGGTATTAGTACTTTTAGTTAAGTAAAGGATCTGAATTCTTCCTCCACCACTATTTATTTTACAGTAGAGAAGGTGTGTTGCATAAATATAGTTATGTACTTGATGCCTAAGTAGCACTTTAAAATCTATCTTTTGACCATGAAATACTATCAGAAGTCTGTGACCTTTATTCATGGTGGCTCCAGTGGATTAGGAGTGAAGTTTTCATGAACAAAGTATTCATATACAGTATGTACTGTATACATAGAAATTTTTCAAAAAGCAGGAACTAAGTGCTCCAAGGTGCATAAACTCACACAGCCATATTTGAGATGACAGCAGTGTATTTAGCCATATTTGAGCAAAAATATAACTGTTGGGAAAATACTGAGCACAGCAATGGACAGTGAATAAATGGAAAATGATTCAGGAGTCATCTGAGAAGTTTCTGCAGACTGGTCACTATTGGAATCCACTTTAAACAGCGAATTCAAGCACAAACTCTGTTCTTTGTGAAGGCTGAAATCACAAACTTTCAACAGCCATTCTCCTAACCCTCCCTCTGTTTCACAGTGGCTTAAAGACACTGTGTTTTTTCTCAAACTTGAGAAAATTAAATATACAATGAGAGGAAATACTGGCAAGTTCTTTCACAAATGGCAACCTTTTTTGTCATATTTTACAGATTTGCAGGTCCCGCCAGACTAAGAGCTGGTTTGTTAAATTTTGTTGTGTGTATGTATACTCTTCACCTTAAATGAGTCAGGGTGGGGTGGGTGAGTGTTTGTGTGTTTGGGTTTTTGTACTTTTGTTGTTTTTTCGTCTGTTCTTTATTTTATGTGTACACTGTTCTTTATTACCGTTTTTCTTTTTTATATTAGAAATTCTAAATGTACATCTATAGGCTAATTGTTAGGTCATTTAATACCCTTTTCAATAAAAATATTTTGCAAAAAAAAAACTTTCAACAGCCACCTTTAAAGTTGTAATCTTGAAGATTTTCATTTCGTTGTCTTTCACAGCACCTGTGGCGATAATCAGTAATTGCAGGTGTGTTTTTGGACCTCACTTAAGTTTCAGTTTCCTCGTCTGTAGTCATCTTTTCTTTGTTTTTCATAATAAATGTTTACTCACAACGCAAGCAGACACAGGAAACAACAGTACGCTGCTTCACATGCTGGTAAGTTGAAGAGCGAGTCTGTTGCATTAAAAGCCTTGTTAAAAGCCGAACTGTGCACCGCTTGTGATTTTTCCGGGACAGTCACTCCCGACACCCGGGTCGTAATATTGCAAATGCTGCAGGCTTTCATCAATGGGCCATAGGCTCAATCCCCATTGTGCTGCATCATTCAGTGATAGATAGTGACTTAACAGACGTTTATTTAAATGAAAATCTTCGAGATTATATCTTTAAGGCCTCGTACTGACAAAAATACATTTTGGGTGAAGTATAACTTAAATTTTCTTTCCCTCGACTCTCTAACCATTCTGACACACAATCCTGCCTTTCCTGGCTTTCATTTCTCTTCCATGTTCCTTTATCTCCTTTATTTAGTTAGTCATGGAGCAGGTCACGGGGTGAAAAAACGGCCGAACATTTTAGGCTGCAGCCCCTTCGGACAGTTCCCTCACTGAAAATACACTTTCTCTTAATAACATTAGTGATAGTGATTAACTTATAGTGATCACTGGAAGAGAACTTATAGGAAAATATAAGATAAATCTGCTGTGAATGCACAGGCATTAACACCACAACATTGTACACATTAGTTAACATGATGGTTGTGAATGCGGTTAAAGCTGTAAGAACAACATGACCTAATTTGAACATTACTCTGGAGTTACTGTGTGAGCTTCCACACTGAGGACATTTAGTGCCATTGCTGAGAGTATTTCTCGACTGTGAGGTTTCACTATCGTGTGTCCGGAGATAATGCAGCTGAAAATGCTTCCTGCTACCTACATGGCTGCTTTCTGTCAATGAAAGAGCTGTTGTTCAGCTGTCACATGCATTAAGGCAGAGAGAGGCCGTTCTTCCTGCTATAATCAAAGGTCATATGTTAAACCAGAGCTTTGTCCAATGTGGGACACGTTCTCCAAACTGATAAGACGCTGAAAGAAGAATAAGCCTTCCAACACCAACTGGAGCTACTCAGAGAAACTTTTTTAAAAACTGGAAATAGATATCTTTGGACATTCTTGAAAGATCTTGTGATTGAAGAAATCTTGCTTCTCTGCACAGCTGAATCATCTTGTGACCGGGTTGAAAACCACCATCGCGGTAACAGCAACAGAGGGTCTGTGGTCTATATGCAGCACGGATCTGGATCATAAGAACAGACATCTAATATCTCATGACTGAACCCTCTGTTGATTATTATTCAACCCAGAAATGTTAACTTATACCATTTTATGAGATTATTGTATAGCATTTCCTCGGCACTTAACAATTAAGTGAAAATAGGATGGAGGAGATGTGATATTGACATGCAAGATCAGTTATCTGTCAGGCTCAAACACACAAACACACACCTGCACTGAGCTCCACAACCTGCGGAGCTATTCAACTTTGTTGTCCTTGTTCTGTTATGTCTGTCCGTGTGTCATCGAGAGCGATGGAAAAAACAATAAAATCCCTTGTATGTGTACGTACACGTACTTGGCCAATAAAGCTGATTCTGATTCTGACAATTTAGAGCTTTTACTTCCTCTTTATACTGTCTGATCATCAACGTTGGATCTTAAACTAGAAGAGTCTACAGCCATACTACCATGTTCATCATCTTAGTTTAGTCTGTTAGGATGACATATGCAGGTATTTAGTCTTAAACCAAAGTACTGGACAAAAGGAAATGTTGACCTGATGATGGCACAAGATACAAAGTCAGGGGAAGTGATTACAGTTCATCCTGAGTTGTCGAGACTTTTTAACTCAAACCCACAAATGTCAACATGCTGGTGGTGCTGGAGGAAAAGTCAGTGGATCACCGAAGTCATTAGGATTTATTGTCTGGGAATCATGAATGCCTGTACAAAATTTCACGACAATCCATCAAATCGTTGAGATATTTCAGTCTGGACCAAAGTTGTGGACCGACCAACGTAGCCATCCATAGAGCCACACTAAAAACTCACTGGAAAACCCTCAATATTTTTATTTCCAGCTGGAATTTCCAGCACATTACTGATTGGGTGCCTTGTTAGAGAGCACTTCAACTGCTCTTCTTTAGGAAAGGGAGAGTATGCTTTATTCATTTACGCTCCTTTACAAATGGTCCAGGTTTTCACACTGGCAACTTTTAGCTGCAAGATCATTTCATCCAGCAAACTGGGGCAGTGAGCTTAAAAACAGGTCACAGGATATGGCTTTAACAGTACTTTCTAACTCAGGGTTTGTATAAAGACTGTCCAACTTTGAGTAAATACAGAAACCTATTAAGTTTTCAAATAAAAACTCACAGGTGCTATTTCTACAGTAATCAAGACTCAGCGTATTTTAAACAGAAACATAGAAACTGTGAAGAATCATCCTCCCTCTGCTCTCAGGACCAACTTCCCATGACTCATCGAGCCTATCTGATGAACCCGACTCCCTGACGTTACTACTTCAACATCACATCACACACCCACACTCTCCCCCACTGTCTGTTTTGGCTTAAACAAACCAACACGCACACCCAAGTAACACACAAACACACTCATACATGTCATCTCTCCACAGAGCCCTCACTTTCACTGCATCTGCTTTTACTTCTGTAGTTCATGTGCAATGTTCGCCTGTCTGTTATTTTAATATGAAGATAAAGATTCAAATGTTTCATTAAACCATCCGAACTGTTAAAGACCTTCGAGGAGCTGTTGTCCTCCACCACAGAGATTCATTGAAGTAGCGTCTTTGAACTCTGCACAGCTGAAAGTGGGCCTCTCTCTCTCTTTCTCTCTCTCTCTCGCTACATTATGTGTCAGCTCACACAGAAAAGGACAAAAGTTTTGGCCACACGCCTGGTCACTGGGAGATGTGTGTGTGTGTGTGTGTGTGTGTGTGTGTGTGTGTGTGTGTGTGTGTGTGTACGAGCATTTAAACCAATATGTGATGGAACTTACGAAAACGTGATTATTGCAACAGACAACAAACAGAGACTTGGAATGACACATTTTTTAAGATGATGAAAATCTTGAGAAATGTGTGTTTAATTAAATTTGATTGGATAAATGTCACGGCGACAGCTGCTCCATCCTCCTCTTTCCTCTTGTGCTTCTGATTAATCTGATTAATCTCTGTGTGATACATAGTAACCTCTCCTCCTTACTCAATTTTTTATCCCCTGAGTGATCTGGGATTTTACTCTCCTGAGTCTGCTTTTCGCTGCCGTATCAGTGATCCAGTGTTACAGGAAAGACGATGATTAAAATCAAGTTTAATTCTGTTTAATCGACTCACTCGTTCACCTCGTTCTGTAAGATAAGATGACGTAAGATAAGGTAAGATAAGATAAGATAAGTCATTATTGATCCCCAGAGGAAAAATTCAGATGTTGCAGCAGCACAAGGACGGAAATGAGTACAGGTAGAAAGAGAAAAGAAAAACATTAATACAAACAAATAACAAATATTAATATATGTAATATTAATAAGAAATATATAGAATACAAATAGGAATGGAAATAAAAATAGAAACTTTACAAGAGCAATTACACTCACAATTATAAGGCAAGCTGTATAAATATGTTTAGTACCCACGACCAGATTTAGTCAGTAAAGTAGAGCGTATTTAATAGTAATATGATACCATCTATTATAACAGTGTACACCAGAATAATATATAACATGATTACGTGATGATACTTTTGCATCTTATTAATATAGAAATATAATGTAATAGATAATGTAATAAAACAGTATAACATATTAGCATTATATAGTATAATAGTAAGGGATATAAAATATAAAGTGAAATGTAGTAATACAGTATAACATAATATATAGTATAGTGCAGCAATATAGCATAGAATATAAAATATATGTAGCCAGTTCCTGTTAAATCAATCATTCAGTATTTGCGGCAGTGTGAGCATTTATTATCAGCACAGCCAGTGTGCAGCAGTGAGTCTTGAAGCCTGAATCACACATGGCAGTTGATTACGACCAGCCCTCTCGTACAAAGCCAGTCTATGTGGATTAAAATTCACATACTTCTCCTCTGGTTACTCACCTCAGTCATTAAAAGTGACTGCTCAATGGACCTTTTTCACGGTAGACGTTTCAACACGTCATGGTAGGAAAAGCACAGGTGTAATTAATAACATTAATGATGGCTGTATTTCAGGTGAGCCAATTTCAGATTCCTGCTGAGGCGCACGCAGGCTCAGTGTCAAGGCTCACTGGGGGCACTTAATTGACTGGAGCAGCCATTAATGTTAATAGTATCACCTGTGTTTTTCCTGCTATGTCTGCCATAAAGAAGGTCTGTAAGTGTAGCCCAGGGCCAGTTTCACAAAGACAGACTTTAGAAAGACGTCTAAATTCATCTGTTGCACAAAGCCGTCTAGTTATCTTAAGCAGGACTAATTTGCCATGAATTCTGGGTAAATTAAGACTTTTTCCAAGCAAAAAAATATGGCTGACTGAGCAACCGCATGAAATCACTCAGCTCTGTTCACTCCAAAAGGTCTGCCTTCTGGAAAATAATTATTAGCATGAAATCTCAGCACGGTGCAGACCTGTTCTGGCTTCTTAATGAGGCAGGCCTGGCAGGACTTCTGCTAACTCGTCAGTCAGGCTCAAGATACATGATGTCACAGCTTTCCAACAGGTCAGTGCGCTATCTAAAAACTCTTTGCCTTCTCTTTGTTTTCTCCACAACAAACCACAAATTTTGTCATTTGGTGCCACTGGTCAGCAGGTATCACCGATTGTTACCACAGAAACACTGGTCAGCAGGTGTCACCGATTGTTGCCATGGAAACACTGGTGTCACTGACTGTTACCATGGAAACAATGGTCAATGGTTTATTTCATAAACTCATATTTAAAGGCCCTGGTACACCCACACAGCTGATTTCACTTGTTTTGACTGATTACACCTCCTCTCAGGACTGTGTGGGCGTGTACAGACTGTGTTTGACATCTCCCTCACTCTCCTGTTAGCTCTGTTGCATCATATTAGTTCGGACAAATTACACCTTTATCATTATTACTGGCACATGAAGTCCAGTGACCTCTCGAGACTCCCACCGTGGCTCTGCCACCTTTAACCTGTGCAGATCTCTGATCAGCCAGAATAGGTCAACACTTGTGGGTTTGCAGGTCTACCAACTAATTTAAGCAAAACCATAATATATATTATTGTGTGCTTGTTATGACAAACATTTCCTTTTCTAGCTAGTTCTGAGCAAAAATTGTCTGTAGTATAATACAAATATTGCATCAATGAAATGACACACAGAAATATTTACTTTCTTTCACATTGTGAGCACTAGTATTGTTGAAAAAAATCAAACTGATTGAGTTGGTAAGGTTGTTTTTCACATATTTTCCATGTGGCATTATTTCAGCTATTCTAAGAAACTCAAACATAGCTGCTGGGAGGTTTTCATATTATCTGAGAAATGTTGTTAATACCGTACCTTACTCTGCTCAGTACATATTCCATTTGACATATTGTGTTTATTCATATGCACGGGGATGTGGTCAGGATGTGAAAACGTATTATCTTGACCTTGACCGTGATATACGTGGTGTTATCTGCAGTAATGTGCTTATGTAAACGCAGTGGTCAGCTGTTGTTAGCAGTCCACAGGAGAGACGTATGTGGGGAGGAAAAGTGGGAGGGAGCTGTGAACTGTATGTGTCACACTGTTTCTCAACTGTGTAAATGCCACCTGACATGCTCTGTGAACTTTGAACACACATGTAAAGGCATATACAACACATACACACACACACACACCTCATCACCGGGTTATTCAAATAGACAACCTGCAGAGATGGACAGCTAGAAACAAGAGAGGAAGAGGTGGTGTGATGAGCGGACAGAGAGACCAAGAGAGGGAAGGAGAGTGTGCTTAACAGGAAAATACAGAAAAAGAAACAAAGAGTGATAAGGAAAGGAAGGAAAGGAAGGAAAAAGTATGTTTGTGAGCAAGAGTTGAATGGACAGAGATAAAACACGTCCAGGCAGCAGTTTCACTCACTCGGTACAGATTCCAGGAGTGTGTGTCAGTCTGTTTATTTAGCTGTGTCTGTGTGTGTAACTTGTATTAACTACAATGTGGGGGCAAACAGTCCTCATAGTGGTGGTCAGGCTGAGACCAGTGTTCACTTTAGGTGGCACAGAAACGTGTTTGGTTAAGTTTGTGTCTGCGTGGTGCAGTGCCACGGGCCAAACAGTCACTATTTTGGGTCACTTTTCTTTTTCATTCACGAGTTCAGATAAAAAAGATTCTTAAATTAACACAAAGCTCATGAGCACACAATGTACAAATCATCATTGTCAAACATAAATCTAAGCACGCTGTATATACTGTAGATACTGTCATATCCACCTGCCTCATGTATATAAACTATATAAAATTAATCATTTTATTCTGGCACCATTTATACTGTTGTGTTCTTGTTAACACATTTCATTGTTGTCTTTTATATATATACTTTTTCTAGATATATTTATATCTGTGCATGGTAGTTAAATGTTTATGTTTTACCTTTATCCAGCTGTGTTGTCCTTGTTTTTAGCTGTATGTCTATTTCTGTGTGTAAGTACATTGAGAGCAGTGAAAACAACAGATTCACAGTCCTTGTATGTGTACATGTACTTGGCCAACAAAGCTGATTCTGAATCTGATATTGTATATAATAGTCCTTTTTTCACAGGTGTGACTAATGACATTAACCTTACATGACTGTCCCTAGTAAGCTGTGACAGTGTGACAGTGAGCCAGCATGAACAAGACCAGGACCCTGAAACTGAAGCAGCTAAATGGGATTCAGCCCTCATTGATTTCATTAACACCTGCTTTTTCTTCTGTCATGTCAAAATGTCTCCTGTTAAAAAGGTCTATAAGCTTTTCTTTCTTATAAATCCCTCCATAGATAAAACTCTCTGACATTATTGAAGTCGAATCAGTAAAGACCTGATAATTAATGAATCATTAATGAGTAACTCAGAATCAATGATTATATAGTAGATAATGATGAGTTATTAGAGAACAGACTGGGAGATATTATATTAATGAATCATTAGGTGGTGATTAGAACTTTCTTCAGTTTCTTCACAAGTCGTTCCTGATGAGCTCTGAACCAGCCAGGCACAAACTAGTAAATACTCATTCTTTACTAATTACTTAATCATTAGTTACTGTGTTTATGCACCCCAAGTAAAGTGATACATCATAGTAATTACTGGGTAGTTCTTCATTACCATAATGAAAGGTTGGAGTTTGGCATGTAGTGGTTGTGGTGAACAGTAAGTCTTCAGGGATTGAATGTAATTCAATCTAAAGAACAATTTTAAAGTTACTGCAAGGAGTTTTTAACTGCATGAAACAGTTTCAATTTAAAACTGATGCCTCTTTATGACCTACATAAACAAACAAGACCATCAGCGAGAAGATTGGCTATTTCTATATAGTTAATCTTAATGGCTGACACCGGGTCCAATTCCCTGCGAAATCAGACGAAACGATTTACAGCATGCAGACCGGAAGAGCCTTTGTTTACGTTTTCCCTGGCAAAGTTTGGCAGTGAGTAGTAGGTTAGCCAGTTACAAGGAAGCAGGAGGAGATTTTTGACATTTTATTTTGTGGTTATGGCTGATACTGGGGGAGGATCAGCAAAGAGAAAAAGAAAAGAACCGACCGAAGAACAAAAAAAAGCTAAAAAGGACTGTGATAGAGCACGGGGGAAAACACGAGTCAACCTTGGTCGGTCATTCAGATGGAGAACAGATGGAGAGAATTGTAGGATTTGAAAGGATTCAGAACTGATCCTGAATTGGCCCTCTTCCTCCTAAACAGGTATGTAATATGTTTATTTTATTTATGAAATACATTGCGAGACGTGGTTTTACAGTCCATGGAGGTATAACATTAGGTCACGGTGGACATTACTGTAATACAACTTATTTATAACGTAACATTTTATGTTGGCCTTGCTACCGAGCTGTATCTTGCTGTTGGCTTATTATTATGAAGACGAAACATTACGAAGGAATGTTGATAATTTTCACTTTCTCGACAAAATGACTGTTACCGAGCAACCGTTAGTGTTAGTTGTAGGTTTACATGTAACCTCGGTCTACGAACGGCACTAAAAGAA